>CM033636.1:32592690-32825190 GCA_019453435.1 Rhinogobius similis | reverse complement strand
TTTTTTCATGTGTGCAGATCTTCTCTCCAAAGGGGCAGGTCGACACATTTCCTCTCACATCAGTCTCACGGTACAGCCCGAGGGGACGAGGAGACGAGGGAGAAGGTGAGGGGGGGAGGAGAGGAGGGGAGGAGAGAGGGGGCAAGGAGACGAGGAAGAGAGGAGACGAGGGAGACTAAATGAGGAGTCAAGGAAGCAAGAAACGAGACGAGGAAGGGTACGAGTCAGGGAGCAAGGAGACAAGGAAGGAGAGGAGATGAGGAAGGAGAGAAGACGAGGAGGTAAGGAGGGACAGGAGAGAGGGGGCAAGGAGCCAAGGAAGAGAGGAGACGAGGGAGACTAAATGAGGAGGCAAGGAAGCAAGAAACGAGACGAGGAAGGGTACAAGTCAGGGAGCAAGGAGACAAAGAAGGAAGGAGAGGAGACGAGGGAGGAGGTGAGGGAGGGAGGAGAGGAGGGGAGGAGAGAGGGGGCAAGGAGACGAGGAAGAGAGGAGACGAGGGAGACTAAATGAGGAGGCAAGGAAGCAAGAAACGAGACGAGGAAGGGTACAAGTCAGGAGAGGAGACGTGGAAGGAGAGAAGGAGAGGAAACGAGGAGGGAGAGGAGGTGAGGGGGAGAGGAGGAAGGGAAGCAAGAAAGGAGATGAGGAAGAGAGGAGATGAAGAGGGAGAGGAGGTGGCAAGGAAGCAAGAAAGGAGACAAGGGAGGGTCAGGGAGCAAGGACACAAAGAAGGAAGGAGAGGAGATGAGGAAGGAGACAAGTGAGGAGGCAAGGAGACAAGGAGGAGAGGAGAGAATGAAGGAGAGGAGACGAGGAAGGAGATGAGGAGAGGAAGGAGAGGAGGAAGGAGAGGAGACGGGGAAGCAAGAAAGACAACGAGGAAGGGAACAAGTCAGGTGGAAAGGACACAAGGACGATAGGAGAGAAGGAAGGAGACGAGACGAGACGAGGAGGAAGAGGAAGGAGGTGGGAGAGGAGATGAGTAGGGAGAGAAGGAGACAAGGAAGGAGACAGGTGAGGGGGCAAGGAGTCGAGGAGGGAGAGGAGATGAGGAGACAAGGGGGCGGGGGAGGAAGGAGACAAGGAGAGAAGGAGACAAGTGAGGAGGCAAGTTGACGAGGATGGAAGGAGAGGAGAGAAAGAGGAGACAATTCACATCACCCACACTCTACAGCCCTCGGGGGACAGTGACAAGGAGACGAGTGAGGAGACGAGTGAGGAGGCAAGGAGGGAGGGAGGTAAGAGAGGAGACAAGGAGATGAGGAGGGAGAAAAGGAGACAAGTGAGGAGGCAAGGAGACGAGTGAGGAGACGAGGAGACAAGTGAGGAGGCAAGGAGACAAAAGAGAAGAGACAAGGAGGGAGGGAGGTAAGAGAGGAGACAAGGAGATGAGGAGGGAGATAAGGAGACAAGTGAGGAGACGAGGAGGGAGGGAGGTAAGAGAGGAGACGAGGAGGGAGACAAGGAGACGAGTGAGGAGGCAAGGAAACAAAAAGAGGAGACGAGGAGGGGGGAGGCAAGAGAGGAGAGGAAAAGGGACACAAGGAGACAAGTAAGGAGGCAAGGAGACAAGTGAGGAGGGCGGCAAGAGAGGAGACAAGGAGATGAGGAGGGAGACAAGGAGACAAGTGAGGAGGCAAGGAGATGAGTGAGAAGGGAGGTAAGAGAGGAGACAAGGTGATGAGGAGGGAGGGAGACAAGAGAGCAGACGAGGAGGGAGACAAGGAGACAAGGGAGGAGGCAAGGAAGATAGAAAGGAGACGAGGAAGGAGACAAGCGAGGGGCAAGGAAACAAAAGAGGGGAGACGAGGAGGGAGACAAGGAGACAAGTGAGGAGGCAAGGAGAAGAGTGAGGAGGCAAGGAGACAAGTGAGGAGGGCGGCAAGAGAGGAGAAAAGGAAATGAGGAGGGAGATAAGGAGACGAGTGAAGAGGCAAGGAGACGAGTGAGGAGGGAGGCAAGAGAGGAGACAAGGAGGGAGAAAAGGAGACAAGTGAGGAGGCAAGGAGACGAGTGAGGAGGCAAGGAAACAAAAGAGGAGACAAGGAGGAAGACAAGGAGACGAGTGAGGAGGGCGGCAAGTGAGGAGACGAGGAGGGAGACACAGAGACAAGTGAGGGGCAAGGAAGCAAAAGAGAGGAGACAAGGAGACAAGGAAGGACATGTGGAAACAAGGGGGGAAGAGGGCAGGAGACAGGAGAGAAGAGAAGGTGACAAAAGAAAGAGACAAGAAGGCAAAGAAGGAGAGAAGAGATGACAGAGGAAACGATTGGGCAAGAGAGGAAGGAAGCAAGGAGACAGGAGAGGAGGGAAGGAGATGAAAGAGGAGATAAGGAAGCAAGAGAGGTGACAAGACGAAAGAGGAGGAGAGGAAGGAAGGAGACAGGAGAAAGAAGGAAGGAGACAGGAGAGGAAGAAAAGAGACAGGAGAGGAAGGTAGGAGACAGGAGAGGAAGGTAGGAGACAGGAGAGGAAGAAAGGAGACAGGAGAGGAAGAAAGGAGACAGGAGAGGAAGAAAGGAGACAGGAGAGGAAGAAAGGAGACAGGAGAGGAAGGAAGGAGACAGGAGAGGAAGAAAGGAGACAGGAGAGGAAGGAAGGAGACAGGAGAGGAAGGAAGGAGACAGGAGAGGAAGGAAGGAGACAGGAGAGGAAGAAAGGAGACAGGAGAGGAAGGAAGGAGACAGGAGAGGAAGGAAGGAGACAGGAGAGGAAGGAAGGAGACAGGAGAGGAAGAAAGGAGACAGGAGAGGAAGGAAGGAGACAGGAGAGGAAGAAAGGAGACAGGAGAGGAAGAAAGGAGACAGGAGAGGAAGAAAGGAGACAGGAGAGGAAGGAAGGAGACAGGAGAGGAAGAAAGGAGACAGGAGAGGAAGGAAGGAGACAGGAGAGGAAGGAAGGAGACGGGAGAGGAAGGAAGGAGACAGGAGAGGAAGAAAGGAGACGGGAGAGGAAGGAAGGAGACAGGAGAGGAAGAAAAGAGACAGGAGAGGAAGAAAGGAGACAGGAGAGGAAGAAAGGAGACAGGAGAGGAAGGAAGGAGACAGGAGAGGAAGGAAGGAGACAGGAGAGGAAGAAAGGAGACGGGAGAGGAAGAAAGGAAAGAAGGAGAAAAGAAGAGACAGCAATTCAAATCACCCACACTCTACAGCCTGCGGGGGGCACTGACAAGGAGACGAGTGAGGAGGCAAGGAGACGAGTGAGGAGACGAGGAGGGAAAGAAAGAAGGAGAGAGGAGAAGGAGAGGAAAGAGACAAGAGAGGAAGGAGGCGAGGAGGGAAAGAAGGCAGGAGAGGGGAAGAGACTGGTGAGGAGACGAAGGAGGAGACAAGAGAGGGAAAGAAGGAAGGAAGGAAGGAGAGTCTCATGCTACAGCCCGCGGGGACACTGACAAGGAGACGAGCGAGGAGGCAAGGAGACAAGAGGGAGGAGACGAGGAGGGAAGAAGGAAGGAGAGAGGAGAAGGAGACAAGAGAAAAAGGAGACGAGAGAGGAAGGAGACGAGAGAGGAAGGAGACAAGAGAGGGAGGAGACGAGGTGACAAGAGAGGAAGGAGACAAGAGAGGAAGGAGACAAGAGAGGAAGGAGATGAGGAGACAAGAGAGGAAGGAGACAAGAGAGGAAGAAGACGAGAGAGGAAAGAGACAAGAGAGGAAGGAGACAAGACAACAAGAGAGGAAGGAGACGAGGAGACAAGAGAGGAAGGAGACAAGAGAGGAAGGAGGCGAGGAGACAGGAGAGGAAGGAGACGAGGAGACAAGAGAGGAAGGAGACGAGGAGACAGGAGAGGAAGGAGACGAGGAGACAAGAGAGGAAGGAGACGAGGAGACAAGAGAGGAAGGAGACGAGGAGACAGGAGAGGAAGGAGACGAGGAGACAAGAGAGGAAGGAGACGAGGAGACAGAGGAAGGAGTGAAGTGAATGTTTTCCTGGATCTGTGTTTAACTCGATAACGTCACGTGACTTTGTGACAAAGAGACTTTTAATCTGATTAAAGTGAAACAGACGAGTCGTTCATTTGAACAAAGTCCACGTGTGTTTTATTAAAAACCTGCAGGAAACTGTCCTCCACTTTGTGCCTTTGAGCAGAACACTTATGTGAAGCTTCACACTGAGCTCCACACGACACACGTCTGCATTTAATAACCACACGGAGACACACAACACACACATTTGACAAACATTATACACACACATGATACACACACATGATACACACACGACACACGTCTGCATTTAATAACCACACAGAAACACACAATACACACACATGATACACACGCGTGATACACACACATGATACACACATGATACACACATGTCTGCATTTAATAACCACACAGAAACACACACATAATACACACACATATGATACACACATATGATACACACATGATACACACACATGATACACACATGATACACACACACACACACACACACACACGTCTGCACACATGATACACACACATGACACACACAACTGACACACACAAACACATTAAACACACAAAATAAGATCAGAGAGAGAGAGACAGAGAGGGGGAGAGAGAGAGAGAGGAAGAGAGAGAGAGGGGAAGAGAGAGAGAGGGAGAGAGTAAGTGTGTGTGTGGGGGGGGGGGGCAGATATGTCTCTGAGATGGCCACAATAAATAAATAGATAAATAAATACGGTTAAATGCGGTTATTCGTTGCTGTTGGAGATCTGAGAGACGAGAGAAATGGCTTTTCCAAGAAATATTCAAACATCAGTTTAATTTATCACTTTTATGACAAAAGTGCTCAGATGGACATTTTAGTTTAAATCCAAAAACTGTAGAAAAGGACAGTGTGACCATCAGAACCAGAACTAAACAACCGCAAAAATAAACCCATAACGAGCCCCAACACCAGAGCCACAGGTTCTGTCGCTCCAAAACTAACGAAGAACCAACGAGACGGTAACACGACAGATAAAACTCAATGAAAGAAGCTCTGGGTGATACGCTGATAAAAACAGAATCGTGAGCTGGTCTCTGTGACAATATGCTGTTTGTGTGAAATCAACGTATCCTGATTCACTGTTTGTGTCTTTAACCTCTCAAAGATCTTTGCACAATCAGGCCCTGAAAATCCTTGACAGAAGCCAAGGCTCTACCACCACTGCCATATTCTAGAAACATTCAAAATACTAAGTTTCAACAATTTGATCAGGTTCTCTGATATCCACCTGGTGCCCCGCCTCCTCTTCAGACCTACAGCCTCGCTCTCCACTCACAGTAGAGCGTTAAGATCTGTGTCTAGAGGTGATTGTAATATTCCTAAAAGAAAGTCTGCCTTTTCCCAATCAGCCTTTTCTTACAAAGACACAAGGAATGGAATGGGCTGCCAGACAATCTCAAGAATTTGGCCGATTTCTACCGCTTCTCTCGGGCGTCAAAAACTGGATTCTGGAGCACCAAACCTGCTCACACTAACAATACCAAGCGGGTATCTAACATCAGATGTGACCCTCGTGGGTATCACCTGATGGCCACCATTACCAGACCAATAGTGTAATAATATGACCTCGTTCATTGACAATACCATCAGGTACAGAGCTATAGATGTGACCCTCGTGGGGATCATCTGCACTTTAAATACTATTCAGTTATACCAGGTACTGTAATGTTGTAAATATGTATTTTATATTGTTTGTCTTTAAATGTTGTAAATATGTATTTTTATGTTGTTTGCTTTTACTTGTCAAGGACTACAGATGGAAATGAGCATTTTTGCTAAATCTGGTGCAGCCATCTTTTAAATGTAACTGCACACTGTCCATTAAATAAATAAATCTTGAAAACGCGACAAAAACGTAACTAAAAGCGCCAAAGATGAGACTAAAAATGACAAAGACGCATTCAGATACGACAAATACAACTGAACACGACAAACAAAACTGTGTCTTGAACCTGAATTTGAACAATTTAAACCTCAAATCTAATCTTAATCGCACTGAAAAATCACAATTAGATATGTTTCCTAAATCACGCCGCTCTATTAAAGACAATCGTAAAATACCAAGTGATATTGTACTTGAGTCGTCCAGTTTTTCATGATTCAAAACAGTAAAAATCAGGCACAGCACCTTTAACACGAATGTAAACGATGAAACCTTCGAGGCGATGACGTGTTGCCTTCGAGAACATCCGGCCCTCGAGAAAAATGAGTGAAAAATCCCGGGTTCATCTCTGGGTTCGATCTGGAGCCGCTCAAACCCTCGTGCGGTCGTTATTGTGTTTACCGTAAGTCTGATAAAGAGGCTCCTGCTGTTTACCGTAAGTCTGATAAAGAGGCTCCTGCTGACGGCGGCGAGCGCAGAGGAGCGTTCACGGCCGAGCGAGAAGAGAACGGGGTTATTAACACGACGCACAGAGATAATAATAACGGAGAGGATTTAGAGGAATATCAATTAAACTGCAAACAATCCAATTGAACACGAGCGCAGAGAGATCACAGACAGTTTGTAATGAGACGATGAAAGGCAAAGAATCATCTGGAACTAAATATTAGACAAAGAGAGCGAAGACGAATTCTACAATGTATTATAGAAATGAGAAGAGTGTTTTAAACATTCATTAGCACAAAGCCATACTTCGTTATTTGATCAAACGGAACCTTTGTCTGCGAGACTCAACAGGAAAAACACATTTTTTTTCAAAATCAAAATCAATTTTTTGGATGAGTTTGCTCTCTCAACATTTAAGCGTTCACGTAGTAACAGTAAACATGTCCGATCTGCTCCAAAATATGTTTTATTACTTCGTTTATTTGACTCCAACATTGTAACTCATGTCCAGTTCTCTCAAAAAAAATGCATTTTTGTCCCAGAGAGACATGAAGACGAGCCCTAAAGCAGCTCCTGCACCAAACTGTACGATCTGGACTCAACAGGATTCTACAAGTGACAAAGACATGAATAAAATGTCAAAAATGCAACAAAAAGTGACAAAAATGTAACTTAAGGTGACACATTTAGGATTATAAGCAACAAAAACACCACTAGAAACAACAAACGCCTCTAACAGCGACATAAGCTTGACAAAAAGTGACAAAAACACAACAAAATGCAACAAAAAAAACGACAAAAAGCAACAAAAAGGCGACAAAGTGACAAAAATGTAACTTAAAGTGACACATTCGTGACTAAAAGCAACAAAAACGCGACTAGAAACAACAAACGCCTCTAAAAGCAACAAAAACAAGACTAAGCCACGAACTCCAAAGGCTGTTTTCTCCAAATGCATTTTTGTCCCACAGAGACATAAAGATGAACCTTAAAGCAGCTCCTGCACAAACTGTACAATCTGGACTCAACAGGATTCTAAAAGTAACAAAAACGCGACCAAAAGCAACAAAGACACGAATAAAAACGCGACTAAAAGTGACACAAATGTAACTTAAGGTGACACAAACACGACTTAAATGCAACTAGGAGCAACAAAGTGACATAAGTATAACAAAAAGTGACAAAAACAAAACAAAAAGCAACAAAAACATGACTAAAAACACCAATAACATGACTAGAAACGGAACCTTTGTCCCATTTTTATCATTTTTGTTTTTTGTTTTTTGGAGAGTTTGCTCTCCCAACATTTAAGCGTTCACGTAGAAACAATAAACGTGTCCAATCTGCTCCTAAACATGTTTTATTACTTTGATTATTTGACAGCCATAGATTTCTCCGACATTGTAACTCATGTCCAGCTCTCTCAAAAGAGAATGTATTCTCCCACAAAGATACAAAGATGAGTCTTAAAGCAGCTCCTGCTCCAGACTGTACAATCTGGACTCAACAGGATTCTAAAAGCCACAAAAACGCAACCAAAAGCAACAAAAACATGAATAAAACGTCAAAAATGCGACTAAAAGTGACAAAAATGTAACTTAGCGCGATTCAAACACGACTTAAAAGCAACTAGAAGCAACAAAGCGACATAAGTATAACAAAGAGTGACAAAAACACAACAAAAAGCAACAAAAACGCAATTAGAAACGGAATCTTTGTCCTGGTTTTTTAAATTTATTTATTTTTTGATGAGTTTGCTCTCTCAACATTTAAGCTTTCATGTACCAACAATAAACGTGTCCAATCTGCTCCTAAAGATGTTTTATTACTTCGATTATTTGACAGCCATAGATTTCTCCGACATTGTAACTCACGTCCAGTTCTCTCAAAAAAAGCATTTTCGTCCCACAAAGACAGAAAGATGTGTCTTAAAGCAGCTCCTGCTCCAAACTGTACAATCTGGACTCAAAAAGATTCTAAAAGCAACAAAAACATGAATAAAATGTCAAAAATGCGACTAAAAGTGACACAAATATAACTTAAAGTGACACAAACACGACTTAAATGAAACTAGAAGCAACAAAGTGACATAAGTGTAACTAAAAGCAACAAAAACACACCAAAGCAACAAAAATGCGACTAAAAGTGACACATTCGCGATTAAAAGCAACAAAAACGTGACTAAAGCCACTAAAAGTGACAAAAACAAGAATAAAAGCGACAGACTCCAAAGGCGGTTTTCTCCAAATGCAAGGATTTGTTGATGTCTAATTTCAAGCCTGATTTATTCAAGTTTTAAGTCAAAATAATGAGAGAGAGATGAAAAATTTTAATTTTGTTGGACAATTTTCCATCAGATCTAGTTTACTTAAAAACTAAATACAAAATCCTGTCTTTATATATTTTTATAACTAATATGTTACAAAATGAACCAATAAATTTAAACCTGGTTCTGTCCATTTTTCAGATTTAAATGTCCCAAATATGTGGATTTTGGCCGTTTTTACACAAAATGCCTTATTTCTATACATTTTTTTTCGTTACATTTATGTGAGTAAACTACAGCAGAAATCTAACATTCGTATCTTTAAATTTAAGATTGTTTTCCATCTGCAGCGTCTCGACTTAAGATTCAAACTGAAAAATTTGTTATAGTTTAAATACTACAAAGCTGTCAAAGGATTATTTCTATTGAACGTTGAGACTTTTTAAACACATTTTAACCAAATAAAGGTCAAATCTGGGACTGAAGGCTTTAGAGAGAAAAGTTATGAATAAAAAGTGTTATTGATGGAAAAGACTGAAGTGGTTTGACATTGTTGGAGTGAACTGTCCTTCCAGATGAACTCGCTGAATGTCTGAGCGTTCAGACTCTTGGCACTCCGTCTGGATTTACCACAGATGCCCTCCCACAGAACTGAGGCACAATTAGAAAAACATAAAACCTGAAATATGGACTTGAAGTACATTTTACTGCAGATACGCTTCACTTTTCGCGCCACAGCGTTTTTAAAACTCTGCTGAGGTTTAATTTTAGCACATTTATGAAACTTTCTTATCTTAAATCCGTAGTTCAGATCAAATTAAGGTTAAAGGAACTATTCATTTCATGATTTAACAAAACCTTTCCTCAAAATACAGACTTAGCCTTGGCTTATTTCCAATCCGAGGTCAAAGTCGGGCTAAGAAACATCTCTCGAATTTCATTTTCAAATCAAATCTCTTTTATTCCCACAGTAATTCCATTTCTCACACAAGGACAAAGGCGCGTCATCAAAAGGCGCATTTTGAATTAAACCCAGGCAGTTTTCTCATTGGTCGTGAGATACAGCGTCGGAGAGCGATAAGAAAATGAAATGATAAGAAAATGAAACAATAATAGGCTTTATAGATAAAAATAACCTGGAAAATTGGCTTTAAATTCCAAAAAAATCAACAGAATTCTTTGTCAAAACTACAATTAATTTAATCGTTCTCAAAATAAAAAACAATTACTTTAACTTTTTATTCCTCAAACATGTTTTTAAGGCAGTGGTTCCCAAGGTGTGGGACGCGAGATGATTTCAAGATCACATTTTAATGAATACGACACTGTATTTGCTCTAATTTTGAATTAAAAACAGTATATTATAGTCAAACGGGGTCCAATAAGACAATAAAGTCTTCAAATAACAAATATTAAACCTGATTTAACAGAATTTGACACTTTAAATGATTTCAACTGTCATTTTCATTTCACTGTTCATTTCAGGACTAAACCAGGACTAAACCAGGACTAAACCAGGACCAAGCCAGGAATAAACCAGGACTAAACCAAGACTAAACCAGGACTAAACCAGGACCAAGCCAGGACTAAACCAGGACTAAACCAGGACTAAAGCAGGACTAAACTAGGACCAAACCAGGTTCAAATCAGGACTAAACCAGGACTAAACTAGGACTAAACCAGGATTAAACCAGGACTAAACTAGGACCAAACCAGGACTAAACCAGGACTAAACCAGGAATAAAGCAGAACTAAACCAGGACTAAACCAGGACTAAACCAGGACTAAACCAGGAATAAAGCAGAACTAAATCAGGACTAAACCAAGACTAAAGCAGGACTAAACTAGGACCAAACAGGGGTTAAACCAGGGTTAATCAAAGGCCAAACCTGGACTAAACCAGGACCACACCACGATGAAAGAAGGACTAAATCAGGATCAAACCAGGACTAAACAAAGACCAAACTGGGGCTAAACAAAGGTGAAACCAAGACCAAACTGGGACCAAATCAGGACTAAATAAGGACTAAATCAGAAATAAACAAAGGCCAAACCAGGATCAAACTAGGACTAAATCAAGACAAAACCAGGATCAAACCAGGACCAAACCAGGTCTAAACCAGGACCAACTCTGCTCCTCTTTACGCTTCAGTAACTTCTGATTTGATCCTTTGGAGGATGAAGATGTGAAGAGGAGCCGAAAACAGCCAAAACAGAAAGAAACAGAAAAGAACACGCATCAGTCACAAATAAATGCACATTTGTTAAAAGTAAATGCACAAAAGGTTAGTAAAGCATTCTCATTTTCATTGTACTTTGGGGGTCCCTGCCTCTTTAATGCTTTTACTTAAACAGATTCTTTTATTTTTGCTTCTTGAATTAATAACGTCACCATCTTTGTTAAAAAAGGTCGTTCCGTTTGTGTTTTATGATCCAGAAACTTTATTATTTGGTTAATCATCGTCACAATGAGTCGATCAAACGTTACAGCGTCTTCACATTCTTTAATTTTAACTTTAAACACGACACACGAGCGTTCAAAGTGCGGCTCTGATGTTTGTGGAGTGTAAACCCCGAGGAGTCTGAACGCGACACAAAAACATGTCAGGACGAGGCTAATTACAGAAATATCATCAGCAAACGAGGATAATTACAGAGATATCATTAAGAAACGAGACTAATTATGTCGACTCAGCGGTGGTTTTGTTCTGAATCGGCCAAAGCTGAGAATGGAACGCTTTAGACTGTTTAAAGGGTCAAAAACAAGCGCAGAACGACAGAAACGTCAATGAAACAAAGATCGGAAATGAAGGTGACGAAGTCCTCACAAATCATCGATATTTGATTATGACGAGACGCTGCAGCAAAGCAATTTTTTTCAATTTTTTGTTTTTCTGTTCACTTTTTTCTCTCTCGTCTGGACTTTGATGAAACAACAAACGTGTCCAATCTGCTCCTGATGTTTGATTCTTCCATTGAATCCACTTCATCCATAGATTTCTCTGATATTGTTTTCTTCAAATGCATTTTTGTCCCTCGAGACATAAAGATCAGCCTAAAGTAGAACCACACAAACTGTACAATCTGGACTCAACACATTGTACAGTTTGTGACACGATGACACAAGGATTTAAGGAGTGATTCTGAAACTCATTTATTACAGTTTTAATTTTAAAGACAATAATCGAAAAATTTTAGACAAAACCACAACTAAAAACTACAAAATGCAACAAAAAATGACAACAATACATAAAAAGCGACAAAAACGAGACAAAAACTAGACACAAACGCAACTAAAAACTAGAAAATGCAACTAAAAATGACAAAAAAACACGACAAAAACGAGACACAAACGCAACTAAACGTGACAAAAATACAACTGCAGCAACTAAAAGCGACAAAAATTGGACTAAAAGGGACAACAACAGAACTAAAAGTGACTAAGTCCAAAACCGTTTTCTTCAAATACATTTTTGTTCCTCGAGACATAAAGATCAGCCTAAAGTAGATCCACACAAACTGTACAATCTGGACTCAACACATTTAGACCAAACACAAGGATTTAAGGAGGATTCTGAAACTCATTTATTACAGTTTTAAGTTTTAAAAAAAAGAAGCGAAATTTGAATTTTAGGACACTTTTCAGTCCAATTTAGTTCCAAAAATCAAAATCCTCTCTGTACATTTTTCTAACTAATATGTTACAAAATGAACCAAGAAATTTAAATCTGGCTCTGTCCATTTTTCAGATTTAAATGTCACAAATATGTGGATTTTTGTCAATTTTTTCACATAAAATGTCCCAATTCTACACAAAAACATTAAAATAATGAAAAACTTATTATACATTTTTTCCTTACATTTATGTGAGTAAACCACAGAAGAAGTTTCACATTGATATCTTTGAATTTAAGATTATTTCCTGTTTCACCTGCAGCGTTTCACTTTAAGGACACAGAATATTGAAGCTTTTACGACTTTAATGGACACAAACGTCCCGTCACTGGATCCACACAGAGGAGTGAGACAGGGCCGCGCTCGGTCTCCCCTCTTTTTCACTTTGTACAGATATAATCGATGGGAAGAAACAAAAATAATCCATGTTAAAGTCTGTATGAAGGTTAGACACACATTTCACTAAAACGTAGTGATCATATTTACTAAACATTTGTCCTGTTTGTCCAGTTTGACAGTTTGTGTAAAGTTTATGACGTCACTTCCTGTTGAACTTCAGCACAAATATGACACAGTTAGAGATAATTCTACAACTGTTACCGTAGCAACCAGACTGTAAACAAGGGCCGACATCCATATGAATCACACAATAGTTATGATTTGACAAATAATAACACCCAGTGACACCTTTATTTTGTTGGATGATGGTTTAAACTGTCAGGAAAATGTTTCAGTCAGTTTCAACAGTACAGTCGCTTTTTGATGACATCACAGAGGGATTCCATTTTAGAACTCAGCTCCACTTCCTGTCATTTTAAACTTTTATTTTTCAAATTTTCCTCACAGACTGCAACTGCAAATTTCGGCTAATTTTTTTTTGGCTTGAAACTTTAATACATTTGTTTTAGAATACAGTGATCCCTCGTTTATCGCGGGAGTTGCGTTCCAAAAATAACACGCGAAAAGTGAAATCCGTGAAGTAGTCACAGCTTTATTTTTTATTATTTTACAATGCAATACTGAACTATGGAATGAAACCAAAAATCAAAACCTGTTTTAAAGCCCAAAATTAGTTTAAAACAATAATTTTAATATAGTAATACAAGGTTGTAAACATTGTCACTCGCGTATTTCACAGTCTGTGCCTCTTCGTCCTGACTCCGCTCCGCTGTAGCGTCTGTTTACTGTTAAACCATTCCTGTCTCGGTCCCCTGACCGTGGTCGGAGGACACAGGGGAGATTCTCTTCTCCAGGGCCGAAGGGTCGCTCGTCCTCCGGGGTTTAACTCCCTGTTCTGAACCCCACGGTTGTCCAAAGTGTAGTGTGAGTGCAATGACGACCTCAGTTTGTTGCTCCAGAGTTTTGGCTTTATTTTACTGTAATACACCCTCGCTAAGCCCCGGTCGCCGTCCTCACCCAGGTACCCACACTTTCACACCCGCTCACTTCGCGACTCACTCTCTGACGCGCATTGGCCAAGCGCACGCAGCCTCTCTCACTCACGTACCCCTATGTCACACACAGAGCTATCTGCCAATAGGAGCTAGACATACATCTCACAACACTACGTTGTCGGCGCAGAGCGTTTCTTCGACATTGTGGGTTTTGTCACAGAGAAAAAATGCAAACGTAAAGTTGTCAGAATGTACAGAAACGAAAACTGTTGACAAGTGAAAAACCAATACAGTACAGCGTCAATATTTTATTTCTCGACAACAGTAAAGCCCCTGAGCCAATCAGGATTCAGAGCACAATGCACTGTAAAAATATCCGCACTGTAAAAAAAATCCGTGAAGCAGCGAAGCCGTGAAAGATGAAGCGCGATAGAGCGAGGGATCACTGTATGACCTCGACAAATAATTCTGTACGTTTTGTTAAAATCTTGTCTCTGTGGAACAAAAATGCATTGTTTGAGAGAGCTGGACATGAGTTACAACGTCCCAGCGGATTCAATGGAAGAATAAAACATATTTAGGGGCAGATTGGACAAGTTTGTTGTTGAAAGTCTGTAAACTGAGAGAGCAAACTGACCAAAAAACACAAAATTTAATTAATTTTTTTTGCCTGTAGTGTCTCGCCTTAAACGACACAAAAAAAACCAAACTGTGGCAGGTACAAACCATCCAAAGTCATGTTTTTGCAAATTCCCAAGTGTCATTTGTTATTTCGACATTTTTTCTAAAGCTAAAAGTGCACAATTCATAGTATCCATACATTGTTTCCATTGAGGAAGTTTCATGACAAAGATTCATCGTTTTAAAGTCGATGGGACGTTGAAAATCATTTGCGGTGCTTGATATTGAACCTCAGTCTGAATTGACACAGATAAGTTCAAGTACAGTATTTATTTTTGTGTGAATTGACTCGGTTTGTCTCAGGCTCAGATCCAACATGGCCGCCTCCTCGTTAAGCAGGACGAGCTGTGGAGTTACATCAGGCTCTGAGGCTCGTTAAGACAAGACCGATGATGAAACACACGACTGAAGCTCGTTAGAGCTGAACCTGGATCAGTCCTGAGCGTGAGAACCAGGACTGAACTGGGTCTGGACCAGGTCTGAACCAGGACTGAACCAGGACTAGACCAGGACTGGACCACGACTGAACCAGGACGGAACCAGGACTAAACCAGGACTAAACCAGGTCTGAACCAGGACTAGACCAGGACTGGACCGGGACTGAACCAGGACTGAACCAGGACTAAACCAGGTCTGAACCAGGACTAAACCAGGACTGAACCCGGACTGAACCCGGACTGGACCAGATCTGAACCAGGACTGAACCAGGACTAGACCAGGACTGAACCAGGACTAGACCAGGACTAAACCAGGACTAAACCAGGTCTGAACCAGGACTAGACCAGGACTGAACCAGGACTGAACCAGGACTGAACCAGGACTGAACCAGGACTGAACCAGGACCGAACCAGGACTAAACCAGGACTAAACCAGGTCTGAACCAGGACTAGACCAGGACTGAACCAGGACTGAACCAGGACTAGACCAGGACTAGACCAGGACTAGACCAGGACTAGACCAGGACTAGACCAGGACTGGACCGGGACTGAACCGGGTCTGAACCAGGTCTGAACGAGGACTAGACTGGGACTGAACCAGGACTGAACCAAGACTGAACCAGGTCTGATCCAGGACTGAACCAGGTCTGGACCAGGACTGAACCAGGACTAGACCAGGACTGAACCAGGACTGAACCAGGACTAGACCAGGACTGAACCAGGACTGAACCAAGACTGAACCAGGACTAGACCAGGACTGAACCAGGACTGAACCAGAGGACTTGACCAGGACTGAACCGGGACTAAACCTGGACTGGACCAGGACTAAACCAGGATTAAACTGGGATTAAACTAGGACTAAACCAGGTCTAATCCAGGACTAAACTAGGACTAAACCAGGATTAAAACAGGTCTAAACCAAGATTGAACCAGGTCTAAACCTGGACTAAACCAGGTCTAAACCAGGACTGAACCAGGACTAAACCTGGACTAAACCTGGACTAAACCTGGCCTGAACCTGGCCTGAACCTGGCCTGAACCTGGCCTGAGGATCCCGTACATTCCTGTCTTTATTCCGCTCTCATTCTTAACCTTCCAGAGACACAATCACATTTGCCGTTGGACGTTTCTGGCTCACTTTTCTTTTAATCCACTCTGGCGCTGAAAGGAAGAGTCACAGAAAAGAAAAGGCCGACGGAGGTGAAGAGAGACGAGTCTGAGGAGACAAAGAGACGGGAACGAGGAAGACGAAGACGAGGTCAGAGAAAGAACGAGCCGCCGACGACAGGACGAGGTGGAGTTTTCATCAATCCTTCAACTTCTGTTACGTAAAAACAGAAATGAGTAAAAACATGTCGAGCTTTATTCTCTGACAAATGAGAAATATCTGTCAAATTAATCACAGAAATGCAGAAATATCACCCGAAACTCTTATTTGAAAGTTTGCAGCGTCATTTCGTTTTTTAAAATCTGCTCTTTTTTGTTTTGTCGATAAAAACGATAAACTCTGTATTTAATATTTGCATTTCTTCAAAACAACATTCACATTATTATTTACATTTTATTTTATTTATATTTATTGTCCAGGCTGCGCTGACTTGGAAAGACTGAACCAAAACAGAGACAAAACCAGGAACAAAACCTGGAAAAGACCAGGACTAAACTAGGACCAAACCGCAATGAAAGCAGGACTTAACCAGGACTAAACCAGGACTAAAACAGGTTCAAACCAGGACTAAACGAGAACTAAACCAGGACCAAACCACGATGAAAGAAGGACTCAATCAGGATCTATCCAGGACCAAAACAGGACCAAACAAAGACCAAACCAGGACCAAACCAAGACCGAACCAGGACAGAACTTGGAATAAACCAAGACTAAAGCAGGACAAAACCAGGACCAAACCGCGATGAAACCAGAAATAAACCAAGACTAAAGCAGGACTAAACTAGGACCAAACAGGGGTTAAACCAGGGTTAATCAAAGGCCAAACCTGGACTAAACCAGGACCACACCACGATGAAAGAAGGACTAAATCAGGATCAAACCAGGACTAAACAAAGACCAAACCAGGACTAAAGTAGGACCAAATTGGGGCTAAACAAAGGTGAAACCAAGACCAAACTGGGACCAAATCAGGACTAAATAAGGATCAAACCAGGACCAAACCAGGTCTAAACCAGGACCAACTCTGCTCCTCTTTACGCTTCAGTAACTTCTGATTTGATCCTTAAAATCCAAAACAAAATCATCACATTTTAAACACAACGCAACGTAAAAAAAAAAAATCAACCAAGAATCACAAACTCAGTCCAAAGAGCGAATCAACCAAACAGCAGCAAAAAGAGAAATAAAGAGGACGTTCTTACCTTTGGAGGATGAAGATGTGAAGAGGAGCAGCAACAGAAAGAAACAGAAAAGAACAAGCGTCAGTCACAAATAAATGCACAAAAGGTTAGTAAAGCATTACAAGATTAATCAATGAAAGCACAAATTAAATCAGAATGACTTTTATTCATCCTAAGGAGAAATTATTTTTGTTACAGACAGAAGAAGAAGAAAATAGAGGTTCAAATAAGATGAAAAATTAGACAAAACTTGCTCAAAATAACAATCTAAACGACATAATATCGGTTTTATCAAGTAAACAATTTTGGCTAAAGCAATAATCAATACAGTTATTCAGTTTTTTTTGTTTTTTAGGACAAAAACTGGTTCACTGGTTCAAACTGGTCACGTCATGTATTTAGTCCAAAGCAGCGTTACATGGTGAGACAAACACAGAAGACACTCGAGTTCTGGTTCACAGAGTGCCGTTCAGCTCCGTCTCAAAGGCTACGTTCACACTGCAGGTCAAATCGGATTTTTTTGCCCAAATGTGACTTGTATCCGATTTTTTCGTGGCAGTGTGAACGGCACAATTCAGATTTTCTCAAACCCGACCCAGGCCACTTCCGTATGTGGATATAAATCTGATATGTATCCGCACTTTTAGAATGTGACCAATCAAATCAGGCAAAAATGGAAGGTTCGAATCGTAATCGGGCGGAGTTTGAGGAGATAGCGAAGGAGTTGGCCCGAACGAGGGATTAAGCGTGCCTGGCTGCTAAACGGGGATAAAATTTGTAAAGAATTTTAGCAAAACTTGAAATCTATTTATCTGAACTGCATTTTAGGTAAATGAGTCATGGGCCCTTTAAAGTGTGTATGACAGGTTTTTTTTATTTTCTAATTTTGACTTTATTTGGTGTGTTAATACCAGTTGCACATATACATTTTAGTTTTACAATCAAGCGGCCTTTTGTGGAGAAAAGTTGAAAAATCTGTTGAAAATTACAGGAAGTAAACAGACTGATGACATCACACTGTGAGACAAAGGTTATGCATAATTTACACAAAATAAACTACTTTTTTGACCCTTTAAACATCGATTCAACAAAATAAAGGCATTTACATGTATTAATATTTGTAAAATTAAACAAAAATCTGTGACATTGCATGAGTTTTGGCCCAGTGCACAGTGTGGTTGCTATGGTAATTTCCTAGTGTGATGTCATCATTTACAACCAGGAAGTAAAACAAAAAAAAACAAAAAAATTCCTAAACCGTGATAAAATGAGTGAAGTATTTAACAAAATTTGAAACATATTTATCTGAACTGTATTTTTGTCAAATGAGTCCAACCTGTCATAGGCCCTTTAAAGGAGCTGTACCTTTTACTGTTTTGAAACGTGAAAAACTGAACTACTTCATGTACTTTTTTCATGTAATAAAATAAAATCTGTGTTTCTCCAGCACAGATTATTGTAAAAGCCTCTGTTCAGGTGAAAATGACACACAGCGCTTCCTCTGCTTCTGTTTATACAGCGTTTTATTCTACGAGAAGCAGGAAGTGTGCTGTTAGCATGCTAATGTTTGTTAGCTTTAGCGCTGTGGGCTCAGAGACGGCTGAAAAGTGCTTTAAACTCATGGAGGGGAATATTTATGACGTGAGAGACACATGAGAAAGAGTGTTTGTCACTTTTAGTTGCAATTTTGTAAATTTTTAGTCACAATTTTGTCACTATTAGCCTTATTTTTTTCCACTTCCATCCTTGCATTTGTCACTTTTAGTCATGTTTTGTCTCTTTTAGTCACATTTTTGTCAAATTTTAGTAAATTTAGTCATGTTTTTGTTACTTTTAGCCATGTTTTGTCACTTTTAGTCACTATTTTGTCACTTTTTAGTCACATTTTAGTCAATTTACTCCTGATTTCCTGAGGCCTGAAAAAGTCTTTTTAGTCGAGTAGAACTTATTTCCTGTTGAGATCTGCCCCGTGTGGACTACAACGGAAACAAGATGGCGGCGCCCACGACAACTTCTGTAATAAGGTGAATAAACTGTAATGACCCGTAACTGACAGAAACAAAAGTGAAAGTAACGCAGTGTAAACAACCGGGAAACAAAAGCAGGTTGTTTTAGTTTAATCAGCCCAGAGCAGCTGAAATTCAAGTTTCTTTGACCAGTTCCTTAGATTGAAGTGACTGTCGAAACGTCCTGATTTTTTAAACAGAATCCAGATGAAACGTCTAAACCCTGGTCTGTGATTGATCACAAGAGATTACGACAATTTGATTATTTCTGAGACTTTTTAAACACTTTTTTTACCCAAATAACGGTTGAAAAATGGTACTGAAGGCTTCTAGATACAGAACATTTCCAAATAAAGAGAGAAAACCGTTTATTCTTTCCTGACAGTTTGATTTATTGACGCCGTTGTCTGAGAAAGGCGGGGTCCTGTTTGTCAGAAGAACAAAGCTCTGTTTGGTCTCGGTGAAGTGTGGAGTTTGTAAAACACGATCCGGAGCAGGTTGACCCTGAGAGCCAAACCAGGACCAAACCAAGACTAAACCAGGACCAAACCAGGACCAAACTGGGGCTAAACAACGGCCAAACCAGGACCAAACCAAGACTAACGTAGGACCAAACCAGGACCAAACTGGGGCTAAACAAAGGCCAAACCAGAACCAAACCAAGACTATAAAGTAGGACCAAACCAGGACCAAACTGGGGCTAAACAAAGGCCAAACCAGAACCAAACCAAGACCAAACTAGGACTAAATCAAGACAGAACTAGGATCAAACCAAGACTAAAGTAGGACCAAACCAAGACTAAAGTAGGACCAAACGGGGGCTAAACAAAGGCCAAAACAGAACCAAACCAAGACCAAACTAGGACTAAACCTGGACTAGCAGCAAAGGACTAAACCATGATGAAACCAAGACTAAACCACATCCAAAGCAGGACTAACCCAGGACTAAACCAGGTCTAAACAGGGACCAACCCTGCTCCAGATGAATCCAGATGAAACATCTAAACCCTGGTCTGTGATCGATCGCCGCTGGACCAACGAGGGATTACGACAATTTGATTATTTCTGAGACTTTTTAAACACATTTTTAACCAAATAACGGTTGAAAAATGGTACTGAAGGCTTCTAGATACAGAACATTTCCGAATAAAGAGAGCAAACCGTTTATTCTTTCCTGACAGTTTGATTTATTGACGCCGTTGTCTGAGAAAGGCGGGGTCCTGTTTGTCAGAAGAATAAAGCTCTGTTTGGTGTCGGTGAAGTGCGGAGTTTGTAAAACACGATCCGCAGCAGTTTGACCCTGAGAGACTCTGAAGAGCGGCGCTGGAGGTGCGGCATTCATTATTCACGACACTTGGCTCAAACCTCGGAGCTCCACAAACACCACTTTGTAACACTTTGACTGCTGTTTTATTTAACCTTCATCGAAACCAGACGCAACGAAAGGTTTCACTGAGACGCGACGAGACCAAGAGGTTCAAGCAAACAGTCAACGAGCATCAAACTAACGGCACATTCAGACTTGTAAAGACTTAAAACCATCGACATTTAGATCTGATGTTTGTAAATCACTGAAAATACGTCATGTTCGAGTACAAACTGAGGATCTAAAGTGAGAATCTGAAACTGTAAAGTGTTTTAAAAGACCAAAGACAGACATTGAGGCTGATGTTGATAAAGAAATAAAAAGGTGGGATTTAGTCAGATTTAAAGTGCATTATTTGGTCTCTTTTTATTAATGTTTTATTGGAATTTTATGCTGGGATTAAACCCGTTAAGTATTAAGTGTATGTGATAGTTTTACACCAATCAGGAAGCAGCAGTTTGGGAGGAAAAGTTGAAATAAAGAAAATGACAGGAAGCAGAGCAGAGTTAAGACAAGGAATTACACACGAAAAGTTTGGCACAATTTACAAGAAAAACATTTAACTGACTTTTTTATATCGTTTTATATTTATTATAGCTTCTGTGATGTTAAAGGAGTTGCTCGTGACTGTGTGATGTCATAGTTTCCAACCAGGAAGTAAAATTATAAACCTAAAAAATTGTCAGACTGGTATAAAATTCTTTTTAAGGTGAGACTCTACAGGCAAAACTCTTTTTTAAAATTTCACGTGGAAACAACAAACGTGTCCAATCTGCTCCTGATGTTTGATTCTTCCATTGAATCCACTTCATCCATAGATTTCTCTGACATTGTTTTCTTCAAATGCATTTTTGTCCCTCGAGACATAAAGATCAGCCTAAAGTAGATCCACACAAACTGTACAATCTGGACTCAACACATTTAGACCAAACAAGGATTTAAGATCAGAATCTGACTCACATTTATTCAAGTTTGAAGGAGAAAAAATGAAGCGAAATTTGAATTTTAGGACACTTTTCAGTCCAATTTAGTTCCAAAAATCCAAAATCCTCTGTACATTTTTATAACTAACATGTTACAAAATGAACCAAGAAATTTAAACCTGGTTCTGTCCATTTTTCAGATGTAAATGTCCCAAATATATGGATTTTTGGCCATTTTTACATAAAATGTCTTATTTCTACATGAAAACATGACATGATGACAAACATGTAATACATTCTTTTCTTACATTTATGTGATTAAACTACAGAAGTTTAACATTGATCTCTTTAAATGTAAGATTGTTTCCTGTTTCACTTGCAGCGTCTCACCTTAAATATAATGATCTTTATTGTGTTTTAGTCAAATTATTCGTCCAAACTGTCAGAGGCACTTTAAGGCCAGACACTACAGGTAAAACTGTTTTTTTTTGTCTCAACATTTAGGCTTTCATTTGGAAACGACAAACGTGTCCGATCTGCTCCTAAAGATGTTTTAGTCTTTCATTAAATCCACTTCATCCATAGATTTCTCTGGGACATTGTAACTCAGAGCCAGCTCTCTCAAAATATATTTTTATTCTGCAGCGAACATAAAGGTCAGCTTTAAAGCAGCTCCTGCACCAAACTGTACAATCTGGACTTAAGATTCTGACACAACGGACACAAGGATTTCACTAAAAGCGACAAAAAATGGACTAAAAACGACAAAAATGTGACTAAGGACAACAAAAAAGTGACTAAAACTAACAAACATTTGACTCAAAGCTTAAAAAATGCCATTAATAGTGACAAAAAATGTAACAAAAAGCAACAAAAACACAAGAAAAAGCAACAAAAACGCGATTAAAAATGACAAAAATGTGATTAAAAGCCACAAACTCTAAAGGCCGTTTTCTCCAAATGCATTTTTGTCCCACAAAGACATAAAGACGAGCACAAACTGTCCAATCTGGACTCAAGATTCTGACACGACGGACACAAGGATTTGACTAAAAGCAACAAATGAGCGACTAAAAGTGACCTAAAGCATCAAAAACGTGACAAAAGTGGCAAATACGCAACTAAAGCCACCAAAACATCATTAAAAGCAACAGAAATGTGACAAAAATGCAACTAGAAGCGACAAAAGCGTAACTAAATGACAAATGTTTCCTCCAAATGCATTTTTGTCCCACAGACATAAAGACGAGCCTTAAATCAGCTCCTGCACCAAACTGTACAATCTGGACACAAGATTCTGACACAACGGACTCAAGGATTTCACTAAAAGCAACAAAAACTGGACTAAAAACTACAAAAATGTGACTAAAGGCAACAAAAAGGCAACTAAAAACGACAAAAATGAGACTTTAAGCAACAAAAATTCAAAAACAACGCTTCAAAAACGCCACTAATAGTGATTAAAAATGACAAAATGTGACAAAAAGCCAGAAACTCTAAAGGCCCTTTTCTCCAAATGCATTTTTGACATAAAGATGAGCCTTAAAGCAGCTCCTGCTCCAAACTGTACAATCTGGACAAACGGACACAAGGATTTGTTGATGTCGAATTCTAAAACTGATTTATTAAAATTTTAAGTCTAAAAAATGAGGGGAAATTTTAATTTAAGGCCCATTTTCAGTTAGATCTAGTTTACTTAAAAAACTAAATAAGAAATCCAAAATCCCCTCTGTCCATTTTTTAAATAAGAGAACAAAATGAACCAAAAAATTGAACCTTCCAGTCCATTTTTCAGATTGACATGAATGCACCTGCAGCGTCTTACTAACACTATCCTCTGGTTCTTTCTACTTTACCATCAACAACATTTAATATTACTTCAACTGTAGTCTGTTCATTGCTGTTCACATGTTTCTCTCTCTGTTTCAGACACTGCGGCGGCTGCTCCAGTGACGACCCCCCCACCCCCACCTGTCTGGAGGATCGATCTCTACACTGGAGGATCTATGCGCCACCCGCCTGGAGGAACTCCCTCAACCCTGGATTAGCCACACCTCGTCTGCCTGGACCAACTCCTTCTACTTTAGATGAACTGTTCCTCATCTCCTGCTGGAGGATCTCTCTACACTGGTGGACTGCTCCTCGTCCTCCTGGAGGAACTCTTTAAAGCCACCTCCCTCTTGAGTGGTTCTGGTTCAGTCCAAGTGGATGTCAGTCCTAGTTCATCTGCAGCCTGTCCGTCCGTGGGAGTAGGATCTCTCCTTCACTGTGGTTCTCCCCGAGGTTTCTACTTTTTCCCATGGGGTTTTTTGTAGTTTTTCCTCGTGAAGGAGGGTCAAAGGACAGGGGCATTCTGGGACAGTTATCTGAACTGCTTTTACCTGTGGCCCATCGAGGCAACTGTTGTTGTGATTTTGGGCATTATAAAAATAAATTGATTTGATTTGATAATTCTTAAACTGATTTATTTAAGTTTTAAGCCTAAAAAATGGGGGGAAATTTGAATTTAAGGCCAGTTTTCAGTTAGATCTAGTTTACGTTAAAACTAAATAAGAAATCCAAAATCTCCTCTGTACATTTATTAAATAAGAGTACAAAATGAACCAAAAAAATGTAAACCTTCCAGTTCATTTTTCAGATTGACATGTTCCAAATCCACCAAGATCGGTGAAGTGTCTTGCTCAATAACAACGCACCCTGGCTTTTGTCTTGAAACTTTCAGCTCAGCGCGACAGTTCGAAATGAAAAACTTGAGAACGCAAACGAGCTGCAATTATCCCGGTGACAGCTGTTGACCTCAAACCGAGCGCTCGTCGCGTTTTTAACCCGTTTGACCCGGTCCCGCCTCGTGTTTCGGGTCAAACGCCGCGCCTCTGTTCGACTCCAGTTATTTCTGAGCGAACGCCGTGACTTTCTGCACCTGACGCCTCCAGAAAACACCAGAGAATAAAAGACGAGAGACGCAGAGAGAGAGCGGCGCGAGGCGGAGGTGTGGGAGGCGCACGATTCATCAGCGCCCGGCGAGCTACGGAAGCCCCGAGAGGCCACGGGACTCGCTCTTCTGAGTTCAAAATGTTTTTCCTCCAGTTTGAGTTTGCGGGTCGGAAAAAGAAAAGGTGCCGTCGGTGGATCTGGATCTGCTCAGGGGAAAGGGAAGCTTGTGGTGTTTTTGTTCACCGGGGTAATAAGGAGATTGTTGCCACGGTAACCACAAAGACTTCACAGGAGGATTTTTCATATTTCCTTCCTCTTTCAGTGGTTTTGTCTTTGTCGAAATGTGTTTTAAATAAAGTAATACAGTCATGTCAGGGGGCGACCTGTGTGAAGTTGGCCCCCCCGTAGTGTGCGATTGACCCCAAAATGGTGTCAAACGTTTGTGCATCATTTGTGCACACAACATCATCGTTTGTGCACGCTTCGTTTTTGAGTATTGATCATTTATAGGTTTTGGATTGGCCAAAGTGTGAAGTTGGCCCCCCCAGAGTGTCCGATTGACCACAAAATGTCCGATTGACCCTAAAATGGTGTCAAATGTTTGTGCATCGTTTGTGCGTCGTTTGTGCTTAGTTTTTGAGTTATTGATCACTGATTGGCTCAGTTACAGTTACCCCAAACTGTCCAATTTTGTGAGATATTGATTATGGATTATGGACATTTTGGAAATATGGATAACCTCAATGCACTGCTTTCTCCATATACTGCATATATACATCAAGTTAGTCTTAAATAACAGTTTTATATAATATTCAGGTCTTGACAGATTGTCCATATGTGTCCACATATGTTCAATCAAGATCGCACCTTTTGATTCATATGTTAAAATAATTAAAATAGTCTAAATAAATACCCTTAACTCTTTAATTGTCTACATTTGGCCCTAAAGTCATTTTATTTCATCGGCCAAATAAGACCAAAAGTGCATTATTAGTTGATAAGATAGAGACAGACAGAATTGATAAGATGATGGTGGATCAAATCAATTTTAAACTGATAGATGTGACAAGTTGATGAATTGCTGTTGAATTATATGTGTATATTATATATTTGACACCATTTTTGTAACTTTCTTTTTATTGTCTTTTTTCACTTTTTCAACACACATCAAACAACACAGACATGGGATGAGTTATCACAGCAAAGTATAATATGACTTTTAGATTTAGTTAACAACATTTGTCGCTGGTCCAGGTTGTCCATTTTGTCCATTTCTCTTGTTCTTCCTGAGTCCTCAGTCTATGTGTCATCATTTCCATTTCAAATATGTTGTTCACCAGTTGTTCCCACTCCTCACATGTCGGCATCTCTGGTTTACACCATTTTTTTGTGATGGACTTTTTTCAGGCTGCAGGAAGTATTTTGAACAAATAAATGTCGTCCTTAAACACCATGTTTGCAGAAATATGCCCTGGAGACATAACCAAACATGTCTTGGGGATGGCGTATCCCAGCACTTTCACTATTACTGAGTACACACCATCTCAAAACTTTACAGCTTTTGGGCATAACCATAAGACATGCGAGTGATTTACTTGAAAAAAAAACGTGGATGATCTGGTTTTTCTTCACAAAAGTAAACAGATGCTTCTGTAGATGCTAAAATACAGCAGCCGGGGCTAGCATCGCAGTAGCATTTAGCCCACAGCTAGCACTAGCATTCTTAGATAACTTCACACGTTTGTACCGCTGGACACTTTATCCTTCTCCTAAACTCAGCATTTGCTCTTGTGGCTGTTGAACAGTGAAAGAGCTGCTGTTCTACATTAAAATGAATAACGATGAACTCCCAAACAGACGTCGTTTGTGGGCGTCACGTGACGTCATCGGGACAGAACGACCTGTGACCCCAGACTCAGGCCAGGACATGCAGGACCGGTACTGGACCTGGTACTGGGCCTGGTACTGGACCTGGTACTGGGCCTGGTACTGGACCTGGGCCTGGTACTGGGCCTGGTACTGGGCCTGGTACTGGGCCTGGTACTGGACCTGGTACTGGACCTGGTACTGGACCTGGTACTGGGCCTGGTACTGGGGCTGGTACTGGACCTGGTACTGGGGCTGGCACCGGGCCTGGTACTGGGCCTGGTACTGGACCTGGTACTGGGCCTGGTACTGGGGCTGGTACTGGGGCTGGTACTGGGGCTGGTACTGGGCCTGGTACTGGACCTGGTACTGGGGCTGGTACTGGGCCTGGCACCGGGCCTGGTACTGGGGCTGGTACTGGGCCTGGTACTGGACCTGGTACTGGGGCTGGTACTGGGCCTGGTACCGGGCCTGGTACTGGGGCTTATTTTTTATATTTTTCTTTATTATTTTTAAAGCAGTGACTAAAAACACTGTCTAAAAACAAACACTGTCTAAAACCAAACACAGAGTAAAAACAGTGAGTAAAAACGATGTTGTGCAGAACTCGTTCCAGGGCGATGTGGGATAAGCACCGCTCCCTGTGACCTCTGACCTCGTGCCATCAGTAAATATTAGCCTCTCAGCGTTAGCCCTGAGCTAATATTAGCCTCTCAGCGTCAGCACAAACCGAGCTGTTAGCGTTAGCGGCTAACCCTGCTCCCACAACTGTCAATCACCCGCCGCCAGCTCCTCCCACCGGACACGACCCACCAAGGTCAAACACAAGAGAGGGGGAGAGGGGGGGGGGGGAGAAGGGAGAGAGAGGGAGAGAGGGGGAGGGGGGGGGAGAGGGGGAGTGGGGGAGAGGGGGGAAAGAGAGGGAGAGAGAGAGAGGGAGAGGGAGAGAGGGGGAGGGAGAGAGAGAGAGAGGGAGAGAGGAGAGAGGGGAGAGAGAGAGGGGGAGAGAGGGGGAGGAGAGAAGGGAGAGAGAGGAGAGAGGGGGAGAGAGGGAGAGAGAGAGAGGGAGAGAGGGGGAGAAAGGGGGAGAGAGGGAGAGAGAGAGAGAGAGAGAGAGAGAGGGAGAGAGAGGGAGAGAGGGGGGAGAGAGGGAGAGGAGAGAGGGGGAGAGAGAGGGGGAAAGA
This sequence comes from Rhinogobius similis, assembly GCA_019453435.1. NCBI lineage: Eukaryota > Metazoa > Chordata > Actinopteri > Gobiiformes > Gobiidae > Rhinogobius > Rhinogobius similis. Next base: position 32,797,795 of record CM033636.1, on the reverse strand, counting down.
GGGGAGAGGGAGAGAGGAGAGAGGGGAGAGAGGGGGAGAGAGGGAGAGAGAGAGAGAGAGAGGGAGAGAGGAGGGGGGGAGAGGGGGGGAGAGGGAGAGAGGGGGAGAGAGGGGGAAAGAGGGAGAGGGAGAGAGGAGAGAGGGGAGAGAGAGGGAGAGAGAGAGAGAGAGAGAGAGAGAGAGGGAGAGAGGAGGAGAGAGAGAGAGGGGGAGAGAGGGTGGGAGTGGGAGGGGGGGTTGGGAGAGAGGGGAGGGGGGAGACAGGAGGGGGGATAGAGGAGAGAGAGAGGGAGAGAGGGGGGAGAGAGGGGGGGAGAAAGGGGGAGAGAGGGAGAGAGAGTGAGACAGGGAGAGGGAGAGAGGGGGGGGGGGAGGCAGAGGGGGGAAGGGGGAGAAGGGGGGACACAAAAACAGCGAGTGATTGACTCCAGACTCTTCCGCCGTTTGTAAAGAGAACACTTCGTTCCATTAGCCGGCACTCCATAACTCTTTAATTAGCACTAATGCATTTTCAATGAGAGAGTCAGCGTTAGCCTCAGAGCTAGCGTTAGCCTCCAAACATCACAAACTGTAAAACAACAATGTGGGCCCTGGGTACAAACCTCCTCGGTATGTCCTTTTGTAAACCATTTATTTATCTCTGCACATTTGGTGACTTTATTGTTGTTTTTGATTTTTTTTTCTAAGGTTTGTCCTCACACCTAACAATAAGTCACTAATTTATAGACGTCCTGTAAACGACCAACTTAAAAATACACTAACTGCAAATTATAATCATTAGCTTGAGGTAACAGCATTGCTAAGTTTTTAAAGCTCTCATGTGTGATCGTATTTAGTCTCGATTAGACTGGATTTCATGTTATTACAACAAAATTAGAAAACTTGTAACTCAGGTCCAGCTCTCTCAAAAAAAACCACTTTTGTCCCACAGAGACATAAAGATGAGCCCTAAAGCAGCTCCTGCACCAAACTGTACAATCTGGACTCAAGGATTTGACTAAAAGCGACAAAACCACAACTAGAAGAAACAAAAACAAGACAAAAGCGCATCTAGTGTCAAAAAATGCAACTAAAACTGACAGACTCAAAGCAACTAAATGTGACTAAAACTAAAAACAACTAGTGGTGACAAAAACGCAACTAAGAGCGGCAACGCAAATAAAAGTGACACACGCAAAAAAGCAATAAAAATGCAACTAAAAGTGATTAAAAGTGACTCTGAAGACGGTTTTCTTCAAATATATTTTTGTCCCAGAGACATAAAGATGAGTCTGAAAGCAGCTCCTGCACCAAACTGTACAATCTGGACACAAGGATTTGACTAAAAGTGACAAATCCACAACTAGAAGAAACAAAAACGAGAAAAAAGCACATCTAGTGTCAACAAAAACGCAACTAAAACTTATAAACTAAAAAAAAAGCAACACAAAAGCAACTAAATGTGACTAAAATGAGACAAAAACGCAACTAAAAGCGACACACGCAAAAGAGCAATAAAAATGCAACTAAGAGTGATTAAAAGTGACAAACTCTGAAGGCGGTTTTCTCCAAATGTATTTTTGTCCCAGAGACATAAAGACGAGCCTTAAAGCAGCTCCTGCACCAAACTGTACAATCTGGACTCAACAGGATTCTGACACGACAAGGGTTTGTGGATGTCTAAATCAAAGCCTTCTTTATTTAGGTTTTAACTTTAAAAAAAATGAGGCAATATTTAAGATAAGATAAGATAAGATAAGATAAGATAAGAGATCCTTTATTTGTCCCACAATGGGGGAAATTCCACTGTTGCAACACACAGTTTAGAACAGGAATGAATGAAATAGGTGCATGCAATAAAAATAGGATAAATAATGACTAAACATGGTCATAAAAATACAATATAAAGTATAAAGTGCACACTCTTATTTACAGTAAAAATGGCAAATAAAGTGGCTCAAGTGTATTGTTATTATTTGAATTTTTAGTCCAATTTTCAGTCAGATCTAATGAGAAATCCCAAATCCTCTGTACATTTTTATAACTAATATGTTACAAAATGAACCAATTTAAATTAATGAATTTAAAATAAATGAATTTAAACCTGGCTCTGTCCATTTTTCAGATTTAAATGTCCCAAATATGTGGATTTTTGACAAAATTTTACATAAAATGTCTTATTTCTTCATGATGAATACATTTTTTTCTTACATTTATGTGACTAAACTACAGGAGAAGTTTACTATTGATATCTTTAAAATTAAGATTATTTCCTGTTTCACCTGCAGCGTCTCACTTAAAACATGTGCCGTGAATTTAAACCTAATTTTAACATATTGCATTTGATTTTTCTCCAGCTGTATTGCATTTTATATTATTTACAACACAAAGACATAAAGCAGCGATGTCTTTTTGGTCGTAATAAACCCTCCTTTTTACACCTTTCGGTCGTTGAATCCAGTCGCAGCAGCTAAATCGTCACTTTTCCCTTTTTTTTCCCTTAATCCCAGCTCGTCTTTTTGACTTTGCACCTGAGAAAACGCTTATTAACTCCGAGCGTTTGAGCCTGAAACGTCTCGTCTTGTCCGTGTCACTCAGAAGGACTTTGGACCGATTGAAATTCAAGTCTCGCACAAAAACTAATTATAATGCAAAGGTCGAACGGCGTCTGGACAGAAAACACAGATAACAAGGTCCGGCTGCGCTCTGGACTCTGGACTGCGACTGCTTTTATCGACTTCTCCCCAAACCGCGAGCTTCCGACGCCGACGTAATTACTGCCGCTGCTCGTCGTTTCTCTGACACTTTTGTCGAATTTGCGTCGTGAGTGAATCAAATCTGGTCACGTCTCTCGGTTTCTGTCAAACAAACGCACTTAAATGATCTGTTTACTGACACTAAACTCATAAAGAAGTCCCAACAGTCAAAACAGTGTCACTGCGATTAAAATATGACGGGGAAATGTAATCTGAGCAGAAGTTTGCCTTTGGCCACGTTCCACCATGAAATAAAACAACAAATAAAACGGCGTCTTTGCAGAAATTAAAGTCTCTCGAGCCGCGTTGCTGTGTCTTTCATTTTTTAACATCATATTTCTGCCACGTGTCACGTTTTTTTAAAAGAACCGCATTTGAAAGTGACAAAAACAAAACATAAAGCAGCAAAAAGTGACAAAAACGTGACTGAAAGCACAAAAAAATGCAACTGCAAAGTATATAAGCAACAAAAAGGTGACTAAAAACGAGTAAAAGCAAGAAAAACTTTACTAAGAACGACAGAAACGTTGGTAAAATGTGCCAAAAGTGCAACTAGTAGCGACAAAAACACGACAAAATGTGGCTAAAAAAGACAAAAACGTTCCTCATTTCCACATATTTTCATGGTTTTGTCAAATTTTGTCTACAACTTCTCCCAAAGTGTGACTGAAAGCACAAAAAATGCAACTGCAAAGTATATAAGTAACAAAAAGGTGACTAAAAATGACTAAAAGCAAGAAAAACTTTACTAAGAACGAGAGAAACATTGGTAAAAAGTGCCAAAAGTGCAACTAGTAGCGACAAAATCACTAAAAAAGACAAAAATGTTCCTGATTTCCACATATTTTCATGCTTTTGTGTCTACAATTTCTTGATGAACATTTTTTGATAAAAATTGTCTTCAATTTGCCTCCATCGTTTGTTAAAATGTCCTCCAGTCTTTAAACAAATTCTCCTCAAATCTGACAAATTTTTTTGTCAATTTTCACTTTCCACAATTTCTCTTCAGATTTTTCTTCAAATGTAATCTGAGCAGAAGTTTGCCTTTGGCCACGTTCCACCATGAAATAAAACAACAAATAAAACGGCGTCTTTGCAGAAATTAAAGTCTCTCGAGCCGCGTTGCTGTGTCTTTCATTTTTTAACATCATATTTCTGCCACGTGTCACGTTTTTTTAAAAGAACCGCATTTGAAAGTGACAAAAGCACAGCTGATAGTGTCAAAAACAAAACAAAGCAGCAAAAACGTGACTGAAAGCAAAAAAATGCAACTGCAAAGTTTATAAGTAACAAAAAGGTGACTAAAAACGACTAAAAGCAAGAAAAACTTTACTAAGAACGACAGAAACTTTGGTAAAAAGTGCCAAAAGTGCAACTAGTAGTGACAAAAATGTGGCTAAAAAAGACAAAAACGTTCCTCATTTCCACATATTTTCATGGTTTTGTCAAATTTTGTCTACAACTTCTCCCAAAGTGTGACTGAAAGCACAAAAAATGCAACTGCAAAGTATATAAGTAACAAAAAGGTGACTAAAAATGACTAAAAGCAAGAAAAACTTTACTAAGAACGAGAGAAACTTTGTTTTGTCAAATTTTGTCTACAATTTCTTCATAAACATTTTTTGCTAAAAATTGTCTTCAATTTGGCTCCATCGTTTGTTAAAATGTCCTCCAGTCTTTAAACAAATTCTCCTCAAATCTGACAAATTTTTTGTCAATTTTCACTTTGGCCACGTTCCACCGTGAAATAAAACGACTCGTCTTTGCAGAAATTAAAGTCTCTCGAGCCGCGCTGCCGTGTCTTTCATTTTATTTTTGCGACGTGTCAGGTTTTTTAAAAAAGAACAACAGCGTTTCTTTGTCAAAACCTAAACTTAACATGAAACACGATGGTTTAAATCATCAAAACTACAAATGTGTCGCACAAACAAGAGGTAAATGACCAAATATCGATGCAGTTTTACCAATTTTGTGTCAATCGAAGCTGCACGATTTGGGAAAAAATCCTAATTATGATTTTTTCTGACCAGTTTTGTGATTCACGTTTTATTATCGGGATTCTGTTCAAAGTTAACATTTTAAACACGACCAGGAGAAGTGGCAAAAAGTGAAACATGAACTGACAAACTGACTAAAAAAATCACATGTTTCAAAACTGTTTTTGTCGATTTTAGTCACTTTTTTGGTGCTTTACGTCATGAAGAAGAAGAAACTCGAGTAAACAGTTGCATAAAACCTGATTTCCAGCGTCACCTGCAGCACACATTTATCAACGAAAAACAAACGTGACCAAAAGCGACAAAAACATGACGAAAAAGTGACAAAAGCTCATTTAAGTGTCAAATGCAAAACATAAAGCGGTAAAAGTGAGAAAAACATGACTAAAAGTGACACAAACACGACAATTAACAACAAAAATGTGACTAAAAGCAACAAAAATGCAACCAAATAATGCCAAAAGAGCAATAATAGTGACAAAAAGACAAAATGCAACACAATTAAAAGCAACTAAAAGCAAAGTCTAACTGATAAATATGTGGTTTGTATGTGACTAAAACTAAAAGCAACTAAAATGTGACAAAGCACAACAAATTATGTTAAACACAAAACATAAAGTGGGTAAACGTGAGAAAAACGTGCCTATAGACGACTAAAATGCAACTAAATTGACTAAAATTAAATTAAAAACGAATAAAATTGTGAAAAACATGATTAAACATGACAGAAACGTGACTAAAAGCGATAAAAACTAAAAAGTGACAAAAGTGCAACTAATAGCAACAAAAACAAGACAGAATTAGAATAAAAACATTTAAAAAAACGTGACTAAAAGCTCTACAAGTCCAACTCCGATAAATATAGTTTGTACGTGACGTGTAAAAGAATAAACTGCAGTAAACAGTTGTATAAACCAGACTTCCAGCGCCCCCTGCAGGTCACTCTGGATCACACACAGTTGAACTCATGACCTTTAACCTTAAATCACGTGTTTGAGTCCAAGTGTCACACAATTCACTGATGTGTCAAGCTGCAGTGTCCTTTATCTCCCCCCGACGTTAGCAAACAAGCTAGCAAACAAGCTAGCTAAGCTCCGCCCAGTCGCAGCAACAACGAGAAACTAATCAGAGTTTGCGAGTTTAACCTTTTTTCTAGTGTTTTCTCCAAGTTTCCACATTTTTTTCCAGTAAGTTTCCATCAAATGGTTTTGTCAAATTTTCTCCACAATTTTTCCTCAATTTTTCCTGCATTTTTTCCCATCGATTTGCCTTTTTTGTTTGTCAAAATGTCCTTTCGACCAATTCTCCTCAAATTTTTCTTACCGCACATTTTCCACACAAAGTTCACTGAAAAATTTCTCAAAATTTTCCACCAATTTCCAACATATTTCTATAATTTTTCTTTGACCCAAAAAAATTAATAAATAAATAAAGCATAGAGACACATTTTCTCAGTTTGTGCGGCTCATAATTCTGACTCTCAGGGAAGTATTTCTTAATAAAATTCGATCTCTGCATAAACCTCAATTATCCGCCGCTCGCTTCATCTCCCACGTCGGGGTTTTCACTTCACTTCTTTTAAAAAGTTTTATTCTGGAGTTAATTTCCAGTTATTTTTGCACAAACGGCGTCCACCTCCCGAGCTCCTTCCACACTTTCCTCGTCGGGTTGAGGAGGAAAACAAGCCGCTCTGCACTTATTCTGGTTTATTTTTGTGGCTCTTCGCAGGTTTGTGATTTGTGAGACTCCACAGAACCAGGACCAAACAAGACCAGGCCCGGACCCGCTTTAGACCTGGTTTAGTCCCAGTCCAGCTTTAGACCTGGTTTAGACCCAGTCCAGTGTTAGACCTGGTTTAGTCCCAGTCCAGTGTTAGACCTGGTTTAGTCCCAGTCCAGCTTTAGACCTGGTTTAGTCCCAGTCCAGCTTTAGACCTGGTTTAGTCCCAGTCCAGTGTTAGACCTGGTTTAGTCCCAGTCCAGCTTTAGACCTGGTTTAGTCCCAGTCCAGTGTTAGACCTGGTTTAGTCCCAGTCCAGTGTTAGATCTGGTTTAGTCCCAGTCCAGCTTTAGACCTAGTTTAGTCCCAGTCCAGCTTTAGACCTGGTTTAGTCCCAGTCCAGTGTTAGACCTGGTTTAGTCCCAGTCCAGCTTTAGACCTAGTTTAGTCCCAGTCCAGCTTTAGACCTGGTTTAGTCCCAGTCCAGTGTTAGACCTGGTTTAGTCCCAGTCCAGCTTTAGACCTGGTTTAGTCCCAGTCCAGTGTTAGACCTGGTTTAGTCCCAGTCCAGCTTTAGACCTGGTTTAGTCCCAGTCCAGCTTTAGACCTGGTTTAGTCCCAGTCCAGCTTTAGACCTGGTTTAGTCCCAGTCCAGCTTTAGACCTGTTTAAGTCCTGGGTCAGACAGTGGAACTAAACCAGGATCTGAACAGGATCAAACCAGGACTAGAACAGGACCAGAACTAGGACCAGACCAGGACCAGAACAGGATCAAAACTAGGACCAGAACAGGACCAAACCAGGACCAGAACAGGACCAAACCAGGACTAGAACAGGACCAGACCAGGACCAAACCAGGACTGGAACAGGACCAGAACTAGGACCAAACCAGAAGCAGAACCAGGACTAGAACAGGACCAGACCAGGACCAAGACCAGAACAGGACTAGAAGAGGACCAAACCAGGACCAGAACAGGACCAAACCAGGACCAGAACAGGACCAAACCAGGACCAGAACAGGACCAAACCAGGACCAAAACAGGACCAGAACCAGGACCAAACCAGGACCAGAACAGGACCAGACCAGGACTAGAACAGGACCAGACCAGGACCAAACCAGGACCAAAACAGGACCAGAACAGGACTAGAAGAGGACCAAACCAGGACCAAACCAGGACTAGAACAGGACCAGACCAGGACCAGACCAGGACCAGACCAGGACCAGGACCAAACCAGGACTAGAACAGGACTAGAACAGGACCAGACCAGGACCAGACGAGGACCAGACCAGGACCAGGACCAAACCAGGACTAGAACAGGACCAGACCAGGACCAGACCAGAACAGGACCAGAACCGGACCAAACAAGGACCAGAACAGGACCAGAACAGGACCAGAACAGGACCAGAACAGGACCAGAACAGGACCAGAACAGGACCAGAACTAGGCCCAAAACAGGATCAAAACTAGGACTAAAACAGGGTCAAAACAGGACTAGAACAGAACGAAACCAGGACCAAACCAGGAGAAAAAACGTCTTGATTTTACGATTATTCAGTCAAATCAAACTTTCTGAATGAAAAAGTCTTCTCCTGAACAGATAAAAAGTACTCGATCGAACTGAAAAGACTCGCTGTCACTGCCTACGATTCACAATTATCATTATTATTATTATTATTATTATTATTATTATTATTATTATTCTCTTTCCGTTCCAATGCTTCGTGACCTGAAGAATCATTCATCATCTGAACATCTGCACCTTTTACTTGGAAAACCTGCAGATCTGTGAAAAATGTGCTCGTTTTGACTTGTTAACGAGCGCCGTGTGAGAGTGAGACGTGAACTCTGGGTAAAAACATGTTTCCCAGCCGCAGCAGGAGCATCGGCCTCAGCGTGCGTTAAACTCTGCTCCTCCTCCTCCACATGGCGCTCGGCCTCTGCTTGTTCTGCTGCTGCTGGGTGTTCTGAGGCGGCACACGAGGGAACGCCGTTAAACCTGGAGCATTCTCAGCGTCCATGAAGCTTTAATCGGGTCCATTACCAGCGTGAACCCCGAAGATCCAAAACCAAAGTGATGTTGGCGTTTCAGTGATTTCCTCTGATCGTTCAGTTAAAAAGTCTATATTTCGAGACACAGCGGGGCGTGTTTTAGTTAAAGTCCATATTTCAGGTTCTCAAAATGTTTTAATTATAACTTAGTTCAGTGGGAGGGCACCTGTGGCAATTATTTACTGTAGTTTTGCGTCCGTGAAGTTGCAGAAATTTAGAAAAATAAAAGTTTAAAAAGATGGGACCAGAACAGGATCAAACCAGGACCAGAACAGGACCAGAACAGGACCAGAACAAGACCAAACCAGGACCAGAACAGGACCAAACCAGGACCAAACCAGGACCAAACCAGGACCAAACCAGGACCAAACCAGGACCAAACCAGGATCAAACCAGGACCAGAACAGGACCAAACCAGTAGTTTACTCACACAAATGTAAGACAAACAAGTATTACAAGTTTATGTTTTCGTTCAGAAATAAGACATTTTATGTGTAAAAACAGCCAAAATGAGAAATCTGAAAACTGGACAGAACCCATTTTTTACAGAGCTATTGTACTTTTTTGTCGTCAAAATACGTCCAATAAGTACGTTTGTGTAAAATGTACACGTTACGTTTGTAAATGACGATTAGAGTCTGGGTTTATTATTTTATTTTTGATAAACTGTATCATGTGCATATCTTTGATTTTCATTCTTGTGTAACATCATTTGCAAATCGTGAATATGTACATTTTCCGTTGACGTTCTCATAAAGAATCATTTCCAGAGACATAAAATGTGTATGTTTTAAATAAATGTATGTATTGTATGTAACAGAAAACGCACAATAGCTACATAAAAGGAATTACAAAAGTGTAAATTATGTACGTATTTTTCTGGAGAATGGGATGCACAACAGGTTTAAACTTTTTGGTTCATTTTGTACAAGTTTTAGTTGCAAAGAAATTGTACAGAGAGGATTTTGGAGAAATGCATTTGGAGAAAATGTTCTTTGGAGTTTGTCACTTTAAGTCGCTTTTTTAGTCCCTTTTTTGCCGTTTTTAGATGTGTTTTTGTCGCTTTTAGTCACTTTTTTGCTGTTTTCAGTTGTTTTTGTTGTTTTTAGTCACTTTTTTGCCATTTTCAGTTGTGTTTTTGTTGTTTTTTGTCCCTTTTTTGCCGTTTTTAGATGTATTTTTGTCGCTTTTAGTCACTTTTTTGCCGTTTTCAGTTGTGTTTTTGTCGCTTTTAGTCACTTTTTTGCCGTTTTCAGTTGTGTTTTTGTCGCTTTTAGTCACTTTTTTGCCGTTTTCAGTTGTGTTTTTGTCGCTTTTAGTCACTTTTTTGCCGTTTTCAGTTGTGTTTTTGTCGCTTTTAGTCACTTTTTTGCCGTTTTCAGTTGTGTTTTGGTCGCTTTAAGTCAAATCCTTATGTCCGTTGTGTCCAAATCTTGTTGAGTCCAGATTGTACAGTTTGGAGCAGGAGCTGCTGTAAGGCTTTATGTCTCTGTGGGAGAAAATATATTTTTGAGAGAGCTGGGCCTGAGTTACAATGTCAAAGAAATCTATGGATGAGGTGGATTCAATGAAATAATAAAACATAAATAATATAAATAAAGCTTTAGGAGCAGACTGGACACGTTTGTTGTTGTATGTTGAGAGAGCAAACTGACCAAAAAGCACAAATTTAAAAAGATTAGTTCAGCTTGAAGTGTCTTAATCACATTTAATTCCATTACAACAAATCCTGCGGTAATTACTGCACTTTACAAAATGGAACAAGATTATTGCTCATTTTAACAAACTTATTAACGACATTTTCTCTTGCACTTTAATAAATCTTTCCCCTTTCTCTCTCTTTGTTCCATGGTCTTGTGGTCGCGCCCGTAATAATCACATCCCCATCTCGACTCGATTGGATTAAACACATTTAAACACAGTTCTCTCATAATTAGCGCGGAGAAATTCAAAGCTGCAGGTCTTTATTAATCCGTGTGTGTTTTACGCTTCCGTTCTGCCTCAGAGAAGCTCCTCCAGCAAAGCATGAACTCATTTAAAACATCGTTATGGAGAATTTAATTTAGACAAGGAGTAAAAGAATAATTTGGTTCGGGCAAACGGAGCGGAGGAAGCAGAAGGTCAGACGGAGAGGAGGAGGAGCCGTCGTGATCTTTGACGGTTTGATCGGAGCAACATTTACGGAGAAACTAAAACGCCGCAGGTTTGTTCAGAGCGAAAGACGCCACTGGTTCACTCCACTGGTCGCCCATGAAGTTTAGAATTGATTTTAAGATTCTGACTATTGTCTTCAAATGCCTGAACGGCCGTGCCCCGGATTATTTAACCGAGCTTCTGTCAGTTTACGGTCCACCGAGAACTATGAGATCGGAAAACCTATTATTGTTACGTGTTCCAAGATCCCGAATGAAGACGCGAGGGGGCGGGGCCTTTGCGGTAGACGCCCCTAAATTGTGGAACAGTCTCCGCCCCCAAATTCATACGGCTCCATCTCTAGAATCATTCAAATCAGCTCAAAACGCACTTCTTTGCCGAGGCATTCAACACCCATTAATGAACACTAAATATAATAAGATTGTATTTTAATGTATGTTTGCATTTTACTGTATGTTTTTAACCGCTGTGTGTGTAAAGCACTTTGGTCAGTGATTGCTGTGTTAAATGTGCTCTAGAAATAAATTTGACATTGACGATGGTCAGCACGTCCGCGTATGGTTAGAAAATGGGCTTGAGCTAAAGTTCATTTGCGAAAACAATAATAATCTTTCTTTCTTGTTCAGCTTTTGCGACGCTGCGACCTTCAGTTGAAAGATTTCTGATTGTGGGAAAAAAAATTTACCTGTTCATGTCAGACTGATGTGTGTCACTCTGGATCAGTTCTACACATTGTCGATGTAATCCCTCGTCCAGGCGTGTCCCATCGAATTCCATAGAAAAGGTTGTCATCCGGACGCTGTTTGAAGATCGAGACGTTTCGACTTCTATCCAAAAGTCGTTGTCCATCAGAGCTGGTCTGGGAACTCTGGTTTATATGACATTAGCCTGACAAAGACAGGCCATTATCAGGGTCAAGTGACACTGGGCAGAGCCAACGATTAACCTGACAAAGACAGGCCATTATCAGGGTCAAGTGACACTGGGCAGAGCTGTTAACCTGACAAAGACAGGCCATTATCAGGGTCAAGTGACACTGGGCAGAGCCAACGATTAACCTGACAAAGACAGGCCATTATCAGGGTCAAGTGACACTGGGCAGAGCCAACGATTAACCTGACAAAGACAGGCCATTATCAGGGTCAAGTGACACTGGGCAGAGCCAACGATTAACCAAACAAAAACAGGATATCAGTGACTGCTCCCTGTGGGCGGGGCTCTCACTACTCGGAGTAGCATGAGCCAGAGTTCCCAGACCAGCTCTCTGATTAACAATGACTTTTGGATAGAAGTCGAAGCATCTCGATCTTCAAACAGCGTCCGGATGACAACCCTGACACCTTCTCTATGATGGACCACACCTGGACGAGGGATTACATCGACAATGTGTAGAACTGATTCAGAGCGACACATATCAGTCTGACATGTGTACATTTTGTCCCACAATCAGAAATCTTTCGATCTTCAAAGAGCGTCCGGATGACAACTCCTGAAACCTTTTCTACGAGCTCTACACATTATAATCTGGACAGGCCCCGTTGATGTCGTTCGGGAAACAGCGTAACGTCACAACGGACATTTGAACTGAAGGTCGCAGCGTCGCAAAAGCTGAACAAGAAAGAAAGAGAAATCAATAAATCCAGTCAGAGAAAAGCACAGACTTCTTCCTCGTCCTCAAACACACAAAGCACTTCGTCACCATTTCAGACACAAAACAGTCCATAAATGTGTTGAAAGAGGCCGAAGTACGTCTGTCGGCGCCGCCATGTTTGTTTAGGTTCATCTAATTCAGTGGTTCTCAAACTTTTCTAGCCGGGACCCCCATAATAGCCATGCAACCAACTCGGGACCCCAAAGCGAAATGAAAATGAATGTAGTAATAGTTTTAAGTTTCCCAGTGTGTTAAGTCAGGTTTAATGCTGGTTATTTGAATAGTTTATAGTCTTATTGGGCCTTATTTCACAAAAAGATACTGCTTTTAATATAAAACATAATTAAAATTAGATCTTGAAATCATCTCGCGACCCCCAGTTCATCCCTCGCGACCCCCACTTTGAGAACCACTGGTCTAATTGACTTCCACCCAAAACACAATGCTGCGTTCTGATTGGTGCAGCACTCAGCGGCAGGTGCGGCCCTGACAGATGGATTCTCAAGAGTTTGTGAACACAGAAATATCAAGTTCATACGGCAGGACCAGGTCAGGAAAAAAATCCAGTGAGACGAAAATTAAACCGGGGACCGTCCAATGTAACGTTGACTTTTGAACGATATTAAATGATGGGTGTGGTGTGTTTCAATGTTAAGCACAAGCTGAAAAAACGGGCAGGTCACGTAAGATTGTTCTTATTTCTGCTCCTTTTCATTTAGTCTATACATTCAAGCCATTGATGCCTTTTATCTGTTATGTATTATGTAAAAAAAAAGGGGGTAGATGACATAAGATCGCTGTTCTTCTGCTCCTTTTCATTTATTCCCTGCATTCATGTCACTAATGTTGTCTTTTTATATCTTACGTATGAATAAAAGGGGGTAGAAAACAAAAGCTTTCACTTCTTTCTGCTTTCATTCATTTCATTCATTCATTCATGTCACTGATTATGTACGAAAGAAAGAAAAGAAAGAAAAAAAAAAGTCTCTGGACCAAAGATCAGCTGCGATTTAAATCAAATATGTCTGATGCTTCTGATCTCAGTCAGAGCGAGTCGTCTTCTCACAGCGTCTGAGGCCAATCTGTCAAAACATGGACAGATAAAGGAAGCACAACCATCTGGTCCTGAGGAGACGCCTTTGAAGGACGGGTCAAATGCACGGGACACATTTCCCGACGGGGACAAAAAAGACTGATCTGATCAACGTGTGGCCGCTCTGCAAAAAAATACATTTCTAAAGGAGGTCAAACGTCTTAATTTCAGGGTTTTAATCTCAGTTTCAGACTTTTTGACTCGTTCAAATCAGTTTAGACGATTTATTTGATGGAACTACATTATTTTACTTTTCTGACTTGTTTCTTCTTCCTTCAATCCAAATTATCTGTCAATGGCTTAAGATAATTCTATTTATCTGATTGGCAATTTCTTTTAAGCAAAATTATCTCATGATCATCAGAAATATCTTGAAACTAGAGAAATATTGTGCGTCTCTGAGTCAAAATGAGTCAAATCCTGATAAAAATGATAAATTCTAAAGTCATTTTCAGCTCGACTAGATGTACATTTCTTGCTGTGCGACAGTAAACACAAACAAATTCAACTTTTCCAAATCAGAAGTCAGAAAAAAACGTAAATCTAGACGAGTTTAAAATGATTTATAAATCTGGATTTGAGCAGTTTTGACACAATGAGCTTTAATTTCTTTTGTGATGCAGAATATTTCACTAGTTTCAAGATATTTCTGATTAAGTGATAATTCATCTTAAAATAATAAGATTAACTTGCAAATGGGTTAAGTACAATTATCTTAACAGTTTGATAGAAACCGTTTGAAATGAGTAAAATAATCTGGTTCAATCAAATAAATAGTCTTAACTAATCTTCAAAATGTCTGAAATTAAGATTAATTTCCTGAAATCAAGACATTTAAACTCGAAATTCACTTTTTGCATGTTCTGTTTTAAATTGCTCTTGAAATGTGACATCCATAAATAAAATAAAAAATGGGGAAAAAAAAACAAAAAAAATCATGCTGGGGAAACTTGGTTCAAAGCTTATAATTTATTCTTTGGAACTCTTTTTGTAGAAATGACATCCCTTTAGCTCTTAAGAAAACTGAATCAAACAGAAAAACCAACACAGTTTTGCATTTGAACTCCTCAGGATCATGCTCTGTCTTTATCGTGTCCCCCTTTATCTCCCTCCTCTTTTTTCACGTCTTTCCTCCTCTCTTTCCTCGTCTCTTTCTCCGTCAGTCAATCTTTTTACACTCTTTTTCTCTCTCCGTTGTGTCACAAAGTGCAGCTTCAGCGTTTCATTCTGACAAATGCCACACTTTACAACTCATTTATTTTCCCTCTGAAACAAACAAACAAACTCCGACGCACAAATAACCCTCAGTCCAGTCTCGTGTTCCCAAGAACGAACAATAAATACGACAATGTGCGGACCATATTGTGCATCATTTGTGCAGTTTTTGTCCTTTAAACTCGCTCTTTTGGCTCATATTTGGCGTCTCATGATTTAGAACTTTAAACGATGATTGTTCTGAAAACCACACGTGACTTTAGACATTCGGATCTCTACCTTTGACGTCACAAATGAGGCAAATTGGAAAGCAAGTGTTTTTGTGAGGCGCAGAGAAGAAGCAGAGAAGAGGAGCTCGTAATAAACAAGATTAATAAAGAAGATAAATGCAACTCCAGACATGTTTTTGATGAGGAACAATGTTAGAACAGGGTTAGAAGAAAGAAAAGGTGCATAAAATGGTCCTTGTTTAGTCTCGGTTGATAGTTTGCAGTTTAAAACCCAATTACAAACACTTCTCCTTCGTCTTTTGGCGACTGAATCACTGATGAGGATTTTTAAGGCGAGACAATGCAGGCAAACCCCATTTTTTGTTTTCTCTCTCAATACATCGACTTTAAAGTGGAAAACAACTTGTCCAATCTGCTCCTAAAGATGTTTTATTCTTCCATTGAATCCACTTCATCCGTGGATTTCTCTGGGACATTGTAACTCAGCTCCAGTTCTCTCAAAAAATGCCTTTTTGTCCCACAGAGCCAAACTGTACAATCTGGGCTCAACGAGATTCTGACACAACGGACACAAGGACTTGTTCACATCTGATTCTGAAACTGATTTATTAAAGTTTGAAGTTAAATTAATATACAAATTTCTGATCTAGTCAGATCTAGTTTAAACAAAAACTAAATAAGAAATCCAAAACCCCCTCTGTACATTTTTTTTAAAAATAACTAATATGTTACAAAATTAACCAAGAAATTTAAACCTGGTTCTGTCCATTTTTCAGATTTAAATGTCACAAATATGTGACATTTTGGATGTTTTTACGCCTAAAAGACCTAATTCTCTACATGTGTACATTCTGACATGAGGAAAAACTAAACTTTACAACATTTCTTTGTTACATTTATGTGCGTAAATGACAGAAGTTTCAAATGGATATCTGTAAATTTAGGAAATTGGAGAGAGCCGGCCCTCAACCGCCCACTAATATACACAACCTGGTTTAGACCTGGTTTATAGTCTTGGTTTAGACCTGGTTTAGTCCTGGTACAGACCTGGTTTATAGTCTTGGTTTAGACCTGGTTTAGTCCTGGTTTAGACCTGGTTTATAGTCTTGGTTTAGTCTTGGTTTAGACCTGGTTTAGTCTTGGTTTAGTCTTGGTTTAGACCTGGTTTAGACCCGGTTTAGTCTTGGTTTAGACCTGGTTTAGTCTTGGTTTAGTCTTGCTTTAGACCTGGTTTATAGTCTTGGTTTAGTCTTGGTTTAGACCCGGTTTAGTCTTGGTTTAGACCTGGTTTAGTCTTGGTTTAGTCTTGCTTTAGACCTGGTTTATAGTCTTGGTTTAGTCTTGGTTTAGACCTGGTTTATAGTCTTGGTTTAGTCTTGGTTTACACCTGGTTTATAGTCTTGGGTTAGTCTTGGTTTAGACCTGGTTTAGTCCTGGTTTAGACCTGGTTTATAGTCTTGGTTTAGACCTGGTTTAGTCCTGGTTTCGACCTGGGTTTAGTCCTCATTTAGACCTGGTCCAGTCCTGGTCCAGTCCTGGTTCAGTCCTGGTTCAGTCCTGGTTTAGTCCTGGTCCAGTCTTAGTTTAGTCCTGGTCCAGTCCTGGTCCAGTCCTGGTCCAGTCCTGGTCCAGTTCTGAGGAAAAACTAAACTTTACTACATTTCTTTGTTACATTTATGTGAGTAAACGACAGGAGAAGTTTCAAATGGATATCTTTAAATTTAAGAGTTTTCCTGTTCATCTGCAGCGTCTCGAGTCGTAGAAAAGGTTAAAGTTCAGTGAAGTTTGAGCGCCACAGGAACAGATCAGTTAACACAGATTTACGGCTCTCGCTTCTCTTTCTCTTTTCAGATCTCCTCGAATCATTTTCAAACTCCACTTCAAAACCGTGTCATGCTTTGTCCAGACTTTCCCTGTCAGCGTTTCACAGCGTCGCTTTTCTCCCGTTTCCTCTCTTTTTTTTGCGCTGATTCTACAGTTCAGTCCTTGCTCAGTCCTAGTCCAGCCCTGATTTAGTCCTGGTCCTGGTCTTGCCTCTGGACTCGTTCCTCCGACTCAAATGGACATGACAGTTCTCTGTACGCTTCATTAAAAACCTGCCGCTCTCGCACTTTCGGCTTTAAAAATGGATTCAGTCGTGAGAGAAGGAGACGGAATTAGAACCACTCAGAAGACGGAGCAGAGATGGGCCGAGAGGAAAGATCAGCCAAAGACGGGCCAAAGTTAGCGCAAAGACGGACCAAAGTTAGAGCAAAGACGGAGCAAAGATGGACTAAAGACAGACCAAAATTAGAGCAAAGTTGGACCAAAGGTAGACCAAAGTTGAAGCAAAGACGAACTTAAGATGAACTAAAGACGGACTCAATACAAACTAAACACCGACCAAAAAACATCCAAAAACTGACACAAGACGGACCAAAAACAGACCAAAGATGAACTAAAGACTGACCAAAAACTGACACAAGACGGACCAAAAACAGACCAAAGATGAACTAAAGACTGACCAAAAACTGACACAAGACGGACCAAAAACCATCCAAAAACCCCCCAAAGACAGACCAAAAACCAACCAAAAACTGACAGAAGACGGACCAAAAACCGACCAAAA
Organism: Rhinogobius similis; assembly: GCA_019453435.1. Taxonomy (NCBI): domain Eukaryota; kingdom Metazoa; phylum Chordata; class Actinopteri; order Gobiiformes; family Gobiidae; genus Rhinogobius; species Rhinogobius similis. The sequence goes on along the minus strand of CM033636.1, from coordinate 32,780,343 downwards.
ACTGACAGAAGACGGACCAAAAACCGACCAAAAACTGACAGAAGACGGACCAAAAACCGACCAAAGATGAACTAAAGACGGACCAAAAACCATCCAAAAACTGACAGAAGACGGACCAAAAACCATCCAAAAACTGACAGAAGACGGACCAAAAAACGACCAAAGATGAACTATTTAATTTCCTTCCTTCTCTCATTTGATCTGACTTCATCTCAGGCTCAGAAAAGTTTTGCAAAATTCACAAATTGCTTTGGAGGTAAAGTACAGCAGGAAAATAATAAAATAATTTAAACTATTCACCTTTTTATTTCATTTTCTTGCTTTTAAAAGTGATGATATAATTACCGTGACATGTGACGCTTCTGATGAAGGACACATATTTTTACAAATTAAAAACTAAATAAAATAACTAATATTTTGGTTTAATAAAAGAGATCCAAGTTCCTCAAACCAGACGAAGAACAAACAACGGCAAGCAATTTATTCAAGTTAAATAAAAAGATTGTATTTTTGATTAAAGCCATTAAAATAAAACAAAATTAGCATGGCATTTCCGTCGACTCAAACTAAACATAATTAATTGACTAATTTAATTTTCAACATAAACCCTATTTTATTTTACTTTTCTTATTAATTTGCTGAATAAAACATCAAACGATTTCGAGTTATTTTGAGAATCGTCTCATCCTCACAAAAAGCAATTTAAGTAAAAGGACAACGACCAAAACTAAACACCGGTTTCTGGTCCAAAGCACGCTGGACCGCCGAGGCCGGGAGGGCATCTGACGCAGGAGCACGGGTGTTTTTCTTGTGTTTTGTGAATTCTCGGCGTGAAACACTTCCACCATGGATGTATTAAAAGAACTGGATAAGCCCCGCCCCCTCTGTCTGTGTCCCAGATTGATTAGTGGTCGTGTGAGGTACTGCAGCCTCTTGGAACCAGCCTTTTTCTAAAATGTCACATTATAATCACAGACAGGACTGAATTATTATCGGTATTTAAATAAAATAGAAGGAAATGTTCTTTTCTACCGTTTCTAAAATCACAGAAATTACCGTTTTTATCTGAAGTGACGTCACACAAACATGTGCGAGTCACGTGAACGAGCGTCGGACGATATAAACAGAAGCTCGTGGAAAAGGCTCGACTAGAGACACCTGTAAGTTGTATTTTATTTCATTTCAGACGCTTCACGTGTGTCTAACATGAAGAACACAATTACACTCACACAAGCTAACGCTAACATAAAGACCTGGAGCTGCTGGTCGTTCATGTCACTCAAAGCATCATGGGGGATTGTCGTCACGTGGCGCCCTAAAGCAAAGATGGCCGCCTCCGTATCAGGAAGTAAAGCAAAGATGGCCGCCTCCGTATCAGGAAGTAAATGCGGAAGTAAGAAACTTTTTTGGGGTCATGACCAATGAGCTCACTCCATAGGGATAAACAGGGCGGCCATTTTGGATTCATCTTCCAGGTTTTATTATAGTTCTATGACTTCCACGCAGACTCAGAGATGATTCAGAGTGGTCCGCGTGTGATTTATATTTCTGGATGTAACTTCAGATGGAGAGCAGGCGTTGCCGTGGAAACAGGTCTATGTCGGGCCGCGACTTCTTTCAAACACTCCCATTATTCTCGGCCCACTTTGAATAAAGCCCGGCCTGAATGCTGCTCTTGTGTGAAACCGTCCCTCGCGCTCCTCGTGTTTCTCGAGTGCAGAGCAGGTCGCTGTGTTGTTGCTTCGTCGGTGGAGACTTTTGAGCCCGGTGCCCTTCCTCGGTTTGGACTCACGTCTTAAACCAGGGCGGGTCAACTCAAGGCCCCCGGGACAAATCAGGACCTTCAAGGGACAAGAGCCGGCCCTCAACCGCCCACTAATATACACAACCTAATTTAGACCTAATTTAGACCTGGTTTAGACCTGGTTTAGACCTGGTTTAGAGTCTTGGTTTATAGTCCTGGTTTCGACCTGGGTTTAGTCCTCATTTAGACCTTGTCCAGTTCTGGTCCAGTCCTGGTTTAGTCCTGGTTCAGTCCTGGTCCAGTCCTGGTTCAGTCCTGGTTCAGTCCTTGTTCAGTCCTGGTCCAGTCCTGGCCCAGTCCCAGTTTAGTCCTGGTTCAGTCCTGGTTCAGTCCAGGTCCAGTCCTGGTTTAGTCCTGGTTTAGTCCTGGTTCAGTCCTGGTCCAGTCCTGGTTTAGTCCTGGTCCAGTCCTGGTTTAGTCCTGGTCCAGTCCTGGTTTAGTCCTGGTTTAGTCCTGGTTTAGTCCTGGTTCAGTCCTGGTTTAGTCCTGGTTCAGTCTTGGTCCAGTCTTAGTTTAGTCCTGGTTTAGTCCTGGTTCAGTCCTGGTTTAGTCCTGGTCCAGTCTTAGTTTAGTCCTGGTTTAGTCCTGGTTCAGTCCTGGTCCAGTCTTAGTTTAGTCCTGGTTTAGTCCTGGTTTAGTCCCGGTCCAGTCCTGGTCCAGTCCTGGTTTAGTCCTGGTTTAGTCCTGGTTCAGTCCTGGTTTAGTCCTGGTTCAGTCCTGGTTCAGTCCCGGTCCAGTCCCGGTCCAGTCCCGGTTTAGTCCCGGTCCAGTCCCGGTTTAGTCCTGGTTTAGTCCTGGTTTAGTCCTGGTTCAGTCCCGGTTTAGTCCTGGTTCAGTCCTGTTTTAGTCCCGGTCCAGTCCTGGTTCAGTCCGGTCTTAAACCCTGTCCTGGAGCCAGAGTCCGGCCTTCAGTCCCGGTCCAGTCCTGGTCCAGTCCTGGTTCAGTCCTGGTTTAGTCCCGGTCCAGTCCTGGTTCAGTCCGGTCTTAAACCCTGTCCTGGAGCCAGAGTCCGGCCTTCAGTCCGTCTCCCGCTGCCCACACAGACCTCTGCTAACCGCTAACGGGCGCTAAGGGTGGCTAACGGCGGCTAACGGGCGCTAACGGCTAAGTGTGAGTGGGAGGAAGAGGAGGAGGAGAGTGATTCAAGTCCTCAGGGGAAAACACAGACGAAAACTGAATCTGAAGGAACCGCCAGGAAACATAAGTCCATTTTTATCAAGAAAAGAGAAAGATTTGATTGTGAAAATAGACAAAAATATGACGTAAAGCAAGCAAACCATTACTAAAAGTGACAAAACATGACTGAAAGTGACTTAAAGTGCGTATGACAGGTTTTTAGGATTTTCCAATTTTGACTTTCTTCAGTGTATTATTGCCTCTTGTAAATATAAATTGTAGTTTTACACCAATCAGGTCGTTATTTGTGGAGAAAAATTGAAAAATCTGTTGAAAATTACAGGAAGTAAACAAACTGATGACATCACACTGTGGAGACAAAGGTTATGCAGAATTTACACAAAATAAACTACTTTTTTGACCCTTTAAACTTTGATTCAACAAAATAAAAGTGTTTTTCTTTGTCAAATGAACAAAATCTGTGACATTTGATGAGTTTTGGCCACTGTACAGTGTGGTTGCTATGGTGATTTCCTAGCGTGATGTCATACTTTACAACCAGGAAGTAAAATTAAAAACCTAAAAAAACAACTAAACTGGGGTTAAAGTTGTAAAGATTTTAGTAGAAATGTGAATATATCTATCTTAACTGCGTTTTAGTGAAATGTTTATTTCAACCTGTCATAGGCCCTTTAAAGTGACAAAAAATGACTGAAAAAAAGACTGTTAGCCACAAATTACTGAAAAAAAGACTTAGCGACAAAAAATGACTGAAAAAAAGACTGTTAGCCACAAATTACTGAAAAAAAGACTTAGCGACAAAAAATGACTGAAAAAAAGACTGTTAGCCACAAATTACTGAAAAAAAGACTTAGCGACAAAAAATGACTGAAAAAAAGACTGTTAGCGACAAAATGTGACAAAAAAAAGTAAAAGAGACAAAAAAATGACTAAAAGTGACAAAAGAGACATTTGATCTTCATGACTCCAAACTCTGACTTGATTTTGTGCTAAAGAGCTGTATTTCCACTGATGCTAACGATATGTGGAGCAAAACAAAGCTAGCAAAGCACGTTAGCATCAGCTGTTTCCTGTTTATCATTTTGTCAAGACCTAAAATCTGATATTTCCATTTCATCATCATTTTAAATCACGTTTTAGTCACTTTTTTAACACGGTTTGTCGTATTTTTGTCACTGTTAGTCACGTTTGTTGTGTTTTTGTTGTTTTTAGTAATGTTTTTTTTAACTTATGATAGCGTTTTTGTAGCTTTTGTCACGTCTAGTCACTTTCAGTCGTGTTTTTCTCGTTTTTAATCACGTTTGTCATTTATAGTCACATTTCTGTAACATTTACTCGCGTTTTTGTTGTTTTTAATCATATTTTTGTAACTTTTAGACACATTTTTGTGGCTTTTAGTAGCTTTTAAGTTTCACGTTAGCGTCAGCTGTTTCCGGTTTGTCACGTCGATCCAAAATCAAATATTTCCAGGTCATAATCATCAACATGATCCAAATGTACGACATAAAGAGGCTCAAGCGCGGCGTAAAGTCTTTGCAGAAGGAAATAAAAGAAGAAAAAGATGAGGACAAACAGGAAGTAGTTTCCTGCTGATGTTAGCTTTAGCCACGTCTCAGACACAAACTTGGAATTATTAAACGCCTTTTTGTGAATCCCTGACATCGACCTCAGGATTTTCTTACTTTTTGTTCTGTTTTTGCTGCTTTTAGTCACTTTTTGTTGTGTTTTTGTTGCTTTTTCTTACTTTGAGCTTGGTTTCTGTTGCCTTCAGTCACTTTTTGTTCTGTTTTTGTTGATTTTTCTTGCTTTTTAGTCACGTTTTGTTATGTTTTTGTTGCTTTTAGTTGCTTTTTGTTGTGTTTTGTTGCCTATAATCACTTTTTGTTGTGTTTTTGTTGCTTTTTCTTACTTTGAGCTCTGCTTTTAGTCACTTTTTTCAGTTTTTCTTGCTTTCAGTCACTTTTTGTTGTGGTTTTGTTGTTTTTAGTCACTTTTTGTTATGTTTTTGTTGCTTTTAGTTGTGTTTTGTTGCCTTTAGTCACTTTTTGTTGCTTTTTCTTACTTTGAGCTCTGTTTTTGTTGCTTTTAGTCACTTTTTGTTCTGTTTTTGTTGATTTTTCTTGCTTTTTAGTCACTTTTTGTTGATTTTTTGTTGCTTTTAGTTGCTTTTTGCTGTGTTTTTGTTGCTTTTAGTCACATTTTGTTATGTTTTTGTTGCTTTTAGTCGTGTTTTGTTGCCTTTAGTCACTTTTTGTTGTGTTTTTGTTGCTTTTTCTGACTTTGAGCTGTTTTTTGTTGCTTTAAGTCACTTTTTGTTCTGTTTTTGTTGGTTTTTCTTGCTTTTTAGTCACTTTTTGTTGTGTTTTTGTTGCTTTTAATCACTTTTTGTTGTATTTTTGTTGCTTTTAGTCAAGCATTGTTATGTTTTTGTTGCTTTTAGTCACGTTTTGTGGCATTTTTGTTGATTTCTTTTAGTCACTTTTTGTTGCGTTTTTGTTCCTTTTTCTTACTTTTACTTCTGTTTTTATTGCTTTTCGCTGTGTTTTTGTTGCTTTTTATTGCCTTTTCAGACACTTTCAACCACGTTTCACATCGACACAAACTTGGAAACACTAAACGTCTTTCCGTGAACCTCAGGATTAAAAAGTCTCATTTTGATCCGATTTTTGAAGAAAACGTGAAGTGGGGCCTCAAACCGGATCCGAAGCCACGTCTCAAACCACGGCACACGATCCGCAGACGTGGCTCGTCTCGACTCCTGCAGCGTCTCCACGTCACATTTCACTCATTTTTGTTTAGTATTTTCCAAAAACTCACGTCCAAACCATGAATTTTTAAAGAGGCCTCAGCCGCTCGTGTCCAGAACCACACTTTAAATTATTCATTCACATCGAAGCATAAAACAGAGCTTTTATGATGAGACTGTGATCACACGCCTCGAAACCGAGAGTAAACCACAATCTGCCGAAGAAGAAGAAGAAGAAGAAGAAGAAGAAGAAGAAGAAGAAGAAGAAGAAGAAGAAGAAGAAGAAGAAGAAGAAGAAGAAGAAGAAGAAGAAGAAGAAGAAGAAGAAGAAGAAGAAGAAGAAGAAGAAGAAGAAGAAGAAGAAGAAGAAGAAGAAGAAGAAGAAGAAGAAGAAGAAGAAGAAGAAGAAGAAGAAGAAGAAGAAAGACGAGAATAGAAAAGGTGCAGTCAAGGGTTTAGTCCTGGTTTATTCCTGGTTTGGTCCTGGTTTAGTCCTGGTTTCGATCTGGTTTAGTCCTGGTTTAGACCTGGTTTAGTCCTGGTTTGGTCCTGGTTTAGACCTGGTTTAGTCCTGGTTTAGATCTGGTTTAAATCTGGTTTGGACCTGGTTTAGTCCTGGTTTGGACCTGGTTTGGACCTGGTTTAGTCCTGGTTTAGTCCTGGTTTAGACCTGGTTTAGTCCTGGTTTAGACCAGGTTTAGTCCTGGTTTAGATCTGGTTTAGTCCTGGTTTAGCCCTGGTTTAGCCCTGGTTTAGTCCTGGTTTAGACCTGGTTTAGACCTGGTTTAGTCCTGGTTTAGACCTGGTTTAGTCCTGGTTTAGTCCTGGTTTAGTCCTGGTTTAGCCCTGGTTTAGCCCTGGTTTAGTCCTGGTTTAGACCTGGTTTAGACCTGGTTTAGTCCTGGTTTAGACCTGGTTTAGTCCTGGTTTAGTCCTGGTGCATCAAATCAGCTTTAGCTAAAAATATTTGCACACGTCACTGTAAAACTGGGACTAAACCAGGACTAAACCAGATCTTAACCAGGTCTAAACCAGGTCTTAACCAGGACTAAAACAGGTCTAAACCAGGTCTAAATCAGGACTAAATCAGGACTAAACCAGGTCTTAACCCGGTCTAAACCAGGTCTAAACCCGGTCTAAACCCGGCCTCTTGATTGTGGTCCTGGGCTCTGGTCTTACTGTTCTCAGAGTCCGGGTGGTGGTTGTGTTTGTCTCTTTGGTTCGTTTTAGTTCAGAATAACTCACTCACAGATTATAATTCAAACATTTTCAGTTCAGCAGTTATAATATTCTGTTTCTGTAGTTTGTGTTTCAGGTTAGACTCACCTGGTGTGTGGGGAGGGGCGGGGCCGAGCTGCAGCTTCCTGGTTTTAAAGCCTGCCCTGATGATGTCATCGATGATGTCATTTGTGCAGGGCTTTTCTGAAGCTAAAGCTCGTGTTTTGTGCTTCACATGTATTTGTTTTCTGTCGGTGCAGACACCAGTTTAATAAAGGCCAGCGCTGGGTTATTATTAAAATGTTTTAAAATGTTAGTGGATATTTCCAGTGGAACAGGCCTGGCCTCAGAGTAAAAGGCCGGGGTTTGAGGTTTTAGGATCTGATGGGGTCGTTTATGGTGACAACATTTTGTTGTTTTTGTTGCTTTTTCTTACTTTGAGCCCTGTTTTTGTTGCTTTTTAGTCACCTTTTGTTGTGTTTTTGTTGATTTTTCTTGCTTTTAGTTTTTATTGCTTTTCGTTGTGTTTTTGTTGCTTTTGTTGCCTTTTCAGACACTTTCAACCACGTTTCACATCGACACAAAATTGGAAACACTAAACGCTTTTTCGTGAACCGCTGACATCGGCCTCAGGATTAAAAAGTCTCATTTTGATCTGATATTTGAAGAAAATGTGAAGTGGGGCCTCAAACCGGATCCAAAGCCACGTCTTAAACCACGGCACACGATCCGCAGACGTGGCTCGTCTCGACTCCACTCTGTAAATCAAACTTTGTGCCTTTGAGCCTCGTCTTTCATAAACTAAACACTGGATTAAACGGTGCTTCCATGACATTTTACACAGCTTTATTCTTTCCTCCACTCTCTGTAGTGAGCCACAGCTGCCCTGGGACAGACTGATGATGCCATCAGCCCCTCCCACCACCAACACACTCCAGAGTCACACCAGCGCCCCCCTGTGGCTCCTGGTGGTTCAGTTCTCACAATATCCACAAACTTCAGCGGCCATTTTGTTCACAGACACGAGCCCCGATCAAACACCAAACATGTGTGTCCTTTGAATGTCCAGTCTAATCATGCTGTCTAATCAGCATCATGATATGTCACACTGTGAGGCGGGAGAGATTAGTATTATTAATATTAGTATTAAATGCTCAGTGAAGTGATAGATTTGTGAACAACACAAGAGAGAACGGGGTGTTTATTCACTTTATTCCTGAAGTTGCCTCACGCCGCCGTCTTGTTTCCGTTGTAGTTCACACGGAGCAGACGAGTTCAACAGAAAATAAGTTCTACATGGACTAAAAAGACGTTTTCAGGAAATCGGTGCATGTGACCATAGATCGTACATATCAGTGGACCGCGTTAGCCTGCTAGCCGCCGCGTTCCAAACAGGAAGCAGCTCTGGAGGCTCCTCCTCCATGAAGCCGAGCTCCGCCCTCTTCCTGTGACACTGGAGCCTTTACTCTGTAACTGTTTCTGTCAAACTCACATCTGGAACTAAACTGTCCGTCTGACTCACTCCACATGAATCGGGTGTTTTTTTCTCGTTGGTTGTTCATAAATAAAGTTATTACAACAATAACTGACCAATCAGGAGCTTCCTTTTCCAGGGGTCGTTTTCGCTCGTGTTAGCAACAGGTTTGATTGACAGCTAGCGCCGCACGTTGTCGCCGTCTCCTCCCACCGAGGGGCGGAGGCCGTTAGCAACCTCCTCCTGATTAGTCCGTGTGGTCGCCACGATACGCACTCGGATTTCCAAATATGGAGTCTGGCTCCGCTTTAGCCGCTGTAACTGCTAGCCACGATTGGCTTCATTTGGCTGGAGCCAAATGCTATGACGTCACAATCCCATAGTCCACTGATGTGCGGTCTATGAGTGTGACGTGTTGTTGGTCGTGTTCATTAAACATTTTACACAAATCAATCGACTTCATATAATGTTTTAGTGACAAGCCTTTTCCCTCGTTCGTCGTTTGCGTGAACGGGATTCTCGTCAAACAGAAGTGCGTTTACGTTCATACATGGGTATGAATAGGATTAATATTATAAATCATTAATATTTCCTCAAAGTGCTGAATGTAAACATTGGTTATTTCTTACTGTGCACGCTTTAAATTAGCATAAATCTTTTAAGCAGCTGTGCATGTCATTACTTTTAGACGAGCGTTAGCCTTTAGCGCAGACGGCTCCGGGCTGCATGTTGTTAATAATGGAAGTGCGCGGTGTCTTCGCTGATGAGCTTTGACACATTTGTGTTGGTTTGTGCGGAGGGTCAGCGGGGACGTCGTTATGGAGACCCGGCGCTAATGAAAGAGCGCTAACGAAGAGAGATGACGCTGCGGCGCGGCTAACGAGCGACATAACGACCTCTGCGTCCCGATGGCGGCGTTACATCATCGCACGAGCTTCAGGAGCGAACCGGGCGGAGCGTGTGACGTCAGGACGCACTTTATGATAAATGATAAATACAAAACATAAAGCAACAAAAACGTGACTGAAAGCAAGTAAAACTGAATTAAAAGCAACAAAAAACGCAACAAAACCAAAACAAAAAGTGACTAAAAGCAACAGAAACTAAGCTCAAAGTTAGAAAAAGCAACAAAAACAACAAAATGTGACTAAAGGCAACAAAACCACAACAAAAAGTGAATAAAAATCAACAAAAACAGAACAAAAAGTGACTAAATGCAACAGAAACTAAGCTCAAAGTAAGAGAAAGCAACAAAAAGCAACTAAAAGCAACAAAAACATAACAAAAAGCAACTAAAAGCAACAAAAACATAACAATATGTGACTAAAAGCAACAAAACCACAACAAAAAGTGACTAAAAATCAACAAAAACAGAACAAAAAGTGACTAAAAGCACGAGCTTCAGGAGCGAACCGGGCGGAGCGTGTGACGTCAGGACGCAAAACACGACTGAAATGTGACAGAGCTGCTACGGTCTGAGGAAAAATACAAACGTCTACAACAAAATATTCATTAATATATTTAGAAAAGAAACATTTATCGACAAAACAATAAATAAAAGTGGCAGAAACGCAACGAAACTGTGTCAAAAAAAACTAAAGCACCAAATACAAAACATAAAGCAACTACAAGCAACAAAAACGTGACTGAAAGCAAATAAAACTGAATTAAAAGCAACAAAAATGATTAAAAGTGGCAGTAACAAGACTAAGAGTTACAGAAAAGTGTAGAAAATGCAACTGAAAAGTGACAAAAGCATATCAAGATGCTGATTAGACAGCAGGATTAGCCTGACGCTCTGACGTGCTCAGAGCTGCTTCATTGGGGTCTGGTTGAACTGGACCACGGCCCAAACACGCTGAGTGGGCCGCAAAACAATCACCCCATTACAGAACCATCTGAGAATATTAAGTTCAAATCAAAATGGAATAAATTAATCAAACTCATAGTTAAGTCATTTAAAGTAGGCCGAGGTTAATCTATTTATTGCAACTGATCAAACACTGAAATAATAGTCTTTTCTGAACGACACAAACTCCAAAACGTGTGCATTTTGTGTTTAAAGGTCCCATATCATGCAAAATGTACTTTTCAGAGGTTCTAACCTTCCTCCAGGGCTCTCTGGGCCTCGTATGTTGTGCCCAAAGTGGTTTTTTGATTGATTCCCTCATGTTTTCACTAGAGAACTGTCTTTTCCGTCCCCCTCGGCTGAGCAGCAGACGGGGGCTCCTCACTAAGATGACGCGGTGTTTAAGCCACGCCTCCAGGAAGAATAAAAACAGCTAATGCTAATGCTACACAGTAATTACACGATGGATACGACAGATAGAAGAGTTAGCTTGTTATTTACCAAACGGCACGTCCGTCGTTGAGGCCCTGGAGCACGTCAAACTCCAGGTCAGATCCAGGACGTAGGACTCAGCACGACGCACCGTCAGGACCAGAAAATGTTTATTCAGTGTTTGTGTATCGCTGTTTACCGGAGCACACGGCGCATGCACCATCTCCACTACACGCTTCGGCACGGGTTGGGCGGGGGAGGCAGCCTGCTCTCTGTTCGGGGGGGTCAGATCTCAGAGTGAGGAGGGGGGCCAGTCCAAGAAATGGGTGTTTTTTGTAAACTGTTATGTTATGGATATTACACAACGAGAAAATGTATCAACAAAGCCCTTAGAATAGACTGTGTGAAGGGGACAAGAGCAGAATATGGGACCTTTAAAAGAGAAGAGTGCAGATAGATCTTTCAATGAATAAGCCAGAGTTCTCAGACCAGCTCCAATGACTGAAAATGACTTTTGGATGGAAGTCGAAACCTCTTGATTTTCAGAACAGCGTCCGGACGACAAGCCTTTTCTACGACAAACCTCCAGGTCCAATGAGGATTACATCGACTCTAAACACCCATTTCTCTCAAATATTGTTCAGAAATTTGCCAAAATCTGTCTTACTGAGCAGTTGATATTAATAACCCCTCCCTCTTCACAGGTGTGGCATATCAAGATGCTGATTAGACAGCGGGAGTACAGTAAAAGGACGCTCTGACGTGTTCAGAGCTGCTTCATCGGGGTCTGGGCTCAGAATCTGCTGTGACCAAAACGTTGGCTGGATATTGAACTGGACCACGGCCCAAACGCGCTCAGTGGGCCACAAAACAATCAACTGATGATCAAACACTGAAATAATAGTCTTTTCTGAACGACACAAACTCCAAAACGTGTGCATTTTGTGATTAACGAAACAAAAGTGATGCTAGAAATGGGTCACGTTTTTGTTTTCAGTTTAAAAATACCAGAACTAATTGGGAATACTGACGTCGTCATTTGATAACGTTTTGAATAATTAAAAAGTGCATCAAACGTGGCTGAAACTGAATGAATGATTTTAGGTTTTTAACACATTCCTGCGACTCCGAGGCTTTCACTTTTATTTAACCTTAGTTTGGTTCATAACGTGTTTAAAAAGTCTCAGTAGAAATAATCTGCTGACATCAAACGCCAAAATAGAGATAAAAGATCCGGTCCAGGTTCAGTCCGAGTGTGGGACTATATTTATATTTACTCCAATTAAGAAAACCGACCCACATTTTAAATCCAGCCCCAGAATCTGCAGCGTAAACAGGTTCAGCCAGAGTTTAGACCACACCAGGGACCGGACCGGACCAGAGCGAGGAGTCCTGGTCCAGGCCGGGTTTAGACCGGGTTTAGTCCTGGTTTAGTCCTGGTTTAGTCCTGGTCCAGGCCGGGTTTAGTCCTGGTTTAGTCCTGGTTTAGTCCTGGTTTAGTCTTGGTTTAGTCTTGGTTTAGTCTTGGTTTAGTCCTGGTTTAGTCCTGGTTTAGTCCTGGTTTAGTCCTGGTTTAGTCCTGGTTTAGTCCTGGTTTAGTCTTGGTTTAGTCTTGGTTTAGTCCTGGTTTAATCCTGGTTTGGTCCTGGTTTGGTCCTGGTTTGGTCCTGGTTTGGTCCTGGTTTGGTCCTGGTTTAGTCTTGGTTTAGTCTTGGTTTAGTCTTGGTTTAGTCTTGGTTTAGTCCTGGTTTAGTCCTGGTTTAGTCCTGGTTTAGCCTTGGTTTAGTCTTGGTTTAGTCCTGGTTTAGTCCTGGTTTGGTCCTGGTTTGGTCCTGGTTTAGTCTTTGTTTAGTCCTGGTTTAGTCCTGGTTTAGTCCTGGTTTAGTCCTGGTTTAGTCTTGGTTTAGTCTTGGTTTAGTCCTGGTTTAGTCCTGGTTTGGTCCTGGTTTGGTCCTGGTTTAGTCCTGGTTTAGTCTTGGTTTAGCCTTGGTTTAGTCCTGGTTTAGTCTTTGCTTAGTCCTGGTTTAGTCCTGGTTTAGTCTTGGTTTAGTCCTGGTTTAGTCCTGGTTTGGTCCTGGTTTAGTCCTGGTTTAGTCCTGCTTTAGTCTTGGTTTAGTCTTGGTTTAGTCCTGGTTTAGTCCTGCTTTAGTCTTTGTTTAGTCTTGGTTTAGTCCTGGTTTAGTCCTGGTTTAGTCCTGGTTTAGTCCTGGTTTAGTCCTGGTTTAGTCCTGCTTTAGTCTTTGTTTAGTCTTGGTTTAGACCTGGTTTAGACCTGGTTTAGTCCTGGTTTAGTCCTGGTTTAGTCTTGGTTTAGTCCTGGTTTAGTCTTGGTTTAGTCTTGGTTTAGTCTTGGTTTAGTCCTGGTTTAGTCCTGGTTTAGTCCTGGTTTAGTCCTGGTTTAGTCCTGGTTTAGTCCTGGTTTAGACCTGGTTTAGACCTGGTTTAGTCCTGGTTTAGACCTGGTTCAGACCCGGTTTAGTCCTGGTTTAGACCTGGTTTAGTCCTGGTTTAGCCCTGGTTTAGACCTGGTTTAGTCCTGGTTTAGACCTGGTTTAGTCCTGGTTTAGACCTGGTTTAGTCCTGGTTTAGACCTGGTTCAGACCCGGTTTAGTCCTGGTTTAGACCTGGTTTAGTCCTGGTTTAGTCCTGGTTTAGTCCACAGAGCAGAGTAATGAGCGTGTGAGGTTCATCCAGAGTTTAGGCTGAATATTGATGAGACAAATGTTCAAGAAAATCACAGCCGAATAAATGAGCTGCACCTCCTTTAAGAGGACTAAAGTAGACCTGGTTTAGACCTGGTTTAGACCTGGTTTAGTCCTGGTTTAGACCTGGTTTAAGCTTGGTTTAGTCCTGATTTAGTCTTCACTTAAACCGGGTTTTGTCCTGGTTTAGTCCTACGTTAGACCCCCTTTAGTCCTGGTTTACTCCTCTCTCTCTCCCCTCTTTCCCTTCTCTCGCTCCTGCTCTCTCTCTTTCTCTCTATTTCTCTCTCTTGTTTTATTCTCTCTCTCTCTCTTTAGGTTCAGTTTTGTTTCTTCTCTGCCCCGTCTCTCTCTCTTTTAATCTATTAATGTTCCCTCTCTCTCTTTTCTTCCTCCTCTCTCCCTCTCTCTCTTCAGGTTTAGTTCTCTTTCTTCTCCCCTTCTCTCTCTCTCTCTCTCTCTCTCTCTTTACTCTCTTTCTTCTCTCTTTCTTAATCTATTTATGTTCCCTCTCTCTTTTTAGGTTCAGCTCTGTTTCTTCTCCCCCCCTCTCTCTCCTGTCTCCCCTCTCTCTCCTGTCTCTCCTCTCTCTCTCTCCCCCTCGTCTTGTTTCCTCTCTTCTCTGTCGTTTTGGGACTTCTTCACCTAACCCTCTCTCTCCCCCTCTCCTTCTCTCTCTCCTCTCTCCCCCTCTCTCTCTCTCTCCCCTTCTCCCCCCCTCCTTCTCTCTCTCCCCTCTCTCTCCTCTCTCCCCCCTCTCTCTCCTTCTCTCCCCCACCTCTCTCTCTCTCTATGCCCCCCGCTCACTCTCCTTTCTCTCTCTCTCCCTCTCTCCCCCTCTCTCCCCTCTCTCTCCCCCTCTCTCTCCCCTCTCTCTCTCCCCCTCGTCTTCTTTCCTCTCTTCTCTGTCGTTCTGGGACTTCTTCACCTAACCCTCTCTCCTTCTCCCCCCTCCCCGAACGGAGAGTGGACCGAACGGAGCGTGGACCGACCCGAGTGTGGACTGAACCGAGAGTGGACCGAACCAAACAGGACCGAACCGAGGGTGGACCGAACAGAGCGTGGACGGAACGGAGCGTGGACCGAACGGAGCGTGGACGGAACGGAGCGTGGACCGAGCCGAGCGTGGACCGAACCAAGAGTGGACCGAACCAAGTGTGGACCGAACAGAGAGTGGACCGAACCAAACAGGACCGAACCAAGAGTGGACCGAGTGGACCGAGCCGAGAGTGGACCGAACCAAACAGGACCGAACCGAGAGTGGACCGAACCGAGCGTGGACCGAACAGAGAGTGGACCGAACCAAACAGGACCGAACCAAGAGTGGACCGAACCGAGCGTGGACCGAACAGAGAGTGGACCGAACCAAACAGGACCGAACGGAGAGTGGACCGAACGGAGAGTGGACCGAACGGAGAGTGGACCGAACGGAGAGTGGACCGAACCGAACAGGACCGAACCGAGAGTGGACCGAACGGAGAGTGGACCGAACAGAGAGTGGACCGAACCAAACAGGACCGAACGGAGAGTGGACCGAACGGAGAGTGGACCGAACGGAGAGTGGACCGAACCGAGTGTGGACCGAACGGAGCGTGGACCGAACCGAGAGTGGACCGAACCGAGAGTGGACCGAACGGAGAGTGGACCGAACGGAGAGTGGACCGAACGGAGTGTGGACCGAACCGAGAGTGGACCGAACCGAACGGAGTGTGGACCGAACAGAGCCGAGTGTGGACCGAACCAAGAGTGGACCGAACCGATTGTGGTCCGAACCGAGTGTGGACCGAACCAAGAGTGGACCGAACCGAACGGTGTGTGGACCGAACAGAGCCGAGTGTGGACCGAACCAAGAGTGGACCGAACCGAACAGGACCGAACCGAACGGAGAGTGGACCGAACCGAGAGTGGACCGAACCGAGTGTGGACCGAACCAAGAGTGGACCGAACCGAACAGGACCGAACCAAACGGAGTGTGGACTGAACCGAGAGTGGACCGAACCAAACGGAGTGTGGACCGAACCGAGAGTGGACCGAACCAAGAGTGGACCGAACCAAGAGTGGACCGAACCAAACGGAGTGTGGACCGAACCGAGAGTGGACCGAACCAAACGGAGTGTGGACCGAACCAAACGGAGTGTGGACCGAACCAAGAGTGGACCGAACCAAGAGTGGACCGAACCAAGAGTGGACCGAACCAAACGGAGTGTGGACCAAACCAAGAGTGGACCGAACCGAACAGGACCGAACCAAACGGAGTGTGGACTGAACCGAGAGTGGACCGAACCAAACGGAGTGTGGACCGAACCGAGAGTGGACCGAACCAAGAGTGGACCGAACCAAGAGTGGACCGAACGGAGTGTGGACCGAACCGAGAGTGGACCGAACCGAGAGTGGACCGAACCTACAGGACCCGGAGTGTGGACCGAACCAAACGGAGTGTGGACCCGAACCAAGAGTGGACCGAACCAAGAGTGGACCGAACCAAGAGTGGACCGAACCAAACGGAGTGTGGACCAAACCAAGAGTGGACCGAACCGAACAGGACCGAACCAAACGGAGTGTGGACTGAACCGAGAGTGGACCGAACCAAACGGAGTGTGGACCGAACCGAGAGTGGACCGAACCAAGAGTGGACCGAACCAAGAGTGGACCGAACCAAACGGAGTGTGGACCGAACCGAGAGTGGACCGAACCAAGAGTGGACCGAACCAAACGGAGTGTGGACCGAACCAAACGGAGTGTGGACCGAACCAAGAGTGGACCGAACCAAGAGTGGACCGAACCAAGAGTGGACCGAACCAAACGGAGTGTGGACCAAACCGAGAGTGGACCGAACCAAGAGTGGACCGAGACCAGCGTGGACCGAACCCAGTGTGGACCGAACCCAGTGTGGACCGAACCGAGAGTGGACCGAACCGAGAGTGGACCGAACCGAGTGTGGACCGAACCGAGAGTGGACCGAACCAAGAGTGAACCGAACGGAGAGTGGACCGAACGGAGAGTGGACCGAACCGAGCGTCTAAACCAGGTCTAAACCAGGTCTAAACCAGGTCCAAACAAGGTCTAAACCAGGACTAAACCTGGTCCAAACAAGGTCTAAACCAGGACTAAACCTGGTCCAAACAAGGTCTAAACCAGGACTAAACCTGGTCCAAACAAGGTCTAAACCAGGACTAAACCAGGACTAAACCTGGTCCAAACAAGGTCTAAACCAGGACTAAACCTGGTCCAAACAAGGTCTAAACCAGGACTAAACCAGGTCTAAACCAGGTCTAAACCAGGTCCAAACAAGGTCTAAACCAGGACTAAACCAGGACTAAACCAGGACTAAACCAGGTCCAAACAAGGTCCAAACAAGGTCTAAACCAGGACTAAACCAGGACTAAACCAGGTCTAAACCAGGTCCACACAAGGTCTAAACCAGGACTAAACCATGTCTAAACCAGGTCCAAACAAGGTCTAAACCAGGACTAAACCAGGACTAAACCAGGTCTAAAGCAGGCCCAAACCAGGTCTAAAGCAGGTCCAAACCAAGACTTAACCAGGTCCAATCTAGGTCTAAAGCAGGACTAAAATCAGGTCTAAACCAGGACTAAACCAGGACTAAAGCTGGTCCAAACCAGGACTAAACCCAGACTGTGTGAGGAGTCCATTTTTCTCCAATCACGTCATAGAAACTCACTGTTGGGCTGGTTTTATTCCCGATCGATGTCGCCGTCGTAAACGTCTGTCACTCACTTCCTGGTTGTGGGTCACATGGTCGTAAACGTCTGTCACTCTCACTTCCTGGTTGTGGGTCACATGGTCGTAAACGTCTGTCACTCTCACTTCCTGGTTGTGGGTCACATGGTCGTAAACGTCGCTCACTTCCTGGTTGTGGGTCACATGATCGTAAACGTCGCTCACTTCCTGGTTGTGGGTCACATGGTCGTAAACGTCTGTCACTCTCACTTCCTGGTTGTGGGTCACATGATCGTAAACGTCGCTCACTTCCTGGTCGGTGGGTCACGTGATCACAGGCGGCTCGTGTGACGGACATTTTCACGACCCTCGTTTACGGCTCGTCCATTATCCAGATGAAAGATCAGAGGAAGCACCGGCGCTAACGACGTACTCAGGCTAACGACCAATCAGAGCGCAGGATTTAAGACACCGACGGGAGGAAACGGATTACAATCGAAATACACAATAAAAACCTCTTCAATCTGATATTAATTCACTAAAACACAACAGTTTGACAACGGAATGTTTAGTTTCACCGAGTGCCACGATAAATCCAACAGAAATGAGTAAAATGAGAGAAAATGAGGCCACTTTTCCTATTGACCCTTTAAAAATGAGTGAACAAAAACAGTCTAAATTCAAAACGGAGGCAAAAGTGAAGTGGAACATGATGTGATTTCACTGAGAAACTGGGATTAACCTCAGAATATCACAAAATATGAATAATTTAGATGATTTTGTCAAAGTAAAAGCCTCAAACACAGAGGCTTAAACACATTTATTATTGTATTTTACTTTATGTTTTGGGAAATTATGATCAACTCTTTGCATTTTTGATGAAGAACAATCCAGATTTATGGGTTTTACTGGAAAAATACTCACAGAAATGTTGAGCCCACAATCATTTTTCATTTTATCTAGAGATATATTAGATACTGTTCCATAAATTACATACTTTAGAAGCTAAAATACAGATGTAAAGTTATTTAGTCCATGGTTTGTTGTAGAAAAGCGAACTAACTGACCTTTCTACTCTGGAAATACAAATGTGTTGCTTTTTTCCAACACAAACACTTCAAACCATAGAATTTAGATCTAATGTGAGACAATCATTCATGGACTGGCTTGATGGTTTGAGTTCAAACGCTGCAGGAGTCGATTATCATTAATGAGGGAATATGTTTAATTAAAGACCGGAAAATCCACAGGACGGATTTAAAACAAGAACTGAACCAGGACTGAACCTGGACTGAACCTGGACTGAACCTGGACTGAACCTGAACCTGGACTGAACCTGGACCAGGACTGAACCTGGACTGAACCTGGACCAGGACTGAACCTGGACTGAACCTGGACGCCTTTAGCTCAACACAGGCGTCCCACACCTGGACGGCGCTCACGCCTTTAGCTCGACACAGACGTCCCACACCTGGACGGCGCTCACACCTTTAGCTCCACACAGACGTCCCACACCTGGACGGCGCTCACACCTTTAGCTCCACACGAGCGTCCCACACCTGGACGGCGCTCAGGCCTTTAGCTCAACACAGGCGTCCCACACCTGGACGGCGCTCACGCCTTTAGCTCCACACAGGCGTCCCACACCTGGACGGCGCTCACGCCTTTAGCTCGACACAGGCGTCCCACACCTGGACGGCGCTCACACCTTTAGCTCCACACGAGCGTCCCACACCTGGACGGCGCTCACGCCTTTAGCTCGACACAGGCGTCCCACACCTGGACGGCGCTCACGCCTTTAGCTCCACACGAGCGTCCCACACCTGGACGGCGCTCACGCCTTTAGCTCGTGTAAAAGAAAAATGTCATTTGATGTATTGTATTTACACGTAACCATTGGTCAGCAGTGTCAATAGCTCCCATTTGGCTTCTCCAATCCAGGAAGCACCATTTACATTCTTATTTAACCACCTGGACCCCCCTATGGTTAACCAGTCTCCTCACTCAAAGAGACACCTCCAGAGACATTCTAATTTGATCGTCTGGACCCCCCCTGCATGTAACCACTCTAATGTGTATTGTAATGTAACCCCCTACCCTGTGACTGCCTGACAAACCGGTTTCCCGGCCCCCATGGGCCGGCCCACTGCAACTCTATATATTGCTGTGTTTCCTATTGTGTGGCTCGAGTCGTTGCTCCGTTGGTCACCCGTGTAGTTGAGACAGAACGAACATCTGTCTGGGAACTATTCTTCGATGCATCTGAGAATAAAGAATCCACCTTTTTGAGAGAGACAGTGCTCCTTTTTCCTTGGACTTATTACATAGATTTCCACAACACTCGACACAGGCGTCCCACACCTGGACGGCGCTCACGCCTTTAGCTCGACACAGACGTCCCACACCTGGACGGCGCTCACGCCCGGCGCCTTGAGCTCGACACAGGCGTCCCACACCTGGACGGCGCTCACCCCTTTAGCTCGACACAGACGTCCCACACCTGGACGGCGCTCACACCTTTAGCTCCACACGAGCGTCCCACACCTGGACGGCGCTCACACCTTTAGCTCCACACGAGCGTCCCACACCTGGACGGCGCTCACGCCTTTAGCTCGACACGAGTGTCCCACACCTGGACGGCGCTCACGCCTTTAGCTCGACACAGGCGTCCCACACCTGGACGGCGCTCACGCCCGGAGCCTTGAGCTCCACATAGATCTCTGCGACCGACAGAGGGCGCTGAAACCTGGAGGAAAGAGCTGCAGACGAGGCTGAACGACAGGCGTTTGATTTACTGAATTGTAAAAGCGGCGCCGTCTGCACTTCATGATTCAGTGTTTATGTCTCGTCAATGAGGAAGTGAGAGCAGAACGCAGCGCTGTGATTGGCTGAGCTCGGGCGGACCACCAGGCTTCACTTCTGTCTGAAAAAGCTGCTTTAAAGCTGTGCACAAAACTGAATATTAACACTGAAACAGGCTCCTCCCACTAAAACATGTACGATAGGCTCCTCCCACTGAAACATGTACGATAGGCTCCTCCCACTGAAACATGTACGATAGGCTCCTCCCACTGAAACATGTACGATAGGCTCCTCCCACTGAAACATGTACGATAGGCTCCTCCCACTCAAACATGTAACAGACCTGGTTGAACTCTGGTTTAGTCTTGGTTTAGTCCTGGTTTAGTCCTGGTTTCAGACCTGGTTCAGACCTGGTTTAGTCCTGGTTTCAGACCTGGTTCAGACCTGGTTTAGTCCTGGTTTCAGACCTGGTTCAGACCTGGTTTAGCCCTGGTTTAGACCTGGTTTAGTCCTGGTTTAGTCCTGGTTTCAGACCTGGTTCAGACCTGGTTTAGCCCTGGTTTAGACCTGGTTTAGACCTGGTTCAGTCCTGGTTTAGTCCTGGTTTAGTCCTGGTTCAGTCCTGGTTCAGTCCTGGTTTAGTCCTGGTTTCAGACCTGGTTCAGACCTGGTTTAGACCTGGTTCAGTCCTGGTTCAGTCCTGGTTTAGTCCTGGTTTAGTCCTGGTTTAGACCTGGTTTAGACCTGGTTTAGTCCTGGTTTAGTCCTGGTTTAGACCTGCTTTAGACCTGGTTTAGTCTTGGTTTAGACCTGGTTTAGTCCTGGTTTAGTCCTGGTTTACCACACACAGAGAAACAAAACAAAGACACGTTGGACTAAAAGGTTAAATCACAGATTATTGTTCATAAATGTGAGAGAAAGTTATTATAGTTTTATTAAGAAAAGTCCACAAAGGACGACGTGAGCAAAGTGTAATAATAAAAGTGATAAAGTCTAGACAGAGACGACGCCGACATTTAGAGACGTTTAAAGAGGCCAAAGAGCACGAAAGAAACTTCATAACTTCAGCTTTTATTATTTATGTTTGACAAGTCAAAAACCTGGTGAACGTTCTGGAAAGACTGGGTTTGGTCCTGGTTTAGTCTTGGTTTGGACCTGGTTTAGTTCTGGTTTAGTCCTGGTTCAGTCCTGGTTTAGTCCTGGTTTAGTCTTGATTTGGACCTGGTTTAGTCCTGGTTCAGTCCTGGTTTAGTCCTGGTTTGGACCTGGTTTGGACCTGGTTTAGTCCTGGTTTAGTTCTGGTTTAGTCCTGGTTTAGTCCTGGTTTAGTCCTGGTTTAGCCCTGGTTTAGACCTGGTTTAGACCTGGTTTAGTCCTGGTTTGGACCTGGTTTAGACCTGGTTTAGTCCTGGTTTAGACCTCATTTAGTCCTGGTTTGGACCAGGTTTAGTCCTGGTTTAGTCCTGGTTTGGACCTGGTTTAGTCCTGGTTTAGTCCTGGTTTGGTCCTGGTTTGGACCATGTTTAGTCCTGGTTTGGACCTGGTTTAGTCCTGGTTTGGTCCTGGTTTAGTCCTGGTTTAGTCCTGGTTTGGACCTGGTTTAGTCCTGGTTTAGTCCTGGTTTAGTCCTGGTTTGGACCTGGTTTAGTCCTGGTTTAGTCCTGGTTTAGTCCTGGTTCAGTTCTGGTTTAGTCCTGGTTTAGTCCTGGTTTAGTCCTGGTTTGGACCTGGTTTAGTCCTGGTTTGGACCTGGTTTAGTCCTGGTTTAGTCCTGGTTTGGACCTGGTTTAGTCCTGGTTTAGTCCTGGTTTAGTCCTGGTTTGGACCTGGTTTAGTCCTGGTTTAGTCCTGGTTTAGTCCTGGTTCAGTTCTGGTTTAGTCCTGGTTTAGTCCTGGTTTAGTCCTGGTTTGGACCTGGTTTAGTCCTGGTTTAGTCCTGGTTTAGTCCAGGTTTAGTCCTGGTTTGGACCTGCAGCTTAAAGGAAACATTCTGCGTGCTTCACCTGGTTATTTCCTTTAAAGCTGCTCCTGAGGACATTGTTATGGTCAGTTTAAAGTTTTTCTCAGTCGTCTGGACAGTTCATCCAGCAGAGGGCGCCCAGAGCTGCACACAGTTTAACTGTACTGTCTCTTTAAGAGAACGAGCTGCACACAATGATCAAACAGCAGTCTGTTCTCGGTCTTGTCCTGGTCTCGTCCCAGTCTTGTTCTGGTCCCAGTCTTGTTCTGGTCTTGTCCCGGTCTCGTTCTGGTCTTATTCTGGTTCTGCTCTTGGTCTTGTCCCGGTCTCGTCCTGGTCTCGG
The DNA here is from genome assembly GCA_019453435.1 of Rhinogobius similis. Taxonomy (NCBI): domain Eukaryota; kingdom Metazoa; phylum Chordata; class Actinopteri; order Gobiiformes; family Gobiidae; genus Rhinogobius; species Rhinogobius similis. Next base: position 32,758,194 of record CM033636.1, on the reverse strand, counting down.
TCTTGTTCTGGTCCCGGTCTCGTTCTGGTCTTGTTCTGGTCTTGTCCCGGTCTCGGTCATGTCCCAGTCTTGTCCCGGTCTGGTCTTGTTCTGGTCCTGGTCTCGGTCTTGTCTCGGTCTCGTCCTGGTCTCAGTCTCGTCCCGGTCTGGGTCTGGTCCCAGTCTCGTTCTGGTCTTGTTCTAGTTCTGGTCCCGGTCTTGTCCCGGTCTCGGTCTTATCCCAGTCTGGGTCTTGTCCCGGTCCGGTCTGGGTCTCGTCCCGGTCTCGTCCTGGTCCAGTCTGGGTCTTGTCCCGGTCTTGTCCTGGTCCCGGTCTCGTCCCGGTCCAGTCTGGGTCTCGTCCTGGTCTTGTCCTGGTCTTGTTCTGGTCTTGTTCTGGTCTCGTCCTGTTCTTATCGTCCGGGCCCCGTTTGAGCCAAAATGGCGTCTGGAGCAGCCGTTGTTTCCTGCGAGAATCAAACGGATCGTGTTTAAAGTCGTTTCATTAAAGACAAAAGTCTGAGGAGAGTTTAGTTTAAAGTCGTCTCCAACGCTTCGTTTAATCAAAGTTTATTTATGCGACAAATTAAGTCGACGACTCGAGGGAAAGTGTCTTGTTCTTCATCGTTTTGTGTCCTGCTTTGACTTAAGTTTCATTTTAGATAAAGTTTAGTCTCGTCGTTTGGGGATTTGGGTTGGGGTTTCATTTGGAAAGTTTTTGTTCGTGTTTAAAACCAGAGTTTGGAAGAACATTGTGTTTAGTATTTAGTCAATGAATCATTAAAAACAGCAATAAACTGTATTTTTGTTCCATTTACTTTACTTTGTCCAAACAGAGCACTTTATTCTGAACACTCGAGCTGGGTTTCTGTTATTATTTTATTTAACTTCTAAGTTTTCTAAAGTTTCATCTGGAAAATGTTTTAAAGCAGAACTAAGTAACATTTCGACCTTCTTCAGTCCGTGTGGTGTTTGTAAATGTATTATATGAAGCTCGTCGTCGCCCCCTGGTGTCACGACATCGACCCAAACAAAAAAAAAAAGACATTTGGCAACGAGAAATGTTTTTGTTTGAGATGGTTGTCCCTTATTTAAATAAAAAAGAAGAAAAAAGAAGTAAAAATAAGCTATTGCGGCTTTGACTGCAGTGTATTTCATGAGACACCTGCAGGGGGCGCTCTGTCGTGGAGTCACTCAGTTCTGCTTTAAAAATCAAGGCATTTCGACCTCCTTCTGAATGTCATTTTCAATCTGAGGGACCCCAAATCCACAGAATTCTTAAAACAGTTTGACTTTTGCAGAGCCATGAGGTCGCCTTTAGTTGCGTTTGTCGCTTTCAGTCGTATTTTTGACACTTTGTTTGTCGTTTTTATTAACGTTTGTCCCTTTTACTCGTGTTTTTGTCCCTTTTAGTTGCGTTTTTATCCCTTGTAGTCGCATTTGTCGCTTTTAGTCAAGTTTTTGCAGAGCCATGAAGTCCAGCTCTCGGACCAGCCCCTCAGATTGAAAGTGACTTTTGGCTGGAGCGTCGTCCAGACCAAACATTTGAAAAAGTGATTTGTTTGTTTGTTTTTTTGTTTTAAACTTTTCTTCACAAACTGCAACTTCACAAATGTAAAACTACGATAAATGTTTACCACAGGTGCCCTCCCACCAAACTAAGACTAAACCAGGTCTAAACCAGGTCTAAACCAGGACTAAACCAGGACTAAACCAGGACTAAACCAGGACTAAACCAGCTCTAAACCAGGTCTAAACCAGGACTAAACCAGGACTAAACCAGGTCAAAACCAGGATTAAACCAGGACTAAACCAGGACTAAACCAGGATTAAACCAGGTCAAAACCAGGTCTAAACCAGGACTAAACCAGGTCTAAACCAGGACTAAACCAGGACTAAATCAGGTCTGAACCAGGTCTAAACCAGGATTAAACCAGGTCTAAACCAGGATTAAACCAGGACTAAACCAGGTCTAAACCAGGACTAAACCAGGACTAAACCAGAGCTAAACCAGGACTAAACCAGGACTAAACCAGCTCTAAACCAGGTCTAAACCAGGACTAAACCAGGACTAAACCAGGACTAAACCAGGACTAAACCAGGACTAAACCAGCTCTAAACCAGGTCTAAACCAGGACTAAACCAGGACTAAACCAGGTCAAAACCAGGATTAAACCAGGTCAAAACCAGGTCTAAACCAGGACTAAACCAGGTCTAAACCAGGACTAAACCAGGACTAAATCAGGTCTGAACCAGGGCTAAACCAGGATTAAACCAGGACTAAACCAGGTCTAAACCAGGACTAAACCAGGACTAAACCAGAGCTAAACCAGGATTAAATCAGGTCTGAACCAGGTCCAGACCAGGACTAAACCAGGACTAAACCAGAGCTAAACCAGGATTAAACCAGGTCAAAACCAGGTCTAAACCAGGACTAAACCAGGTCTAAACCAGGTCAAAACCAGGTCTAAACCAGGACTAAACCAGGATTATACCAGGACTAAACCAGGTCAAAACCAGGACTAAACCAGGTCTAAACCAGGGCTAAACCAGGACTAAACCAGGGCTAAACCAAGACTAAACCAGGTCTAAACCAGGACTAAACCAGGTCTAAACCAGGACTGAACCAGGACTAAACCAGGACTAAACCAGGTCAAAACCAGCTCTAAACCAGGTAAAAACCAGGTCTAAACCGGGGCTAAACTGGAGCTAAAATCAGGATTAAACCAAGTAAAAGTCCTGTTTTTGCTCCAGAACAGGTTTGTGAACTCTGTGTGTCCTTTTCCGTCGACTGAACACGATCAGCTCAAACGTGCAGCGTCTGAACGTCGGAGTTTAATGAATTTTAAACATCGGATTTGTTTTTTTGTTTAATGCAAATGAAAACAAATCCATTCAGTGCGAGAGCAAACACTCGGGTTTGAGAGCGTGGGATTACGGACGTGAGCGCCGGAGCTAAAACACATTTACAGCTGACGAGTCACACTTTATACTTTTATCTGCTTTAATTTTAGTCGAGTCTCTGAGGATGATTTTGTGCTGAACAAACGGATAACGTTTAGAGAAGATTTAATAACGAGAAAGAGAGGAGTTTAATCACAGTTTGTTTGTGGAATGAGTTTAAAAAGTCACCACGTTTACTTGGGTTTTCTGGTTTGGTTTTGGTCTAGATCAGTTTAGTTTTAGATTAGATTTAGTCCAATGTTTGTAGTCCTGGTTCAGTCCTGGTTCAGTCCTGGTTTAGTCCTGGTTTAGTCCTGGTTTAGTCCTGGTTTAGTCCTGGTTTAGACCTGGTTTAGTCCTGGTTTAGTCCTGGTTTAGAGCTGGTTTAGTCCTGGTTTAGTCCTGGTTTAGTCCTGGTTCAGTCCTGGTTCAGTCCTGGTTCAGTCCTGGTTTAGTCCTGGTTTAGTCCTGGTTCAGTCCTGGTTTAGTCCTGGTTTAGTCCTGGTTTAGTCCTGGTTTAGTCCTGGTTTAGACCTGGTTTAGTCCTGGACAGACCCTTTTGAAGCTCGTTCTCCTCTGACTCTTGTGTCGTTTGTTAGATTTGTCTTTGATTTTAAAAACATGAAACTGATGCTCCTCTCATCAGGTCATGACCTCTGACCCCGCCGTGTTAGCTGTTAGCACGCGAGCTAACAGTGCAGCGCGGCCATGACCCCACCTGTCTGGAGGATCGATCTCTACACTGGACGATCTATGCTCCACCCGCCTGGAGGAACTCCCTCAACCCTGGATCAGCCACACCTCGTCTGCCTGGACCAACTCCATCTACTTTAGATGAACTGTTCCTCATCTCCTGCTGGAGGATCTCTCTACACTGGTGGACTGCTCCTCGTCCGCCTGGAGGATCTCTCTACACTGGTGGACTGCTCCTCGTCCTCCTGGAGGATCTCTCTACACTGGTGGACTGCTCCTCGTCCGCCTGGAGGAACTCTTTAAAGCCACCTCCCTCTTGAGTGGTTCTGGTTCAGTCCAAGTGGATGTCAGTCCTAGTTCAGCTGCAGCCTGTCCGTCCGTGGGAGTAGGATCTCTCCTTCACTGTGGTTCTCCTCAGGTTTATACTTTGTCCCGTGGGGTTTTTTGTAGTTTTTCCTGAAGGAGGGTCAAAGGACAGGGGCATTCTGGGACAGTTATCTGAACTGCTTTGACCTGTGGCCCATCGAGGCAACTGTTGTTGTGATTTTGGGCATTATAAAAATAAATTGATTTGATTTGATGACCTCTGACCCCGCCGCATTAGCTGTTAGCACGCGAGCTAACAGTGCAGCGCGGCCTTGACCTCTGACCCCGCCGTGTTAGCTGTTAGCACGCGAGCTAACAGTGCAGCGCGGCCTTGACCTCTGACCCCGCCGTGTTAGCTGCTAATGGTGCAGATATAAACAGTGTCTCATTAATAACATGAGCTTCACCTGGTGAAGCTGAATCGGCTCAAATAATAATAATAATAATAATAATAACAACAACAGTAATAATAATAATAACTATAATAATACTAACAAGCGCTGCACTGTGTCAGCCTCCTCTGCAGCCACAGCTGCCCTGGGGCAGACTGATGGAAGCAAGGCTGCTACCATCGGCCCCTCCCACCTCCAAACATCCACGTCACATTCAATGGGCACTGCGGGAGAAGTGTCTTGCCCAAAGACACAACATTATCTCCAGCGCCCCCTGTGGCTCCTGGTGTTCAGTGTCTCCAAGTCCTGACCAGGCCCCGACCTGGAGACCAACAGGTCAGAACCAGTTCTAAACCAGGACTAAACCAGGTCTAAACCAGGTGTAAACCAGGACTAAACCAGGACTAAACCAGGTCTAAACCAGGTGTAAACCAGGACTAAACTAGGACTAAACCAGGTCTAAACCAGCTCTAAACCAGGATTAAACCAGGTCTGAACCAGGTCTAAACCAGGACTAAACCAGGACTAAACCAGGTCTAAACCAGGTGTAAACCAGGACTAAACTAGGACTAAACCAGGTCTAAACCAGCTCTAAACCAGGATTAAACCAGGTCTGAACCAGGTCTAAACCAGGACTAAACCAGGACTAAACCAGGACTAAACGAGGTCTAAACCAGGTCTAAACCAGGTCTAAACCAGGTCTAAACCAGGTCTAAACCAGGCTCCTGATGTACTTCACACACATTTAATGAAAGCCAAGTCCTGGAGAGATTATTCTAATTTACAATAAATTCACAAACATTTTGATTTGTGTGAATACTGGATTATCCTCAGCACAGTCTGGGCATCAAACCCACAACCTGCTGGTCGTGCAGACAGTTCATGGCCTCACGTCTTTGCCCCCGGTCTGTGGTGAAGGAGCCGCTGTCGAAGATGTAAATGCTGCGTTATGAATATGGAGAGGATTATGTGTTGACTCCAGGACTAACGGCCTTCACCACAGACTCTGAATTATGCATGAGATTGTGTTGTGAGTTAATCCCACACTCGGAGCCTCGAACGCCGCTGACTCTGACGCGCCTCGTCCACACTCTCTGCACTAATGAGTGTTAAGACGACTGTTATTGATTGTTTGTTCACGTTCGCTCTGTCAACATCAGATTTCATGTGGAAATAACAAACGTGTCCAATCTGCTCCTAAAGATGTTTTATGCTTCATTTATCTGACAGCCATAGACTTCTCTGACGTTGTAACTCATGTCCAGCTCTTTCAAAGGTGCATTTTTGTGGCACAGAGACATAAAGATGAGCTCTAGCACCAAACTGTACAATCTGGACAAGAGCCTGATTTATTAAAGATTTAAGTAAAAAATATTTTAAGCACTAGGTCAAGGTCATCTTTATTTATACAATAATAAGACATTATTCCAAAGTGCTGGACAACAACAATAAAACAACACAATATTAAAAACACAACATTTCCTGGACACAATGTTTAGAAAACATTGTACAGTATTTATACAGTATATAAAAGTGCTCAGGTCAATTTGAATTAAAAGCCAGCGCAAAGAGGTATGATTTAAAAGTGATTTAAAGCTCAGAATCAAGCTCGCCGCTCTTATATTGTATGGAAGAGCATTCCACAGCCTGGGGCCGGCGACTGAAAAAGTGAGCTAACGCTGAGCCAAACCCGAGCTAACTCAAGAGCATGTTTAAAGACTAATAACAATTCAAAAAATGCATAATCACTTTAAAGGACAAATATGATGCAAAATGAACCTGTACTTTATCCTGTTCTAACAATGTTCTTCATCAAAAACACATCTGGAGTTACGTCCAGCTTCATTCACGGTTTGATGAATCCTGGTAGAAAATCCTCTCCCTCCGAGCGTCAAAAACACTTCCTGCTGAACTCCTTCGATAACTGATGTTACTTTTCCAAGAATTTTCTGCCGTTTTAAGTCCTTAAACCATCGTCTGACTCGTTCTGTCTCTAAACACGATAACTACGATTGCTAGGCCGACTCACATTCTTCACAAGCGCATTTCAACCTTGTGTAGATGGCACCTAAACTTGGGAAACAGCAGAGATACAGCTGTTTTTTTTTTGTTGTTTTTGTTTTCTTATAAACATGAGATGCCAAATTTAAGGCACTCAAGTCGCACAGTCGCCGTCAGAGTTAAAGAGTGCTTTTATTCTTGCTGCTTCAGCCCATTTTTAGCAGAAAAAGTGACTGTTTTGTTTACAGCCCTGGTGTCGTCGTTAAAGTGCGTACGACAGGTTTTTATCATTTTCTAATTTGCCTTTATTTAGTGTATTAATACATGTTGTAATTATAAATGATAGATTCACACCAATCAAAAAAAAAATCTAAATAAAAAAATGGAAAAATCTGTAGAAGGTTACAGGAGGTAAACAAACTGATGACATCACACTGTGGAGTTTGCACAATTTACACAAAATAAACAACTTTTTTGACCCTTTAAACTTTAAATTTGAGGTGTTTATTTGTCAAATGATAAAAATCCCAGTGTGCAGGACGGTCGCTTGGTAATTTCCCAGTGTGATGTCAATTAAAGTAAAAAAAAATAAATAATTGCTAAACCTGGATGAACTTTTAAAGGAAAAATATTTTTTATTAATATAATATTAATATACTTTTTTCTCGTTGGTTGTTCATAAATCAAGTTATTACAATAATAACTGACCAATCAGGTGCTTCCTTTTCCAGGGGCCGTTTTCGCTCGTGTTAGCAACAGGTTTGATTGACAGCTAACGCCGCACGTTGCCGCCGTCTCCTCTCACCGAGGGGCGGAGACCGTTAGCAACCTCGCTCCTGATTGGTCCGTGTGGTTGCCACGATACGCACTCGGATTTAAATATGGAGTCTGGCTCCACTTTAGCCGCTATAACTGCTAGCTCCACTTTAGCCGCTATAACTGCTAGCTCCACTTTAGCCGCTATAACTGCTAGCTCCACTTTAGCCGCTATAACTGCTAGCTCCACTTTAGCCGCTATAACTGCTAGCCACGATGGGCTTCATTTGGCTGGTGACGTCACAATCCCACAGTCCACTGATGTACGGTCTATGAGTAAAACCTTAAATATGATCATGTTCACCAGGTTTTAGTGACATGTTTAGTCCAATCCGTCGTATGGACTTCATCGTTTCCTGAAAAGTGCTGCGTGAGGATCGGTGCTGTGCTGTTTTTGGGCTCCGGCTCCGGAGGACGTCTCTCTGATCCCAGCCCCACATCAGAGCCTCGTTTGGGGGCCGGACTCCGACTCCACCTCCACCTTCTCCGGCAGCTCACGTTTGATGTTCCCCGGGATCAGAGCACCTCCTCCTCTCTGATGTTCACCCAGAACGAGGCTCTTTCCCGGGGTCAGCTCCACCTCGCGCGCGCCCCCTCCACCAGGGACCTCCGCTCTGATCTTCATTTCACGTTAATGGATCCTTTATGTGCGAAAAGGGAACATTCTAAAGCCAGAATGAGGCGAAGGTGCAGAGGAACACGATGTGATTTCACTGGAGGAACTGGGGTTGACCTCAGAAAATCACAAAATATGAAAAATCCAGGTTGTTTTGTCAAAGTAAAAGCTCTCAAACAGGTCCAGATTGTCTTGTCGTTCATCAAACTGTTAATTCTGTGTTTTGTGGCCTCTGAAGAATGAATTTGAATGAATGAATCTATTAAATTTTGGCTTTTCACACATTTTATTTAAAGGCAAGACACAGCAGGTGAATAGAAAAAAAACCTTAAATATAAAGATAAGAATATGAAACTTCTCCTGTAGTTTGCTCCCATGAATGAATGAATGAATGAATGAATGTCATGTAAGGAATTTTCTGTGTCAAAACAAGACAAAATGTCACATATTTGGGACATTTCAATGTGAACAATGAATAGAACCAGGTTTAGGTCTTGGTTCATTTTGTACACATTATTTAAAAAAAAGAAAACAGAAAAAATGAGCAGATTTTGGATTTCTTATTTAGTTTTTGATTAAACTTTATACTTTATACTTTATATTGTATTTTTATTACCATGTTTATTTATCCTATGTTTATTGCATGCGCCTATTTCTTTCATTCCTGTCCTAAACTGTGTGTTGCAACAGTGGAATTTCCCCATTGTGGGACAAATAAAGGATCTCTTATCTTATCTAAACTGGATGTGACTGAAAATTGGTCTAAAAATGCTAATTCTGCCTTATTTTTTAGGCTTAAATTTTAAATAAATTAGGGTTAGAATTAGATACAAACAAATCCTTGTTTATCTTGTCAAGAACAAGTTTGTACAGTTTGGTGTAGGATCTACTTTAAGGCTCATCTTTATGTCTCTGTCGGAGAAATACGCTTTTCTGAGAGAGCTGGACTTGAGTTACAACGTCCAGAGAAATCTATGGATGAAGTGGATTCACTGGAAGAATAAAACCATCTTCAGGAGCAGATTGGACATGTTTGTTGTTTCCAATCTAAAGCCGATATGTTGAGAGAGAAAACTGAATGTTTTGACTGCAGTGCCTCAAATTACCCCACGACGCCGGCGCTTTAGAGCACATTCGATGGACGGTTACTATGGCAACATCGGAAGCCTGCGCCTATGTATCTGGACGTGAACGGTTTGAAAAATGGTTCCTAATCGAGCGATGGCCACGCGTAAACATCACCAAGGGGTTCAGCTCCAGAACAAAGCCCTTCTTCTTGTAAATTTAAACTTTTATTATTCACTTTATCCTGACAAACGGACACTTGACTTTAATAAAACTACGATGAATATTAAAGGGCCCCTGACAGGTTGGACACTCATTTGACAAAAATGCAGTTAAGATAAATATGTTTCAAATTGTGTTAGAAAACTTCACAAATTTCATTGCGGTTTAGCAATTTTTTAGGTTTTTGTCTTACTTCCTGGTTGTAAATGATGACATCACACTAGGAAATTACCATAGCAACCGTCCAGTAAAGTGGGCCAAAACTCCTCAGATGTCACAGATTTGTTTATTTTACAAATAAAAATACTTGTTAACATCTTTATTTTGTTGAATTCATGTATAAAGGTTAAAAAAAAGTAATTTATTTTGTGTAAATTATGCATAACCTTTGTTGCCCCAGTGTGATGTCATCAGTTTGTTTACTTCCTGTAATTTTGAACAGATTTTTCAACTTTTCTACACAAATAGCTGCTTGATTGGTGTAAAACTATAATTTATATTTACAACAAGTATTAATGCACTGGATAAAGTCAAAATTAGAAAATCATGAAAACCTGTCATACGCCCTTTAAAAACAAGGATTAAACCATCAAACTGTTACACTTGAGGTGAGACACTTCAGGTTAATAGGAAAAAATATTAAAGGTGGAATGGAGGATTTCGGGCAACAAATCAGAATCTCATTTCCTGGTGGGTAGCACAAATAACTGGTCCGCTCAGGTGTCAATCATTCTCTGGTGCTAGTGCCCGCCCACAGGCTCGTCCAGGGCAAACGCTCGCTCCCCTGGCCGCGCATGCTTGGTTGATATGCTAGTGTGTTTATGGAGCAGAGGTTAGCGGCGAGTTCCGCCAGTGTAAGTCTAAACTTTCATCCACGAAGTACCGAAATGGCTGAGGGACGAAAGAGAAAGACTGTTTTTGAGCTTTCACAGAAGAGACGAAAGTCCGCAGAGGAAAGAAACAAAAGGCGTGTTATTCTGGGGGAATGGTTTACGCGCTGGCAAGGATTGAAAGCGCAAAACAGGCTTCAGCTGATGCCTCCTGCAAAGTTTCTGCTGGACAGGTAACTGTTTATCTGACTCTTTTTTTAGCTTATTGTATGTGGAATGTATTATTGTAGACTAACTGGAACGTGCACTTTTATGGCTCAGCAGACACGAAGTAAAACATACTTTTTTTGTTGTTTTTTAATGTGTTACTCAAAGGAGTTTGTAATGGTAAATTTTAATTTATAATGGTACAGTTTTTAAATCTTCTTGGCGGAGGTTGTCGTGAGAAAGCGACACCAATCGTCTTGTAAACAGATGCACATGGAGCAGTGCTGCTGGTGCTCGTTCACGAGGTTTGGTCGGTGTTCACTCAGGAGAAACGGGGCGGGAGGGAGGGGGAACCTGCGCATGCGCTTTTTCAAAAAAAGGACTAACAGTCGCAGATTTTCAAATCGGCGAGAAATCCTCCATTCAACCTTTAAATTTAAAGATAAGAATTGTAAACTTCTCTTGTAGTTTATCCAAATGAATGTAAGAATAAAATGTATAAGTTGTTCATCATGTCACGTTTTCATGAAGAAATAAGGCATTTTATGTGTGAAAACGGCCAAAAATACACAAATAAACCTGAAAAATGGACAGAACCAGGTTTAAATTTCTTGGTTACTTGTATAACGTATTAGTTAAAAGAAAAATGTACAAAGGAGATTTGGGATTTCTTATTTAGTTTTTAAGTAAACAAGATCAGACTGAAAATTGTCCCAGAAATTCAAATTTCGCCTCATTTTTTTGTAACTTTAAAGTGCGTATGACAGGTTTCTATGATTTTCTAATTTTGACTTTATTTAGTGTATTAATACTTGTTGTGAATAGAAATTATAGTTTTACACCAATCAGGAGACTGTTTGTGGAGAAAAAGTTGTAAAACCTGTTGAAAAATACAGGAAGTAAATGAACTGATGACATCACACTGGGGAGACAAAGATTATGCATAATTTACACAAAATAAACTAAATTTTTTACCCTTTAACCATTAATTCAACAAAATTAAAGGTGTTCACATTTATTTTTATTTGTCAAATCAAAAAAATGTGACATTCGATGAGTTTTGGCCCAGTGTACAGTGTGGTTGCTATGGTAATTTCCTAGCGTGATGTCATCATTTACAACCAGGAAGTAAAATTAAAAAGCTAAAAATTGCAAAAACTGTGTAAAATTTGTAAAGAATTTTAGCTAATTTTGAAATATGTTTATCTGAACTACATTTTGGTTAAAATAGGTCGCCCTTTAACCTGTCATGGGCCCTTTAAACTTGAATAAATCAGTTTAAGAATTAGATATCCTTGTGTATGTTTCGTCAAAATATTTTACCGTACAGTTTGGTGTGGATTCTACTTTAAGGCGGATCTTTGTGTCTCTCACGTCATAAACATTCCCCTCCATGAGTTTAAAGCACTTTTCAGCCGTCTCTGAGCCCACAGCGCTAAAGCTAACAAACATTAGCATGCTAACAGCACACTTCCTGCTTCTCGTAGAATAAAACGCTCTATAAACAGAAGCAGAGGAAGCGCTGTGTCTCATTTTCACCTGAACAGAGGCTTTTACAATAATCTGTGCTGGAGAAACACAGATTTTATTTTATTACATGAAAAAAATACATGAAGTAGTTCAGTTTTTTACGTTTCAAAACAGTAAAAGGTACAGCTCCTTTAAAGGGTCTATGACAGGTTGGACTCATTTGACAAAAATACAGTTAAGATAAATATGTTTCAAATTTTGTTAAATACTTCACTCATTTTATCACGGTTTAGGAATTTTTTTGTTTTACTTCCTGGTTGTAAATGATGACATCACACTAGGAAATTACCATAGCAACCGTCCAGTAAAGTGGGCCAAAACTCCTCAGATGTCACAGATTTTTATTTTATTTTACAAATAAAAATACTTGTTAACATCTTTATTTTGTTGAATTCATGTATAAAGGTTAAAAAGTAATTTATTTTGTGTAAATTATGCATAACCTTTGTTGCCCCAGTGTGATGTCATCAGTTTGTTTACTTCCTGTAATTTTGAACAGATTTTTCAACTTTTCTACACAAATAGCTGCTTGATTGGTGTAAAACTATAATTTATATTTACAACAAGTATTAATGCACTGGATAAAGTCAAAATTAGAAAATCATGAAAACCTGTCATACGCACTTTAAAAACAAGGATTAAACCATCAAACTGTTACACTTGAGGTGAGACACTTCAGGTTAATAGGAAAAAATATTAAAGGTGGAATGGAGGATTTCGGGCAACAAATCAGAATCTCATTTCCTGGTGGGTAGCACAAATAACTGGTCCGCTCAGGTGTCAATCATTCTCTGGTGCTAGTGCCCGCCCACAGGCTCGTCCAGGGGAAACGCTCGCTCCCCTGGCCGCGCATGCTTGGTTGATATGCTAGTGTGTTTATGGAGCAGGAGGTTAGCGGCGAGTTCCGTCATTGTAGGTCTAAACTTTCATCCGCGAAGAACCGAAATGGCTGAGGGACGAAAGAGAAAGACTGTTTTTGAGCTTTCACAGAAGAGACGGAAGTCTGCAGAGGAAAGAAACAAAAGGCGTGTTATTCTGGGGGAATCGTTTACGCGCTGGCGAGCATTGAAAGCGCAAAACAGGCTGATGCCTCCGCTGCAAACTTTCTGCTGGACAGGTAACTGTTTATCTGACTCTTTTTTTAGCTTATTGTATGTGGAATGTATTATTGTAGACTAACTGGAACGTGCACTTTTATGGCTCAGCAGACACGAAGTAAAACATACTTTTTTTTTGTTGTTTTTTAATGTGTTACTCAAAGGAGTTTGTAATGGTAAATTTTAATTTATAATGGTACAGTTTTTAAATCTTCTTGGCGGAGGTTGTCGTGAGAAAGCGACACCAATCGTCTTGTAAACAGATGCACATGGAGCAGTGCTGCTGGTGCTCGTTCACGAGGTTTGGTCGGTGTTCACTCAGGAGAAACGGGGCGGGAGGGAGGCGGAACCTGCGCATGCGCTTTTTCAAAAAAAGGACTAACAGTCGCAGATTTTCAAATCGGCGAGAAATCCTCCATTCAACCTTTAAATTTAAAGATAAGAATTGTAAACTTCTCTTGTAGTTTATCCAAATGAATGTAAGAATAAAATGTATAAGTTGTTCATCATGTCACGTTTTCATGAAGAAATAAGGCATTTTATGTGTGAAAACGGCCAAAAATACACAAATAAACCTGAAAAAATGGACAGAACCAGGTTTAAATTTCTTGGTTACTTGTATAACGTATTAGTTAAAAGAAAAATGTACAAAGGAGATTTGGGATTTCTTATTTAGTTTTTAAGTAAACAAGATCAGACTGAAAATTGTCCCAGAAATTCAAATTTCGCCTCATTTTTTGTAACTTTAAAGTCATTATGACAGGTTTCTCTGATTTACTAATTTTGACTTTATTTAGTGTATTAATACTTGTTGTGAATAGAAATTATAGTTTTACACCAATCAGGAGACTGTTTGTGGAGAAAAAGTTGTAAAACCTGTTGAAAAATACAGGAAGTAAATGAACTGATGACATCACACTGGGGAGACAAAGATTATGCATAATTTACACAAAATAAACTAAATTTTTATACCCTTTAACCATTAATTCAACAAAATTAAAGGTGTTCACATTTATTTTTATTTGTCAAATCAAAAAAATGTGACATTCGATGAGTTTTGGCCCAGTTTACAGTGTAGTTGCTATGGTAATTTCCTAGCGTGATGTCATCATTTACAACCAGGAAGTAAAATTAAAAAGCTAAAAATTGCAAAAACTGTGTAAAATTTGTAAAGAATTTTGGCTAATTTTGAAATATGTTTATCTGAACTACATTTTGGTTTAAATAGGTCGCCCTTTAACCTGTCATGGGCCCTTTAAACTTGAATAAATCAGTTTAAGAATTAGATATCCTTGTGTATGTTTCGTCAAAATATTTTACCGTACAGTTTGGTGTGGATTCTACTTTAAGGCGGATCTTTGTGTCTCTCACGTCATAAACATTCCCCTCCATGAGTTTAAAGCACTTTTCAGCCGTCTCTGAGCCCACAGCGCTAAAGCTAACAAACATTAGCATGCTAACAGCACACTTCCTGCTTCTCGTAGAATAAAACGCTCTATAAACAGAAGCAGAGGAAGCGCTGTGTCTCATTTTCACCTGAACAGAGGCTTTTACAATAATCTGTGCTGGAGAAACACAGATTTTATTTTATTACATGAAAAAAATACATGAAGTAGTTCAGTTTTTTACGTTTCAAAACAGTAAAAGGTACATCTCCTTTAAAGGGTCTATGACAGGTTGGACTCATTTGACAAAAATACAGTTAAGATAAATATGTTTCAAATTTTGTTAAATACTTCACTCATTTTATCACGGTTTAGGATTTTTTTTTTTTTTTTTAACTTCCTGGTTGTAAATGATTACATCACAACCTGGGAAATTACCATAGCAACCGTCCAGTAAAGTGGGCCAAAACTCCTCAGATGTCACAGATTTGTTTATTTTACAAATAAAAATACTTGTTAACATCTTTATTTTGTTGAATTCATGTATAAAGGTTAAAAAAAAGTAATTTATTTTGTGTAAATTATGCATAACCTTTGTTGCCCCAGTGTGATGTCATCAGTTTGTTTACTTCCTGTAATTTTGAACAGATTTTTCAACTTTTCTACACAAATAGCTGCTTGATTGGTGTAAAACTATAATTTATATTTACAACAAGTATTAATGCACTGGATAAAGTCAAAATTAGAAAATCATGAAAACCTGTCATACGCACTTTAAAAACAAGGATTAAACCATCAAACTGTTACACTTGAGGTGAGACACTTCAGGTTAATAGGAAAAAATATTAAAGGTGGAATGGAGGATTTCGGGCAACAAATCAGAATCTCATTTCCTGGTGGGTAGCACAAATAACTGGTCCGCTCAGGTGTCAATCATTCTCTGTGTGCTAGTGCCCGCCCACAGGCTCGTCCAGGGGAAACGCTCGCTCCCCTGGCCGCGCATGCTTGGTTGATATGCTAGTGTGTTTATGGAGCAGGAGGTTAGCGGCGAGTTCCGTCATTGTAGGTCTAAACTTTCATCCGCGAAGAACCGAAATGGCTGAGGGACGAAAGAGAAAGACTGTTTTCGAGCTTTCACAGAAGAGACGGAAGTCTGCAGAGGAAAGAAACAAAAGGCGTGTTATTCTGGGGGAATCGTTTACGCGCTGGCGAGCATTGAAAGCGCAAAACAGGCTGATGCCTCCGCTGCAAACTTTCTGCTGGACAGGTAACTGTTTATCTGACTCTTTTTTTAGCTTATTGTATGTGGAATGTATTATTGTAGACTAACTGGAACGTGCACTTTTATGGCTCAGCAGACACGAAGTAAAACATACTTTTTTTTTGTTGTTTTTTAATGTGTTACTCAAAGGAGTTTGTAATGGTAAATTTTAATTTATAATGGTACAGTTTTTAAATCTTCTTGGCGGAGGTTGTCGTGAGAAAGCGACACCAATCGTCTTGTAAACAGATGCACATGGAGCAGTGCTGCTGGTGCTCGTTCACGAGGTTTGGTCGGTGTTCACTCAGGAGAAACGGGGCGGGAGGGAGGGGGGAACCTGCATGCGCTTTTTCAAAAAAAGGACTAACAGTCGCAGATTTTCAAATCGGCGAGAAATCCTCCATTCAACCTTTAAATTTAAAGATAAGAATTGTAAACTTCTCTTGTAGTTTATCCAAATGAATGTAAGAATAAAATGTATAAGTTGTTCATCATGTCACGTTTTCATGAAGAAATAAGGCATTTTATGTGTGAAAACGGCCAAAAATACACAAATAAACCTGAAAAATGGACAGAACCAGGTTTAAATTTCTTGGTTACTTGTATAACGTATTAGTTAAAAGAAAAATGTACAAAGGAGATTTGGGATTTTCTTATTTAGTTTTTAAGTAAACAAGATCAGACTGAAAATTGTCCCAGAAATTCAAATTTCGCCTCATTTTTTTGTAACTTTAAAGTGCGTATGACAGGTTTCTATGATTTTCTAATTTTGACTTTATTTAGTGTATTAATACTTGTTGTGAATAGAAATTATAGTTTTACACCAATCAGGAGACTGTTTGTGGAGAAAAAGTTGTAAAACCTGTTGAAAAATACAGGAAGTAAATGAACTGATGACATCACACTGGGGAGACAAAGATTATGCATAATTTACACAAAATAAACTAAATTTTTTACCCTTTAACCATTAATTCAACAAAATTAAAGGTGTTCACATTTATTTTTATTTGTCAAATCAAAAAATGTGACATTCGATGAGTTTTGGCCCAGTGTACAGTGTGGTTGCTATGGTAATTTCCTAGCGTGATGTCATCATTTACAACCAGGAAGTAAAATTAAAAAGCTAAAAATTGCAAAAACTGTGTAAAATTTGTAAAGAATTTTAGCTAATTTTGAAATATGTTTATCTGAACTACATTTTGGTTTAAATAGGTCGCCCTTTAACCTGTCATGGGCCCTTTAAACTTGAATAAATCAGTTTAAGAATTAGATATCCTTGTGTATGTTTCGTCAAAATATTTTACCGTACAGTTTGGTGTGGATTCTACTTTAAGGCGGATCTTTGTGTCTCTCACGTCATAAACATTCCCCTCCATGAGTTTAAAGCACTTTTCAGCCGTCTCTGAGCCCACAGCGCTAAAGCTAACAAACATTAGCATGCTAACAGCACACTTCCTGCTTCTCGTAGAATAAAACGCTCTATAAACAGAAGCAGAGGAAGCGCTGTGTCTCATTTTCACCTGAACAGAGGCTTTTACAATAATCTGTGCTGGAGAAACACAGATTTTATTTTATTACATGAAAAAAATACATGAAGTAGTTCAGTTTTTTACGTTTCAAAACAGTAAAAGGTACATCTCCTTTAAAGGGTCTATGACAGGTTGGACTCATTTGACAAAAATACAGTTAAGATAAATATGTTTCAAATTTTGTTAAATACTTCACTCATTTTATCACGGTTTAGGAATTTTTTTTTTTTTTTTTAACTTCCTGGTTGTAAATGATGACATCACACTGGGAAATTACCATAGCAACCGTCCAGTAAAGTGGGCCAAAACTCCTCAGATGTCACAGATTTGTTTATTTTACAAATAAAAATACTTGTTAACATCTTTATTTTGTTGAATTCATGTATAAAGGTTAAAAAAAAGTAATTTATTTTGTGTAAATTATGCATAACCTTTGTTGCCCCAGTGTGATGTCATCAGTTTGTTTACTTCCTGTAATTTTGAACAGATTTTTCAACTTTTCTACACAAATAGCTGCTTGATTGGTGTAAAACTATAATTTATATTTACAACAAGTATTAATGCACTGGATAAAGTCAAAATTAGAAAATCATGAAAACCTGTCATACGCACTTTAAAAACAAGGATTAAACCATCAAACTGTTACACTTGAGGTGAGACACTTCAGGTTAATAGGAAAAAATATTAAAGGTGGAATGGAGGATTTCGGGCAACAAATCAGAATCTCATTTCCTGGTGGGTAGCACAAATAACTGGTCCGCTCAGGTGTCAATCATTCTCTGTGTGCTAGTGCCCGCCCACAGGCTCGTCCAGGGCAAACGCTCGCTCCCCTGGCCGCGCATGCTTGGTTGATATGCTAGTGTGTTTATGGAGCAGGAGGTTAGCGGCGAGTTCCGTCATTGTAGGTCTAAACTTTCATCCGCGAAGAACCGAAATGGCTGAGGGACGAAGAGAAAGACTGTTTTTGAGCTTTCACAGAAGAGACGGAAGTCTGCAGAGGAAAGAAACAAAAGGCGTGTTATTCTGGGGGAATCGTTTACGCGCTGGCGAGCATTGAAAGCGCAAAACAGGCTGATGCCTCCGCTGCAAACTTTCTGCTGGACAGGTAACTGTTTATCTGACTCTTTTTTTAGCTTATTGTATGTGGAATGTATTATTGTAGACTAACTGGAACGTGCACTTTTATGGCTCAGCAGACACGAAGTAAAACATACTTTTTTGTTGTTTTTAATGTGTTACTCAAAGGAGTTTGTAATGGTAAATTTTAATTTATAATGGTACAGTTTTTAAATCTTCTTGGCGGAGGTTGTCGTGAGAAAGCGACACCAATCGTCTTGTAAACAGATGCACATGGAGCAGTGCTGCTGGTGCTCGTTCACGAGTTTGGTCGGTGTTCACTCAGGAGAAAGCGGGGCGGGAGGGAGGGAACCTGCGCATGCGCTTTTTCAAAAAACGACTAACATACGCAGATTATCAAATCGTCGAGAAAACCACCATTCAACCTTTAAATATAAAGATAAGAATTGTAAACTTCTCTTGTAGTTTATCCAAATGAATGTAAGAATAAAATGTATAAGTTGTTCATCATGTCACGTTTTCATGAAGAAATAAGGCATTTTATGTGTGAAAACGGCCAAAAATACACAAATAAACCTGAAAAATGGACAGAACCAGGTTTAAATTTCTTGGTTACTTGTATAACGTATTAGTTAAAAGAAAAATGTACAAAAGGAGATTTGGGATTTCTTATTTAGTTTTTAAGTAAACAAGATCAGACTGAAAATTGTCCCAGAAATTCAAATTTCGCCTCATTTTTTTGTAACTTTAAAGTGCGTATGACAGGTTTCTATGATTTTCTAATTTTGACTTTATTTAGTGTATTAATACTTGTTGTGAATAGAAATTATAGTTTTACACCAATCAGGAGACTGTTTGTGGAGAAAAAGTTGTAAAACCTGTTGAAAAATACAGGAAGTAAATGAACTGATGACATCACACTGGGGAGACAAAGATTATGCATAATTTACACAAAATAAACTAAATTTTTTACCCTTTAACCATTAATTCAACAAAATTAAAGGTGTTCACATTTATTTTTATTTGTCAAATCAAAAAAATGTGACATTCGATGAGTTTTGGCCCAGTTTACAGTGCTGTTGCTATGGTAATTTCCTAGCGTGATGTCATCATTTACAACCAGGAAGTAAAATTAAAAAGCTAAAAATTGCAAAAACTGTGTAAAATTTGTAAAGAATTTTAGCTAATTTTGAAATATGTTTATCTGAACTACATTTTGGTTAAAATAGGTCGCCCTTTAACCTGTCATGGGCCCTTTAAACTTGAATAAATCAGTTTAAGAATTAGATATCCTTGTGTATGTTTCGTCAAAATATTTTACCGTACAGTTTGGTGTGGATTCTACTTTAAGGCGGATCTTTGTGTCTCTCACGTCATAAACATTCCCCTCCATGAGTTTAAAGCACTTTTCAGCCGTCTCTGAGCCCACAGCGCTAAAGCTAACAAACATTAGCATGCTAACAGCACAATTCCTCCTGCTTCGTAGAATAAAACGCTCTATAAACAGAAGCAGAGGAAGCGCTGTGTCTCATTTTCACCTGAACAGAGGCTTTTACAATAATCTGTGCTGGAGAAACACAGATTTTTATTTTATTACATGAAAAAATACATGAAGTAGTTCAGTTTTACGTTTCAAAACAGTAAAAGGTACATCTCCTTTAAAGGGTCTATGACAGGTTGGACTCATTTGACAAAAATACAGTTCAGATAAATATGTTTCAAATTTTGTTAAATACTTCACTCATTTTATCACGGTTTAGGAATTTTTTTGTTTTACTTCCTGGTTGTAAATGATGACATCACACTAGGAAATTACCATAGCAACCGTCCAGTAAAGTGGGCCAAAACTCCTCAGATGTCACAGATTTGTTTATTTTACAAATAAAAATACTTGTTAACATCTTTATTTTGTTGAATTCATGTATAAAGGTTAAAAAAAAGTAATTTATTTTGTGTAAATTATGCATAACCTTTGTTGCCCCAGTGTGATGTCATCAGTTTGTTTACTTCCTGTAATTTTGAACAGATTTTTCAACTTTTCTACACAAATAGCTGCTTGATTGGTGTAAAACTATAATTTATATTTACAACAAGTATTAATGCACTGGATAAAGTCAAAATTAGAAAATCATGAAAACCTGTCATACGCACTTTAAAAACAAGGATTAAACCATCAAACTGTTACACTTGAGGTGAGACACTTCAGGTTAATAGGAAAAAATATTAAAGGTGGAATGGAGGATTTCGGGCAACAAATCAGAATCTCATTTCCTCGTGGGTAGCACAAATAACTGGTCCGCTCAGGTGTCAATCATTCTCTGTGTGCTAGTGCCCGCCCACAGGCTCGTCCAGGGAAACGCCGCTCCTGGCCGCGCATGCGTGGTTGATATGCTAGTGTGTTTATGGAGCAGGAGGTTAGCGGCGAGTTCCGTCATTGTAGGTCTAAACTTTCATCCGCGAAGAACCGAAATGGCTGAGGGACGAAAGAGAAAGACTGTTTTTGAGCTTTCACAGAAGAGACGGAAGTCTGCAGAGGAAAGAAACAAAAGGCGTGTTATTCTGGGGGAATCGTTTACGCGCTGGCGAGCATTGAAAGCGCAAAACAGGCTGATGCCTCCGCTGCAAACTTTCTGCTGGACAGGTAACTGTTTATCTGACTCTTTTTTTAGCTTATTGTATGTGGAATGTATTATTGTAGACTAACTGGAACGTGCACTTTTATGGCTCAGCAGACACGAAGTAAAACATACTTTTTTGTTGTTTTTAATGTGTTACTCAAAGGAGTTTGTAATGGTAAATTTTAATTTATAATGGTACAGTTTTTAAATCTTCTTGGCGGAGGTTGTCGTGAGAAAGCGACACCAATCGTCTTGTAAACAGATGCACATGGAGCAGTGCTGCTGGTGCTCGTTCACGAGGTTTGGTCGGTGTTCACTCAGGAGAAACGGGGCGGGAGGGAGGGGGAACCTGCGCATGCGCTTTTTCAAAAAAAGGACTAACAGTCGCAGATTTTCAAATCGGCGAGAAATCCTCCATTCAACCTTTAAATTTAAAGATAAGAATTGTAAACTTCTCTTGTAGTTTATCCAAATGAATGTAAGAATAAAATGTATAAGTTGTTCATCATGTCACGTTTTCATGAAGAAATAAGGCATTTTATGTGTGAAAACGGCCAAAAATACACAAATAAACCTGAAAAATGGACAGAACCAGGTTTAAATTTCTTGGTTACTTGTATAACGTATTAGTTAAAAGAAAAATGTACAAAGGAGATTTGGGATTTCTTATTTAGTTTTTAAGTAAACAAGATCAGACTGAAAATTGTCCCAGAAATTCAAATTTCGCCTCATTTTTTTGTAACTTTAAAGGGCGTATGACAGAGTTTCTATGATTTTCTAATTTTGACTTTATTTAGTGTATTAATACTTGTTGTGAATAGAAATTATAGTTTTACACCAATCAGGAGACTGTTTGTGGAGAAAAAGTTGTAAAACCTGTTGAAAAATACAGGAAGTAAATGAACTGATGACATCACACTGGGGAGACAAAGATTATGCATAATTTACACAAAATAAACTAAATTTTTTTACCCTTTAACCATTAATTCAACAAAATTAAAGGTGTTCACATTTATTTTTATTTGTCAAATCAAAAAATGTGACATTCGATGAGTTTTGGCCCAGTGTACAGTGTGGTTGCTATGGTAATTTCCTAGCGTGATGTCATCATTTACAACCAGGAAGTAAAATTAAAAAGCTAAAAATTGCAAAAACTGTGTAAAATTTGTAAAGAATTTTAGCTAATTTTGAAATATGTTTATCTGAACTACATTTTGGTTAAAATAGGTCGCCCTTTAACCTGTCATGGGCCCTTTAAACTTGAATAAATCAGTTTAAGAATTAGATATCCTTGTGTATGTTTCGTCAAAATATTTTACCGTACAGTTTGGTGTGGATTCTACTTTAAAGGCGGATCTTTGTGTCTCTCACGCCATAAACATTCCTCCATGAGTTTAAAGCACTTTTCAGCCGTCTCTGAGCCCACAGCGCTAAAGCTAACAAACATTAGCATGCTAACAGCACACTTCCTGCTTCTCGTAGAATAAAACGCTCTATAAACAGAAGCAGAGGAAGCGCTGTGTCTCATTTTCACCTGAACAGAGGCTTTTACAATAATCTGTGCTGGAGAAACACAGATTTTATTTTATTACATGAAAAAAATACATGAAGTAGTTCAGTTTTTTACGTTTCAAAACAGTAAAAGGTACAGCTCCTTTAAAGGGCCTATGACAGGTTGGACTCAGTTGACAAAAATACAGTTAAGATAAATATGTTTCAAATTTTGTTAAATATTTGACTCATTTTATCACGGTTTAGGATTTTTTTTTTTTTTTTAACTTCCTGGTTGTAAATGATGACATCACACTGGGAAATTACCATAGCAACCACACTGTGCACGGGGCCAAAACTCATGCAATGTCACAGATTTTTATTTTATTTTACAAATATTAATATATGTAAACGCCTTTATTTTGTTGAATCAATGTTTAAAGGGTCAAAAAAGTAGTTTCTTTTGTGTAAATTATGCATAATCGTTGTCTCACAGTGTGATGTCATCGATTTGTTTACTTCCTGTAATTTTCAACATATTTTTCAACTTTTCTCTGCAAATGGCTGCTTGATTGGTGTAAAATTAAAATGTATATGTGCAACTGGTATTAACACACCAAATACAGACAAAATTAGAAAATAAAAAAAACCTGTCATACGCACTTTAAAGGGCCCATGACTCATTTACCTAAAATACAGTTCAGATAAATAGATTTCACGTTTTGCTAAAATTCTTTACAAATTTTATCCCGGTTTAGCAGTATTATAAGTTTTAATTTGTGAGAGCTGGCTCTGAGTTACAATGTCCCAGAGAAATCTACTGATGAGGTGGATTCAATGGAAGAATAAAACATCTTTAGGACCAGATCGGACACGTTTGTTGTTTCCACGTGAAAGTCGATGTGTTGAGAAAGAAAACAAAATGAAATAGAAGTGTTTTGGCCGTAGGATCTGGCCTTAAACCCACGATCAGAGCCTGTCTCTGGGCTGGATCTGCTCCTCTCGCGGCCCTTTCTTCGACTCCGAGCTTGTTTGCTGGAGATACCTCTGGACTCTGCCGTGGCGTTTCCGTTCTCTGATGTCAGGCTCGTATCAAAGGCTCTCTTCAGATTAGATCTCTCTTTCAGACGCTCGTGCTCTGATCTCATCCCAGGCCCAGAGCTCTGTCCTGGGGTAAAGTGAGGTCGCTCCATGAGGGTCCACAATCAAACACTCAGGGGTCGTCTTCAGGGTGTGTGGATGTTAGAACGAGGAAAAATACTGTTTGTTCATTTGTCCTGCCCATACAGCAACAAATGTACATCCAGTCGAGCTGAAAACTATCATTTTTATCTGGATTTGAGTTGTTTTGACTCAGAGACGCAGAATATTTCTCTAGTTTCAAGGTATTTCTGACCAAGACAATGGGGTAAGTGGAATTGTCTTAAGCCACTGACAAATAATTAGCCTCGAAGTAAGAAATAATGTATTGAAACAAGTCAGAAATGGTTTGAAACAAGTAAATAATCCAGGTCCATTAAATATTCAAACCCAGATGTGTCAAACAGGCGGCCCGCGGGCCATATGCGGCCCTCAGGGTGATTTCTGGTGGCCCGAGATGATGTTTAATTTGTATTTGTGTCCTCTGTCCTCATGTTCTCTGTCCTATGTCCTCGTGTCCTCTGTCCTCGTGTTCTCTGTCTTATGTCCTCGTGTCCTGTGTCCTCTGTCCTATGTCCTCGTGTCCTCTGTCCTATGTCCTTGTGTCCTCTGTCCTATGTCCTCGTGTCCTCTGTCCTCGTGTCCTGTGTCCTCTGTCCTATGTCCTCGTGTCCTGTGTCCTCTGTCCTATGTCCTCGTGTCCTTGTGTCCTGTGTTCTCTGTTCTCTGTCCTTGTGTCCTGTGTCCTATGTCCTCGTGTCCTTGTGTCCTCTGTCCTTGTGTCCTGTGTCCTATGTCCTCGTGTCCTTGTGTCCTCTGTCCTTGTGTCCTGTGTTCTCTGTCCTCTGTCCTTGTGTCCTCTGTCCTTGTGTCCTGTGTCCTGTGTCCTATGTCCTTATGTCCTCGTGTCCTGTGTCCTCTGTCCTATGTCCTCGTGTCCTCTGTCCTATGTCCTTGTGTCCTCTGTCCTATGTCCTCGTGTCCTCTGTCCTCGTGTCCTATGTCCTATGTCCTCTGTCCTCGTGTCCTCTGTCCTCTGTCCTATGTCCTCGTGTCCTTGTGTCCTGTGTTCTCTGTCCTTGTGTCCTGTGTTCTCTGTCCTATGTCCTCGTGTCCTTGTGTCCTGTGTACTCTGTCCTCTGTCCTTGTGTCCTGTGTCCTATGTCCTCGTGTCCTTGTGTCCTCTGTCCTTGTGTCCTGTGTTCTCTGTCCTCTGTCCTTGTGTCCTCTGTCCTTGTGTCCTGTGTCCTATGTCCTTGTGTCCTCGTGTCCTGTGTCCTCTGTCCTATGTCCTTGTGTCCTGTGTTCTCTGTCCTCTGTCCTTGTGTCCTCTGTCCTTGTGTCCTGTGTTCTCTGTCCTCTGTCCTTGTGTCCTCTGTCCTTGTGTCCTGTGTCCTATGTCCTTGTGTCCTTGTGTCATTTGTCCTCTGTCCTATGTCCTTGTGTCCTGTGTTCTCTGTTCTCTGTCCTTGTGTCCTGTGTCCTATGTCCTCGTGTCCTTGTGTCCTCTGTCCTTGTGTCCTGTGTTCTCTGTCCTATGTCCTTGTGTCCTTGTGTCCTCTATCCTATGTCTTCGTGTCCTGTGTCCTCGTGTCCTCGTGTCCTGTGTCCTATGTCCTCGTGTCCTGTGTCCTATGTCCTTGTGTCCTGTGTTCTCTGTCCTATGTCCTTGTGTCCTGTGTTCTCTGTCCTATGTCCTCGTGTCCTTGTGTCCTATGTCCTCGTGTCCTTTGTCCTCGTGTCCTGTGTCCTATGTCCTCGTGTCCTGTGTCCTATGTCCTCGTGTCCTATGTCCTCGTGTCCTGTGTCCTATGTCCTCGTGTCCTGTGTCCTATGTCCTCATGTCCTGTGTCCTATGTCCTCGTGTCCTGTGTTCTCTGTCCCATGTCCTCGTGTCCTGTGTTCTCTGTCCCATGTCCTCGTGTCCTGTGTCCTCTGTCCTATGTCCTCATGTCCTGTGTCCTATGTCCTCGTGTCCTCGTGTCCTGTGTCCTATGTCCTCGTGTCCTCGTGTCCTGTGTCCTGTGTCCTGAAGATTCAAACTAACAACATCCCATAAAAAATAAAAAACAAAAACATCTTTTCTCACAGATCAAGAGAGAGCTGCACCTCACAAACACAAACACAAATAAACACTGCCAAACCGTCACATTAACCATTTACCAGGTTTACATTAGATTTAGACCTGGTTTAGTCCCGCTTTAGACCTGGTTTAGTCCCGGTTTAGTCCTGGTTTAGTCCCGCTTTAGACCTGGTTTAGTCCCGGTTTAGTCCTGGTTTAGTCCTGCTTTAGTCCTGGTTTAGTCCCGCTTTAGACCTGGTTTAGTCCCGCTTTAGACCTGGTTTAGTCCCGCTTTAGACCTGGTTTAGTCCAGCTTTAGATCTGGTTTACTCCTGCTTTAGACCTGGTTTAGTCCTGCTTTAGACCTGGTTTAGTTCCGCTTTAGACCTGGTTTAGTCCCGCTTTAGACCCGGTTTAGTTCCGCTTTAGACCTGGTTCAGTCCCGCTTTAGACCTGGTTTAGGACTGCTTTAGACCTGGTTTAGTCCTGCTTTAGACCTGGTTTAGTCCTGCTTTAGACCCGGTTTAGTCCCGCTTTAGACCTGGTTAAGTCCCGCTTTAGACCTGGTTTAGTCCTGCTTTAGACCTGGTTTAGTCCTGCTTTAGACCTGGTTTAGTCCCGCTTTAGACCTGGTTTAGTCCCGCTTTAGACCTGGTTTAGTCCCGCTTTAGACCTGGTTTAGTCCCGCTTTAGACCTGGTTTAGACCTGGTTCAGACCTGGTTTAGTCCCGCTTTAGACCTGGTTTAGTCCCGCTTTAGACCTGGTTTAATCCCGCTTTAGACCTGGTTTAGTCCTGCTTTAGACCTGGTTTAGTCCCGCTTTAGACCTGGTTTAGTCCTGCTTTAGACCTGGTTTAGTCCTGCTTTAGTCCTGGTTTAGTCCTGCTTTAGACCTGGTTTAGTCCTGCTTTAGTCCTGCTTTAGACCTGGTTTAGTCCTGCTTTAGACCTGGTTTAGTCCCGCTTCAGTCCTTGGTTCTGACCTTCCCCCAGATCAGAGCCTGTTTGTGGGGTTTATCCGCGGCCTTTGCCCCGGAGCCTCCAGGGCCCTCGTCTGTCGGAGTAACCCAGGCTCGGAGCTCCGTCCTGGGGGCGCTGACCTGGTGCTGATGCTGCGCTTTAGTCCAGACCTGGTTTAGTCCCAGGGTGATCCTGGTTTAGTCCTGGTTTGGACCTGGTTTTTCCATTGTTTAGAACTGGTTTAGTTTTAGTTGAGTCTAAATTTAGTCCTTGTATAATCCTGGTTTTGTCCTCTTTTGGATCTGTTTTAGTCCTGGTCTAGACCTGGTTTAATCCAACTATGATCCTGGTTTTTATCTGGTTTAGTCCTGGTGTATATCTGGTTTAATCCTGTTTTAGTCCTTGTTTAGACCTGGTTAACTCCAAATTAATTCTGGTTTAGATTTGGTTTAATCCAACAATGATCCTGGTTTAGTCCTGGTCTAGTTTTTAGGTTTAGTCTAAATTTAGTCCTAGTATAATCCTGGTTTAGACCTGGTTTAGTCCAAGTATGATCCTGGTTTTGTTCTGTTTTGGATCTGATTTAGTCCTGGGTTAGTCCTGGATTAGAACAGGTTTGGTCTAGACCTGGTTTAGTCCTTGTATAATCCTGGTTTTGTCTAGCTTTAGTCCCTGTTTAGTTCTGGTTTTGTTCCGGTTTTGTCCTGGTTGAGTCTTAGTCCAGGACCTGGTTTCGTCCTTGTATAATCCTGGTTTAGTCCTGCCTGGTTTAGACCCGGTTTAGTCCTGGTTAATCCTCAATACAGGCCCTGCTTCTGTCCTGGTTTAATCCTGGTTCAGTCCTGGTCCAGTCCTGGTTCTGTCCTGGTTTAGTCCTGGTTTAGTCCTGGTTTAGTCCTGGTTTTGTCCCGGTTCTTCCCTGGTTTAGTCCTGCTTTAACCCTGGTTCTATCCTGGTTTAGCCCTGGTTTAGTCCTGGTTTAGTCCTGGTTTAGCCCTGGTTTAGTCCTGGTTTAGTCCTGGTTTAGACCTGGTTTAGACCTGGTTTAGTCCTGGTTTAGTCCTGGTTTAGCCCTGGTTCAGTCCTGGTTCTTCCCTGGTTTAGCCCTGGTTTAGTCCTGGTTTAGACCTGGTTTAGTCCTGGTTTAGTCCTGGTTTTGTTCTGGTTTAGTCCTGGTTTAGTCCTGGTTTAGTCCTGGTTTAGCCCTGGTTCAGTCCTGGTTCTTCCCTGGTTTAGCCCTGGTTTAGTCCTGGTTTAGCCCTGGTTTAGCCCTGGTTCAGTCCTGGTTTAGCCCTGGTTTAGCCCTGCTTTAGCCCTGGTTTAGCCCTGGTTCTTCCCTGGTTCTTCCCTGGTTCTTCCCTGGTTTAGCCCCCGGTGCTCTGGTTCTCCGGGGGCCTCCGGTGCGGGTGTATCCCAGGCTCGGAGCTCCGTCCTGGGGTCAGGTCTGGTGCTGAGGCGGCATTTGCTGGACGTCCTGGATGTGATGGATGGAGCTGACTCAGAGTCACGCTCCGTCTCCTCGTTTCAACTCCTCAAACCAGCGCCAAGAACAAACAAACACTGGAGCTTCAGCCCCGGA
Source organism: Rhinogobius similis (assembly GCA_019453435.1). Taxonomy (NCBI): domain Eukaryota; kingdom Metazoa; phylum Chordata; class Actinopteri; order Gobiiformes; family Gobiidae; genus Rhinogobius; species Rhinogobius similis. The sequence goes on along the minus strand of CM033636.1, from coordinate 32,730,336 downwards.
GCCTCCAGGAAACGACTGAAGGTTAGAACGGCACAAGTGTCCATGAAAACACGTCTGACAGAAAGAACTGTTTAAAAACCAAACTGTGGAAAAGGAGGATTTTGTGCATGTTTTTCCTTTTCATTCAAACTCAGCCTTGATTTATTATTACATTTTGACAAAAATATTATGTACTTTTTGGTTTTGATGGAGCTGTAATTATTGTGTCAAAGAATATATTTAAATATCACACAAAATAATGTTATCGCAGCAAAAAAACAAAAAAAAAAACATTATTGTGCAGTTTTTACAGGTTTTATCTAGTAAAGTCCTGGTTTAGTCCTGGTTCAGGCCTGGTTTAGTCCTGGTTCAGTCCCTGGTTCAGTCCTGGTTTAGTCCTGGTTTAGACCTGGTTTAGTCCTGGTTTAGTCCTGGTTTTGTTCTGGTTTAGTCCTGGTTTAGACTTGATTTAGTCCTGGTTTAGTCCTGGTTTAGTCTTGGTTTAGTCCTGGTTTAGACTTGATTTAGTCCTGGTTTAGTCCTGGTTTAGTCCTGGTTTAGTCCTGGTTTAGTCCTGGTTTAGTCAAACCGGTTAATTATCCAACACCAGCTCAAATCTTACAAAAAATAACAGATTTAAAGTAAAGAAGTGAAAATGAACAAAAACAGCACAATAAAAGTAGAAAAATGTTGCTCATTGTTTGTTTCTATCGTCGAAAAATCAAACAAAGTAAAAAGAACTGATTCAAAACCAGAAGCGCAGCACGTTCTGGACATTTATGGATCAAATATTGAATAATTTATATCATTTATTGAACCACAGACTTGTTCAAACACGTGTAAAGTTCAGATTTGAGTCTTTCTTAAATGTTAACGCCTCTGGACGAGTTTCAAATGTGACCCACGTGAACTGAATCTTAATCAGAAGGAATAATAATAATAATACTAATCGGGGCGCATATTAAAATCACTGTTTCAATTACCCTCCCCAAACAGCCGTGGACTTTAACGGCGGGGAGTCTGAGGAGGATTAAGGCCAAATTCATGCATAAAATATTAGAATAAACTGAACTCTGCGCCTTTTATCTTTCCAAACTCATGACCGACGGCAAACCGCTCGTGTTTACGCCGAAAATTACAGCCGATTACTGTAAAGATGCAAATCCTGGAGCGTGTAAACAGTTTTAAACGCTTTAAAGCCCCAGGAAAAGCTCTCCGACGAGACGTGTTCAGCGGAAACTCTGGGTCAGGTCTGGAGCAGGGACACCACACACTTTTATGGGCTTTTACTGGGTTTTTACTGTGTTTTTACTGGGTTTTTTGTTGTTTTTTCTGTGTTCTTACAGTGACTGTGTTCTTGCTGTGTTTGAACTGTGTTTCAAGTGTGTTTTTAGTATGTTTTTATTGTGTTCTTACTGTGACTGTGTTCTTGTTGTGTTTTTACTGTTTCAAGTGTGTTTTTAGTATGTTTTTATTGTGTTCTTACTGTGACTGTGTTCTTGTTGTGTTTTTACTGTTTCAAGTGTGTTTTTAGTATGTTTTTATTGTGTTCTTACTGTGATTGTGTTCTTGTTGTGTTTTTACTGTTTCAAGTGTGTTTTTAGTATGTTTTTATTGTGTTCTTACTGTGACTGTGTTCTTGTTGTGTTTTTACTGTTTCAAGTGTGTTTTTAGTATGTTTTTATTGTGTTCTTACTGTGATTGTGTTCTTGTTGTGTTTTTACTGTGTTTCAAGTGTGTTTTTAGTATGTTTTTGCTGTGTTCTTACTGTGACTGTGTTCTTTCTGTGTTTTTTTGCTGTGTTGTTACTGTGTTTTATTGTATTTTTTAAATTATGTTTTTACTGCGTTTTAGCTGTGTTTTATTGTGTTTTTACTGTGTTTTCAGTGTGTTTTTAGTATGTTTTTGCTGTGTTCTTGCTGTGACTGTTCTTGCTGTGTTTTTTGCTGTGTTTTTAGTATGTTGTTACTGTGTGTTTGCTGTGTTTTTATTGTGTTTTTACTGTTTCTGCCGTGTTTTACTGTGTTTTTGCAGTTTTTTTGTTTTGTTTTGTTTTGTGTTTTTTTACTCCAGAGTACCATTTGCTTTTCTTCCAAACTAAATCCACAGAATTGTTGACATTTCGATGGTCTTTGAGCTGTAAAAGTGTGTTTGGATCAGAACCATCGAGCCTCTGGTTTGTGGGCGACGGCTGAACCCCTGAACCACAGCAGAGTCACATCCAACGGGAAAACACCAAACAGCAAAAACGATTAAAGATGGTTCTTACCTTCAGAGCGTCGAGAGGAACGCAGCACATGGAAAGAAACAGAAGAAGATTAGAACCAGAACCAGAACCAGAACCAATATCAGAACCAGAGCAGAACCAGAACCAGAGCAGAACCAGAACCAGAAACAATATCAGAACCAGAGCAGAACCAGAACCAGAGCAGAACCAGAACCAGAAACAATATCAGAACCAGAACCAGAGCAGAACCAGAGACAATATCAGAACCAGAACCAGAACCAGAACCAGAGCAGAACCAGAACCAGAAACAATATCAGAACCAGAACCAGAGCAGAACCAGAGACAATATCAGAACCAGAACCAGAACCAGAACTAGACCCAGACCAGACCCAGAACCAGATCAGAACTAGACCCAGAACCAGACCCAGAACAGAACCAGACCCAGATCAGAACTAGACCCAGAACCAGAACCAGAACCAGACCCAGAACCAGAACCAGAGCAGAACAGAACCAGAACCAGAACTAGACCCAGATCAGACCCAGAACAGAACCAGAACCAGACCCAGACCCAGACCCAGAACCAGAACTAGACCCAGACCAGAACCAGAACCAGAACCAGAAACAATATCAGAACCAGAACCAGAACTAGACCCAGATCAGACCCAGAACCAGAACCAGAACTAGACCCAGACCAGAACCAGAACCAGAACCAATATCAGAACCAGAACCAGAACTAGACCCAGATCAGACCCAGAACCAGAACTAGACTCAGACCAGACCCAGAACAGAACCAGAACCAGAACCAGACTCAGACCAGACCCAGACCCAGAACAGAAACAGAACCAGAACTAGACTCAGACCAGAACTAGACCCAGATCAGAACCAGAACCAGAACTAGACTCAGACCAGACCCAGACCCAGAACAGAACCAGAACCAGAACCAGAGCAGAACAGGAACAGACCCGGACCCAGAACCAGAACCAGAACCAGACCCAGACCAGACCCAGATCCAGACCAGAAACAATACCAGAACGGTTTGGAGTCAACAATTTTTCAATTTTTTGTTTTCTGTTCACTTTTCTCTCGTCTGGACTTTCATGTGTCCAATCTGCTCCTGATGTTTGATTCTTCCATTGAATCCACTTCATCCATAGATTTCTCTGACATTGTTTTCTTCAAATGCATTTTTGTCCCTCGAGAAAGATAAAGATCAGCCTAAAGTAGATCCACACGTTCTTCATCAAAACACACTGTTTCATTCACTCTGTTTTGTTTATTAGAAAATCCTCTCCCTCCGAGCGTCAAACACACTTCCTGCTGAACTCCTTCTGTCCGGGACGTATTTTCAGACTCATACGTCATTTATCTGAGAATATTCTGCTGTTTTTAGTCCTTAAATCATCTAAACTTGTTCTGATCATTTCTGCCTCTGAACTCGATAACTGCTGCAGTAAATCCACACAATGACATCAGCGCTAACTTCACCAGAGTGTATGTAGCTCTAGCGCCATCTGCTGGATCCACTCAGTGTTATTTCATAGAGACTGAAAACACGGGGCAGAGAAGGAAGAAGAAACTGTTTGTTTTTAACATGAGATGCACATTTAAGGCCCTCAAGAGCAGGTTTAAAGGAGAAGAACATGAAAAATGCAGAATATTTTCCCTTTAAAGTCTATGAAGCTTCTCAAAATGTTGTAACTCTGACAGTTTGGTGGGAGGGCACCTGGGCAAATATTTATTGTACTTTTACGTTTGCACTTTGTGATGAAATTTTGAAAAATAATTAAATGTTTAAACAATACAGGCAGTACTGAGTTCTAAAACAGATTCCCTCTGTGACGTCATCAAAAGGCGACGCACCAGAGAAAACACAGAGACAGTTTACAGCAACGACACAAGAGTCTGGCTCTTGTTTTCAAAATGTTTACTGGAAAAGAGTTCTGAAACTAACTATTTTAGTCCTGGTTCAGTCCTGGTTTAGTCCTGGTTCAGTCCTGGTTTAGTCCTGGATCAGTCCTGGTCAAGTCCTGGTTTAGTCCTGGTCCAGACCTGGTTCAGTCCTGGTCCAGACCTGGTTCAGTCCTGGTCTAGTCCTGGTTTAGTCTTGGTTCAGTCCTGGTTCAGTCCTGGTTTAGTCCTGGTCTAGTCCTGGTTTAGTCCTGGTTCAGTCCTGGTTCAGTCCTGGTTCAGTCCTGGTTCAGTCCTGGTTTAGTCCTGGTTCAGTCCTGGTTTAGCCCTGGTTTAGTCCTGGTTCAGTCCTGGTCTAGTCCTGGTTTAGTCCTGGTTCAGTCCTGGTTTAGTCCTGGTTCAGTCCTGGTTTAGACCTGGTCTAGTCCTGGTTTAGACCTGGTTCAGTCCTGGTCTAGTCCTGGTTTAGACCTGGTTCAGTCCTGGTTTAGCCCTGGTTTAGTCCTGGTTCAGTCCTGGTCTAGTCCTGGTTTAGTCCTGGTTTAGTCCTGGTTCAGTTCTGGTTTAGACCTGGTTTAGACCTGGTTTAGACCTGGTTCAGTCCTGGTCTAGTCCTGGTTTAGACCTGGTTCAGTCCTGGTTCAGTCCTGGTTTAGTTGAACGGTCGGACGGTTCACAAAGCGACAAAGACATTTGTACAAAAGTATCAAACATTTAAACGTGTTTGTGTTTATCTTAAAGATCAGACTCTGACGACGACACTTCAATGTCATAAAAACTGGAGGAAACTCAGTTATTCCTCATGGACTGCAGCGCTCTCGTTTGTTTCGGACTGGGGGGGGGGTTTAGTGCCGCTCTGAAGCTCACGGCGACGCTCCCGTTTCCACGGCAACAGGCGGTGGTGCATCATGGGAAGGTTTGGAGCCGGAGCGGGAGACGAATGAGCGGTAACCGATGTCTGCGTCTGAAGTCACGCCTTAGTCCTGGTTTAGATCTGGTTTAGTCCTGGTTTAGTCCTGGTTTAGTCCTGGTTTAGCTCTGGTTTAGTCCTGGTTTAGTCCTGGTTTAGCTCTGGTTTAGTCCTGGTTTAGATCTGGTTTAGATCTGGTTTAGTCCTGGTTCAGCTCCTGGTTTAGTCTATTTCTAGTCCTTGGTTTAGTTTGAGTTTAGTCTTTGTTATATTCTGGTTTATTCCCTTGTGTACATGTCGTTTAGATCTGGATTAGTCTGGGTTTAGTCCTTTGTTTTAGTCCTAGTTCAGTCCTGGTTTAGATCTGGTTTAGTCCAGGATTAGATATGGTTTAGTCTCTTATTTTAGACCTGCTTCAGTCCTGGTTTAGATCTGGTTTAGTCCTGGTTCAGCACCTGGTTTAGATCTGGTTTAGTCCTTAGTTTAGTTTGAGTTTAGTCCTGGTTATATTCTGGTTTATTCCCTTTTGTAGATGTTGTTTAGATCTGGATTACTCTGGGTTTAGTCCCTAGTATTAGATCTGGTTTAGTCTTGGTTCGGCCCCTGGTTTAGTCTATGTTTAGTCCCTGGTTTAGTCCCTGGTTTAGTCCTGTTTGTTTGATGCTGCTTTATTCCCTGCTTTTAGACCTGGTTTATTCAGGGATAGAGCCCACAGAGAAGTTTGTTTTTCGTCTTTGTTCAGTCCCGGTTTAGTCTGGGTTTAGTTCCTGGTTTAATCCTGGTTAAATCCCATATTTACTTTAGTTAAGTCCTGTTTTTATTCCTGTTCATATCTGAGTTTAGTCCCTGGTTTAGCTCCTTGTTTAATCTTAGTTTTCTTCCTGGTTTAGTTTAGTTTTAGCCCCTGGTTTTGTCTTGTTTTTGGTGAAATCCCAGGTTTACTCTCAGTTTAGTCTTGGTTTAGTCCTGTATCCATCACAATTTAGACCTGGTTTACTTTGAATTTAGTCCCCCACGGCTCCTGGTCTTTATTATTTAGTCTTGATTTTCGTTTTTTCGCTCCTTGTCTCTCGTTTTTTCGCTCCTTGTCATTTTGCTCCTTGTGTTTTCACTCCTCGTTTCTTGTCGTTTCACTCCTTGTCTCGTCTTGTTGCTCCTCGTCTTTTCGCTCCTCGTCTCTTGTCTTTTCGCTCCTCGTCTCTTGTCTTTTCGCTCCTCGTCTCTTGTCTTTCCACTCCTCATCCTTTCGCTCCTCGTCTTTTCGCTCCTCGTCTCTTGTCTTTTCGCTCTTCGTCTCTTGTCTTTTCGCTCCTCGTCTCTTGTCTTTTCACTCCTCGTCTCTTGTCTTTTCGCTCCTCGTCTCTTGTCTTTTCGCTCCTCGTCTCTTGTCTTTTCGCTCCTCGTCTCTTGTCTTTTCGCTCCTCGTCTCTTGTCTTTTCGCTCCTCGTCTCTTGTCTTTTCGCTCCTCGTCTCTTGTCTTTTCGCTCCTCGTCTCTTGTCTTTTCACTCCTCGTCCCTTTCACTCCTCGTCCTTTCGCTCCTCGTCTCTTGTCTTTTCGCTCCTCTCTTGTCTTTTCGCTCCTCATCTCTTGTCTTTTCGCTCCTCATCTCTTGTCCTTTCGCCCTCGCCTCTTGTCTTTTCGCCTCGCCTCTTGTCTTTCGCTCCTCGCCTCTTTGTCTTTTCGCTCCTCGCCTCTTGTCTTTCGCTCCTCGCCTCTTGTCTTTTCGCTCCTCGCCTCTTGTCTTTCGCTCCTCGCCTCTCTTGTCTTTCGCTCCTCGTCTCTTGTCTTTTCGCTCCTCGTCTCTTGTCTTTTTGCTCCTCGCTCTTGTCTTTTCGCTCCTCGCCTCTTGTCTTTCGCTCTACTCCTCGTCCTTTTCATCCTCGTCTCTTGTCTTTTCGCCTCGTCTCTTGTCTTTCACTCCTCTCCTCGTCTCTTGTCTTTCACTCGCCTCTTGTCTTTCGCCTCGTCTTTCGCCTCGTCTCTTGTCTTTTCACTCCTCGTCTCTTGTCTTTTCACTCCTCGTCTCTTGTCTTTTCACTCCTCGTCCTTTCGCTCCTCGTCTCTTGTCTTTTCGCTCCTCGTCTCTTGTCTTTTCACTCCTCATCTCTTGTCTTTTCACTCCTCGTCCTTTCACTCCTCGTCTTTTCACTCCTCGTCTCTTGTCCTTTTACTCCTCGTCTTTTCACTCCTCGTCTCGTCTTTCCACTCCTCGTCTTTTTGCTCCGTTGCTTTTGTAAAGGACAGACTTGATTAAAATCTTCTCTTTGTGTCTCGGAGCTCGTCCTTGTGTTCATAACGAGGAGACGACATCTTTACTGGAACAATCCGTCTCTGCCTCGTTAAAGTAATGAGTGACAACGACCCCATCTGCATCTCTGCGTGGAGCTTTACCCGGCAGGAGAGGACAGAGGGAGGACGAGGAGAAGAGGACAGAGGGAGGACAGGAGGAGAGGACAGAGGGAGGACGAGGAGGAGAGGACAGAGGGAGGACGAGGAGAAGAGGACAGAGGGAGGACGAGGAGGAGAGGACAGAGGGAGGACGAGGAGAAGAGGACAGAGGGAGGACAGGAGGAGAGGACAGAGGGAGGACGAGGAGGAGAGGACAGAGGGAGGACGAGGAGAAGAGGACAGAGGGAGGACAGGAGGAGAGGACAGAGGGAGGACGAAGAGGAGAGGACAGAGGGAGGACGAGGAGGAGAGGACAGAGGGAGGACGAAGAGGAGAGGACAGAGGGAGGACGAGGAGGAGAGGACAGAGGGAGGACGAGGAGAGGACAGAGGGAGGACGAGGAGGAGAGGACAGAGGGAGGACGAGGAGAGGACAAGGAGAAGATGAGGAGAAGAGACAAAAAGAGGAGACAGAAGCGAGGAGGAGACAAGGAGAGGAGAGACAACGACCCCATCTGCATCTCTGCGTGGAGCTTTACCCGGCAGGAGGAGAGGACAGAGGGAGGACAGGAGAGGACAGAGGGAGGACGAGGAGGAGAGGACAGAGGGAGGACGAGGAGGAGAGGACAGAGGGAGGACGAGGAGGAGAGGACAGAGGGAGGACGAGGAGGAGGAGACAGAGGGAGGACGAGGAGGAGAGGACAGAGGGAGGACGAGGAGGAGAGGACAGAGGGAGGACGAGGAGGAGAGGACAGAGGGAGGACGAGGAGGAGAGGACAGAGGGAGGAGGAGGAGGAGAGGACAGAGGGAGGACGAGGAGGAGAGGACAGAGGGAGGACGAGGAGGAGAGGACAGAGGGAGGACGAGGAGGAGAGGACAGAGGGAGGACGAGGAGGAGGTGACAGAGGGAGGACGAGGAGGAGAGGACAGAGGGAGGACGAGGAGGAGAGGACAGAGGGAGGACGAGGAGGAGAGGACAGAGGGAGGACGAGGAGGAGAGGACAGAGGGAGGAGGAGGAGGAGAGGACAGAGGGAGGACAGGAGGAGAGGACAGAGGGAGGACGAGGAGGAGAGGACAGAGGGAGGACGAGGAGGAGAGGACAGAGGGAGGACGAGGAGAGGACAGAGGGAGGTCGAGGAGGAGAGGACAGAGGGAGGACAGGAGGAGAGGACAGAGGGAGGACGAGGAGGAGGAGGAGAGGACAGAGGGAGGACGAGGAGAAGAGACAAAGAGAGGAGTGACAACGACCCCATCTGCATCTCTGCGTGGAGCTTTACCCGACAGGAGGAGAGGACAGAGGGAGGACAGAGGGAGGACGAGGAGAGGACAGAGGGAGGACAGAGGGAGGACAAGGAGGAGAGGACGAGGAGGAGAGGACAGAGGGAGGACGAGGAGAGGACAGAGGGAGGACAGAGGGAGGACAAGGAGGAGAGGACGAGGAGGAGAGGACAGAGGAAGGAGGAGGAGAGGACAGAGGGAGGACGAGGAGGAGAGGACAGAGGGACGACGAGGAGGAGAGGACAGAGGGAGGACAGAGGGAGGAGGGGGAGAGGACAGAGGGAGGACGAGGAGGAGAGGACAGAGGGAGGACAGAGGGAGGAGGGGGAGAGGACAGAGGGAGGACGAGGAGGAGAGGACAGAGGGAGGAGGAGGAGGAGAGGACAGAGGGAGGACGAGGAGGAGAGGACAGAGGGAGGACGAGGAGGAGAGGAGAAGACAGAGGGAGGACGAGGAGGAGAGGACAGAGGGAGGACGAGGAGAGGACAGAGGGAGGACGAGGAGGAGAGGACTGAGGGAGGACGAGGAGAAGACAGAGGGAGGACAGGAGGAGAGGACAGAGGAAGGACGAGGAGGAGAGGACAGAGGGAGGACAGGAGGAGAGGACAGAGGGAGGACGAGGAGAGGACAGAGGGAGGACAGAGGGAGGACGAGGAGAGGACAAAGGGAGGACAGAGGGAGGAGGAGGAGAGGACAGAGGGAGGACGAGGAGGAGAGACAAAGAGAGGAGAGAGAAGCAAGGAGGAGACAAGGAGAGGAGAGACAACGACCCCATCTGCATCTCTGCGTGGAGCTTTACCCGACAGGAGGAGAGGACAGAGGGAGGAGGAGGAGGAGAGGACAGAGGGAGGACGAGGAGAAGAGGACAGAGGGAGGACGAGGAGGAGAGGACAGAGGGAGGACGAGGAGAGGACAGAGGGAGGACGAGGAGAGAGTAAACAAGGAGGAGACAAGGAGAGGAGAGACGAGAAGAGAAGAGGAGAAAGAGGAGAGACAACGACCCCATCTGCATCTCTGCGTGGAGCTTTACCCGGCAGGAGGAGAGGACAGAGGGAGGAGGAGGAGATGACAGAGGGAGGAGGAGGAGAGGACAGAGGGAGGAGGAGGAGATGACAGAGGGAGGAGGAGGAGAGGACAGAGGGAGGAGGAGGAGATGACAGAGGGACGACGAGGAGGAGACAGAGGGAGGACAGAGGGAGGACAAGGAGAAGACAGAGGGAGGACGAGGAGGAGAGGACAAAAGGAGGACAGAGGGAGGACGAGGAGAGGACAGAGGGAGGATGAGGAGGGAGCAGAAAGGAAAGAGGAAAAAAGGAAAGAGGAGACGAGGAAAGAGTAAATGAGGAGAAAGGAAACAAGGAGAGAGGAAATGAGGAGACAAATATGAGGAGACAAGAAGAAAGGAAAGAAGGAGGGAGGAAACGAGGAGGGAGGAAACGAGGAGAAGAGAAGAAAGGAAACGAAACGAGAAGAAAGGACACGAGGAGATAGGAAACGGAGAAGAAGGAGAAGGACGGAGGAGACGAGGAGGGAGGACGGAGGAGACGAGGAGGTTAAGTGAAAGAAAACATTTCTAAAGCGGTGGCTCCTTTGACCTTTGACCCGCCGTGTGCAGATGTGTGCGTGACCTGTGGGTGGAGTTTGCACGTTCTCCCCGTGTTCTGCTTTGAGCCGGACAGAACCAGGACCGAGGGGACCCTGGCCTGGTGCAAAGGATTGTGGGTAATGGAGTCCCAGAGCGGCCGGGGCTCGAGGCTTCGTCAGATCCACGAGCGACGGAGGAGGACGAGGCTCAGGTTCAAACATTCACCTTTGACCCGCGAGAAATCCATTCGTCCAAACAAACTTCAGCAAAGTGTTCTGTTCTGAGGGTTTACCATAGAACTATAATAAAACCTGGAAGATGAACCCAAAATGGCGCCCTGTTTATCCCTGTGGCCTGAGCTCATTGGTGCATGACCCCAAAACGTTTCTTACTTCCGCATTTACTTCCTGATACGGAGGCGGCCATCTTTGTTTTACTTCCTGATACGGAGGCGGCCATCTTTGCTTTACTTCCTGATACGGAGGCGGCCATCTTTGCTTTACTTCCTGATACGGAGGCGGCCATCTTTGCTTTACTTCCTGATACGGAGGCGGCCATCTTTGCTTTAGGGCTCCACGTGACGACAATCCCCCATGATGCTTTGAGCGACGTGAACGACCAGCAGCTGCAGGTCTTTGTGCTAACGTTAGCTTGTGTGATTGTAATTGTGTTCTTCATGTTAGACACACGTGAAGCGTCTGAAATGAAATAAAATACAACTTACAGGTGTCTCTAGTCGAGCCTTTTCCACGAGCTTCTGTTTGTATCGTCCGACGCTCGTTCATGTGACTCACACATGTTTGTGTGACGTCACTTCAGATAAAAACGGTAATTTCTGTGATTTTAGAAACGGTAGAAAAGAACATTTCCTTCTATTTTATTTAAATACAGATAATAATTCAGTCCTGTCTGTGATTATAATGTGCAATGATAGAAAAAGGCTGCAGTACCTCACACGACCACTAATCAATCTGGGACACAGACAGAGGGGGCGTGGCTTATCCAGTTCATTTAATACATCCATGGGGTTTACAGAAGAAAAGGCTTAAAGTTTGTCAAAAATGAACTTCTAGAGGAGTTAAAATGTCTTGATTTCAGGACATTAATCTGAATTTCAGACGTTTTGACTCAGAACTACATTATTTGACTTGTTTCAGTTCATTATTTCTTACTTCAATCCAAATGATCTTCCTGCAGCAAAAAATGTAAATCGATCCGAGCTTAAAATGGCTTGAATTTATCATTTTTATCTGGATTTAAGTCATTGCTTTTGTGATTCAGAATATTTTACTGGTTTCAAGGTATTTCTGACGGACCGTATGATAATTGCTTAAAATAAGAAAATAAAGTCAGTGGGAAGTAAAATGATCCAAACCCACTGACAGATCATTTGGATTTCGTTTGTGTTTAGTTTATGACGTCACTTCCTGTTGAACGTGACACAAATATGACACAGTTAGAGGTAATTCTACAACTGTTACCGTAGCAACCAGACTGTAAACAAGGGCCACATCCACATACATGACACAATAGTTAGAACTGACAATAAATAATCCCTGAAAACACCACCTAGTTGTGTTATTGTCCCACATTTAGTCACATTTTTGTTGCTTTTAGTGGCGTTTTTGTCCCTTTTTTGTCACTTATAATTGTGTTCTTGTCACGGTTGTGTTTTTGTTGCTTTTAGTCAAGTTTCGTCACTTTTAGTTGTGTTTTTTTTCCCACTTTTAGTCACATTTTTATCAGTTTTTCTCAAGTTATTTTCAGTTTTTGTCGCTTTTCGTTTGTGTAAAGTTTATGATGTCACTTCCTGGTTGGACACGACACAAATATGACACAGTTAGAGGTCATTCTACAACCGTTACCATAGCAACCAGACTGTAAACAAGGCCCACATCCACAAACATGACACAATAGTTAGAACTGACAATAAATAATCCCTGATAAGACTTTACTTTGTTGATGATGGTTTAAACTGTTGTCTCTGTGTTTTCGATGGTGCGTCGCCTTTTGATGACATCACAGAGGGATTCAGCTCCACTTTCTGTCACTTTAAGCTGTTATTTTTCAAAAAATTTTCACAAACTGCGACTTCACAAATGTAAAACTGTAACAAATGTTTACCACAGGTGCCCTCCCACCAAACTAAGTCAGAATTAACTTGAAATAAAGACTTAGAACATTGAACCTGAGCGTTCTGCACTTTTGCACCAAAAACACAAAACAGTGACCAAAGACAACTTTAAACAACATTATTACATCATTTACCATGGTCTCATTTTTTAATGTTTTAGTCGGTCGAGTGCAGCAGTATCTTTGCAACCAAACAGTACTAAAAAAGGCCGTGGAGGCGTCAGAAGTGAACAAAGTGTACAACACTTTTCAGGTGGAAGTGCACACAGTTTAGTGAGGATTTTGGAAATTTTATAATTCCAATAATTTCTCCTGTTTGTCCATTCTGTCTCAAATCTTACTTAAACATTTACTTAAAAATGCTACAGCGCCCCCTACGGAACAGATTTAAAATGTGAGAGGAGAGTTTGTAAATGTTTCGCCTTACAAACATTTCCCTTTTGTTCTCCCGATCAGAGGAAAAGTGAAGCGTTGCCGTGGCGACGCGCCGAGGCACAAACGAGATATTGTTTAGTGACAAAACTGAACTCCCAAAACCGCTGTGGCTTTAATTGTGGTAATTATCCAATATAAACACACTTTTTACCTCGATTACAATCTGTGTTTGAGCCGCGTTTCACAAATGAGTTTCATCACGGCTTCATTTGAGAGTTTGGACGGTGTTCAGCAGATCGGCTTTGATTCACGTCAAACTAAAGATAATGCAAACTCTGATGTTGTACTTCTGCTAAACTTCAGATTTGACTTCTCCATCCATCCAGGACTCTCCACCTGGAGAGGGCAAGACACCTTTTTCCGGTCGAGAACCATGGCCTCGGATTTGGAGGTGCTCTCCCATCCTTGAACCACCACCTTAACATGGTGGAGGGGTTTGAGTCCCCGAATGATCCTGGAGCTCTGTTGTCGGGGGCTTCATGCTCCTGGTGGGTCACCCATGGCAAACAGGTCCTGGGTGACGGGTCAGACCAAGAGCAGTTCAGAAGTCCTTTATGAATTGTGAACTATCGAGGCCAGTTACGTCGCCCAGATTGGCGTTACCGGGGCCCCCCCCTGGAGCCAGGCCTGGGGTGGGCACTCGATGGCGAGCGTCTGGTGGCCGGGCCTTTCCCCACGGGGCCCGGTCGGGCACAGCCCAAAGGAGCGACGTGGGGCCGTCCTCCTGTGGACCCACCACCTGCAGGAGGATCCGTGAGGGGCCGGTGCAAAGAGATCTGGCGGCAGTCAAAGGCGGGGGCCTCGACGACCGGATCTCCGGACACAGGAACTAGCTCTGGGGACATGGAATGTCACCTCGCTGGGGGAGGAGCCTGAGCTGGGGGAGGAGCCTGAGCTCGTGCGGGAGGTCGAGCGTTACCGACTAGATATAGTCGGCCTCAGCTCCAGCACAGCCCGGGCTCTGGAACCCGTTGAGGAGGCGGGGCAGGTTGCTTAAGGCCAAACCTGCTTGGAACACGCCCAATCTCGTCTGCTCTCGGAAGCTAAGCAAGTGCGGGCCTGGTTAGTACTTGGACGGGAGGTTTTACTTCTACTTAACTTAAATTTTTACTTTTGATAAACTTAAGATTTAACTTTTGCTAAACTTCAAATTTTACTTCTGCTTGACTTGAGATTTTACTTTTACTAAACTTAAGATTTCACTTCTGATAAACTTATGTTATACTTCCAATAAACTCAAGAATTTATTTCCGCTAAACATAAGATTTCAGTTCTGCTAACTTCAGATTAAACTCCAGATAGATTAAACTTCAGATTTAAACTCCAGTCAGATTAAACTCCCGTCAGCCTCTGGTTCTGAGCGAGTGGACGGCTCATGATCACAGACAGACTCCATCTCGGCTCTGATCCGGTCCATTTCACTCGAAGCCAGAACCAGAAACAGAACCAGGATCAGGCCAAATGGACCTGGAACCCGACCAAGACTTTGAGGAGCAGAGCTGAGAGCAGTAAACCTGCACCACTGATGGAACAATCTGTTTGGAGATCATTTCTGGAGTTTTGGAGAAGAAAAACACTAAATATGTTTGTGTCGTCACTTTAACAACGGCAGGACGTTTTAATTTAATGTACTGTGTATCTTTTATAGATTTTCTCAAAAGTTGTCTCTGAATCAACTCCTAAAGAAACCAAAATGATATTTAAGATTAAATGTAAATGAATTTGAAAGTAGAGATTAAACACATTAAAATCACAAACAGACAAAGACATAAATAATTATTGTTCAAATCACTTTGAAAGATATCAGTGCAGATAAAATCCTTTTCTGTTTAGACCTGGTTTAAACCTGGTTCAGTCCTGGTCCAGTCCTGGTTCAGTCCTGGTTCAGTCCTGTTTCAGTCCTGGCTTAGACCTGGTTCAGTCCTGGTTCAGTCCTGGTTCAGTCCTGGTTTAGACCTGGTTCAGTCCTGGTTCAGTCCTGGTTCAGTCCTGGTTTAGTCCTGGTTCAGTCCTGGTTCAGTCCTGGTTTAGTCCTGGTTCAGTCCTGGTTCAGTCCTGGTTCAGTCCTGGTTCAGTCCTGGTTTAGTCCTGGTTTAGTCCTGGTTTAGTCCCGGTCCAGTCCTGGTCCAGTCCTGTAGGAGTCATGTTCCTTGTGGTTTAAAGGGCTACTTTCTGTTTCTTCTATAAATAATTCTGATGTAAACATTTCTTCTAAATTTCTTAAAGGACTTTAATCCAGATTAAACCTCGAGCTGTGGCTCATCCCTTTAAATGAGCTCCTGCCTTTAATTAACCCCAGACTCGGACTCTGTCCATCCGGGCTTTGTTCTGAACACGACTCACGAAGATCAAGACGACGGAGATTACGAGCTGAGGTCAGAGGTCACGACCTTCTGACCCCGGGGTTTGTTTGAGATTAAAATATGCAAATGAGGAAATGAGACGGTTCAAGAAAAGAAAAGAAATGTGTTCTGAGGAACAAATGTAGGACTGTTTATATTAGACCAGAGTCCAGAGTCCAGACCGGAGTCCAGACCAGAGTCCAGACCGGAGTCCAGACCGGAGTCCAGACCGGAGACCGGATCGGAGTCCAGACCCGAGTCCAGACCAGAGTCCAGAGTCCAGACCGGAGTCCAGAGTCCAGAGTCCAGACCGGAGTCCAGACCCAAGTCCAGACCGGAGTCCAGACCGGAGTCCAGACCGGAGTCCAGACCAGAGTCCAGAGTCAGAGTCAGACCAGGTCAGACCGAGTCAGACCAGGTCAGACCAGGAGTCAGACCGAGTCAGACCGGAGTCAGACCAGTCAGACCGAGTCAGACCAGAGTCCAGACCTGGTTAATCCTAGATAAGACCATCAGACGCCTTTAGTTCCAGTTCAGTCCTGACTCTGTTGCTCACGGTGCAGTTCTCCTTCTCGCCTGAGGAGGCGCTGCACACGGAACCAGCCAAACCACAGCAAACTCTGGCTTTACGTGCATGACCTGCCCGATGTGTGCGCGACCCGCCCGATGTGTGCGCGACCCGCCCGATGTGTGCGCGACCCGCCCGATGTGTGCGCGACCCGCCCGATGTGTGCGCGACCCGCCCGATGTGTGCACAACCCGCCCCTCATGTGTGCACGACCCGCCCGATGTGTGCACGACCCGCCCGATGTGTGCACGACCCGCCCGATGTGTGCACGACCCGCCCGATGTGTGCACGACCTGCCTCACGTGTGCAGGACCCGCCCGATGTGTGCACGACCCGCCCCCGTCACACCTTTCTGTGTCTTTTGTCCTGTTATCGACGTCTACATGAGTTTGTTCAGAGTCTGATCCTCACAGACGCCCAGACGTGGCTCACTTCCTGGTTTTGTCCCGGTCTCTGGTCCGTTTTCGTTCAAACAAACAAATCATGCCAGAGTTCAGTTTGGACCGAGACGGCGCCTTTTCCGACCGGACCAGATTTCAGTTCTTTGTCCTGGATCAGAGTTCGATTGAACGTTCACAATTATCCAACTGGACCAGACCTAATTCAGATTATAGGTTTAGGACCTGGTTTAGTCCAGGTTTAGTCTTGGTTTAGTCCTGCTTTTTAGTCCCGCTGCTTTAATCCTGTTTTAGTCCTGTTTTAGTCTTGGTTTAGTCCCGCTTTAGTTCTTCTTTAGTCCTTCTTTAGTCCCACTTTAGACCTGTTTTAGAGCTGGTTTAGACCTGGTTTAGTCCTGCTTTAGTCCTTCTTTAGTCCTGGTTTAGTCCCACTTTAGTCCCACTTTAGTCCTGGTTTAGTCCTGCTCTAGTCCTGTTTTAGTCCTGTTTTATTCCTGCTTTTGTCCTGTTTTAGTCCTGGTTTAGTCCCGCTCTAGTCCTGGTTTAGTTCCGCTCTAGTCCTGCTTTAGTCCTGGTTTAGTCCCGTTCTAGTCCTGCTTTAGTCCTGGTTTAATCCCGCTCTAGTCCTGGTTTAGTCCCGCTCTAGTCCCGCTCTAGTCCCGCTCAAGTCCTGGTTTAGTCCTGCTTTAGTCCTGGTTTAGTCCCCCTTTAGTCCTGTTTTAGTCCCGCTTTAGTCCTGGTTTAATCTCGCTCTAGTCCTGTTTTAGTCCTGGTTTAGTCCTGGTTTAGTCCCGCTCTAGTCCTGGTTTAGTTCCGCTCTAGTCCTGGTTTAGTCCTGGTTTAGTCCCGCTTTAGTCCTGGTTTAGTCCTGGTTTAGTCCCGCTTTAGTCCTGTTTTAGTCCTGGTTTAGTCCCGCTCTAGTCCTGGTTTAGTCCCGCTCTAGTCCTGGTTTAGTCCTGGTTTAGTCCCGCTCTTGTCCTGGTTTAGTCCTGGTTTAGTCCCGCTCTAGTCCCCCTTTAGTTCCGCTCTAGTCCTGGTTTAGTCCTGCTTTAGTCCTGTTTTAATCACGCTCTAGTCCTGTTTTAGTCCTGGTTTAGTCCTGTTTTAGTCCCGTTCTAGTCCTGGTTTAGTCCCCCTTTAGTCCCGCTCTAGTCCTGGTTTAGTCCCCCTTTAGTCCCGCTCTAGTCCTGTTTTAGTCCTGGTTTAGTCCTGGTTTAGTCCCGCTCTAGTCCCGCTCTAGTCCCGCTTTAGTCCCGCTTTAGTCCCGCTCTAGTCCTGGTTTAGTCCCGCTCTAGTCCCGCTCTAGTCCCGCTCTAGTCCGGTTTTAATCCTGTCGCATTGATCTTGTTAAAAAGTGTAAAGTGAAAAGCCGCAGAGGGAACAGTGAAAGTCCCAGGACGATCAGAGCGACGTGAACAAATACTCTGTCAGAACCAGAACTGAAGAACTCCAGGATAAACAGATTAGTGTTCGGTTCAAACGAGGACTGCGTCTTTATTTTCTGAGACCGTTTGCAGAGGGACACGGCACGTTTTATTTCCGACAGAAGTGCAGACTTTGCGATTAGATAATTACAGCCATTAAAAGTGTGATTTCAATCGGGTTCAGATTAATCTCGACTCAAGTGGAGCGTTTCATCTGGAGCTTTAATCCTCGTTTAGTTCTGTTTTTCCAATCAGTGCTGTGGCTTTGGGTGGATTCTTAGTCCTTTTTAGACCTGGGTTAGTTCTGGTTTAGACCTCTTTTTATTATTTAGTTTGGTCCAGTTTTAGACCTGGTTAAATCCACATTTAGTTCCAGTTTAGTTCTAATTTAGACCTTGTTTTTGTCCCAATTCAGATCCTGTTTAGGAGCTGGTTTAGTCCTCATATAGTCCTGATTTAGACCTGTTTAAACCATTTTGTTCTTGTTTTGTCTAGATTAAGACCTTGTTTTAGACCTGGTTTAGTTTTAATTCTGCTCCTGTTTTAGACCTGTTTAGTTCCTATTCAGTCCTAATTTAGACCTGGTTTAGTCCTAATTTAGTCCTTCTTCAGAACCTGTTTTGGACCTGGTTTGATTCATGTTTGAACCTTGTTTAATCCGTGTTTAGTCTTAAATAAAACCATGTTTTAGTCCAGTTTGGTACCTGGTTTAGTCCTGGTTTAGTCCTGATTTAGACCCTGTTTAGGACCTGGTTTAGTCCCTGTTCCTTGTTCAGATTGTGCTTTGGGCCTTATTTAATCCTTGTTTCAAGACCTTATTTTAGTCCTGGTTTGGTCCTTGTTCAGTCCTTGTTTTAGACCTGGTTTAGTCCTGTTTTGGCCCTTGTTTAGTCTTGATTCGGACCATGTTCTAGTCCTGATTCAGACCTCGTTTTAGACCTGGTTTAGTCCTGTTTTAGTCCTGGTTTGGTCCTGGTTTGGTCCTTGTTTTAGTCCTTGTTTGGTCCTTGTTTTAGTCCTGGTTTGGTCCTTGTTTTAGTCCTGGTTTAGTCCTGGTTTGGTCCTTGTTTTGGTCCTTGTTTAGTCCTGTTTTAGTCCTGGTTTGGTCCTTGTTTTGATCCTTGTTTTAGTCCTGGTTTAGTCTTGGTTTAGTCCAGTTTTAGTCCTGGTTTGGTCCTTGTTTTAGACCTGGTTCAGTCCTGGTTTAGTCCTGGTTTAGTCCTTGTTTTAGTCCTTGTTTAGTCCTTGTTTTAGTCCTTGTTTAGTCCTGGTTTGGTCCTTGTTTTAGTCCTGGTTTGGTACTTGTTTTAGTCCTGGTTTAGTCCAGTTTTAGTCCTGGTTTGGTCCTTGTTTTAGACCTGGTTTAGTCCTGGTTTAGTCCTGGTTTGGTCCTTGTTTTAGTCCTGGTTTAGTCCTTGTTTTAGTCCCTCTTTAGTCCTGTTTAGTCCTGGTTTAGTCCCGTCTTCTCTCCTGAGTTTCCTTCTCTGTTGATGCCGTCGCTAACGCTAACGCCGAGCTAACCCGCGGCACAGGATTTGCTGCTCTGGTTTTAGCGGCGCCGGAGCCGCGGCGGACGCATTAGCCGTTTGTACGAGACACTTAACCTTTATCTAAACGTCTGGAGAGCTCAGATTCAAGTCTGCGGCGGAAACAAACACAGACGAGCTAATGAGGCCGAGGCCGCGCTAACGCTGCAGAGACGAGAAGCACCAGGTCACGCTCGGTTTGGAACCAAACACTGTCAAACAAAACAAAACGGCGCCTTTAAAGTCTCTGAGAAAGTCCTGGTTTGATCCTGGAGTCGTCCTTTACTTTGAAGACCTTTGTGAAGACACTGGACATGATTCAGTGTGTGCTTCATGGATGAATACATCTGGGAAGTTTAAAGCCCTTCTTTAGTCCTGGTTTAGTCCCACATTTATCTCGTACATAAACAGTTATGGTTTAGTCCTGGTTTAGACCTAGTTTGGACCTTCTTTAGTCCTGGTTTAGTCCCATATTTATCTCGTACATAAACCGTTATGGTTTAGTCCTGGTTTAGACCCTCTTTAGACCTGGTTTAGACCTGGTTTAGTCCCTCTTTAGACCTGGTTTAGTCCCTCTTTAGACCCTCTTTAGACCTGGTTTATTCCTGGTTTAGTCCCACATATTTCTCGTACATAAACAGTCCTGGTTTAATCCTGGTTAGTCCTGGTTTAGTCCCTCTTTAGACCTGGTTTGGACCCTCTTTAGACCTGGTTTAGTCCCTCTTTAGACCTGGTTTGGACCCTCTTTAGACCCGGTTTAGTCCTGGTTTGGTCCCACATTTATCTCATACATAAACAGTCCTGGTTTAGTCCCTCTTTAGTCCCTCTTTAGACCCTCTTTAGACCTAGTCTGGACCCTCTTTAGACCTGGTTTAGTCCTGGTTTAGTCTCTTAGACCTGGTTTAGTCCTCTTAGACCAGTCCTCTTTGATCCTGGTTTAGTCCCTCTTTAGACCTGGTTTGGACCCTCTTTAGACCCGGTTTAGTCCTGGTTTAGTCCCTCTTTAGACCTGGTTTGGACCCTCTTTAGATCTGGTTTGGACCCTCTATAGACCCGGTTTAGTTCTGGTTTGGTCCCACATTTGTCTCGTACATAAACAGTCCTGGTTTAGACCCTCTTTAGACCTGGTTTAGTCCCTCTTTAGACCTGGTTTGGACCCTCTTTAGACCAGGTTTAGTTTCTCTTTAGTCCTGGTTTGGACCCTCTTTAGACCTGGTTTAGTCCCTCTTTAGACCTGGTTTGGACCCTCTTTAGACCTGGTTTAGTCCTGGTTTAGTCCCTCTTTAGACCAGGTTTAGTTCCTCTTTAGTCCTGGTTTGGACCCTCTTTAGACCAGGTTTAGTTTCTCTTTAGTCCTGGTTTGGACCCTCTTTAGACCTGGTTTAGTCCCTCTTTAGACCTGGTTTGGACCCTCTTTAGACCTGGTTTAGTCCTGGTTTGGTCCCTCTTTAGTCCTGGTTTGGACCCTCTTTAGACCCTCTTTAGTCCTGGTTTGGACACTCTTTAGTCCCTCTTTAGACCTGGTTTGGACCCTCTTTAGACCCGGTTTAGTCCTGGTTTAGTCCCTCTTTAGTCCTGGTTTGGACCCTCTTTAGACCCGGTTTAGTCCTGGTTTGGTCCCACATTTGTCTCGTACATGAACAGTCCTGACAGAGTCACATTCGGAGTCTCTCTCTTTCATTCATAATTCACTCGGTGTTCAGAACTGGACTGAGAAGTTTATTTAAATCAACGTTAATGATATGCAAATGAGATGCAAATGAGAGCGCTGCTCCGGTTCAATTTGGAAACGTCGGGAAGAATTAAAACAAATATGTTTTAGAGGAAACGCTGCGGATGAAACGATGAGTGAGTCACGAGGAGATAAACCATGACTCAGCACCAGGTCGAGTTCAGTCGGCGTTTGGTCACTCATCCAAGCAGCTTCTTCAGATCCGATCAGACAGAATTTGCGTTTTTTTGCGGGCTAATGCTAACGCTTTAGGGAAAATACATGAGACTTATAATACCGCCGCAGTCCTTCAAATCATACCGGCATCGCTAAGTGGTTGATAGCATTAGCATCTAGCGCCACGTCGTGAGCGAGGGGTGAGAGAGTGGGCGGGACATTCAGACACATCACGTCATATTTGTGTCAACAGGAAGTGACTTTATAAACATGAGACCGGTTTAGTCAAATCTCAAGTGTAATAATCATCATGTTCTCTTCGTTTTAGTCCGATGTGTTCAACCTGACTTTACGTTATTATTATTATTATTATTATTATTATTATTATTAATCCATTATGACATTTGTAAATTATAATCTTTGAAGGTGAAGTGCTGCTTTTGCTGACGTTCTTTTATTTGAGACAGAATCACGAGCAGCACAAACCTCTTCTCTCTCCCCTCTCCCTCCTCTTCTGTCTTCTCTCCTCTTCCCTTCCCTTCTCGCTTCTCTCCCCCTCTCTCTCTTTTCTTCCCTTCCCTTTCTCCTCTTCCCTCCTCTCTTCTCCCTCTCTTCTCTCCTCCTCTCTTGTCTCTCTCCCTCTTCTCTTCCCGCTCTCTCATCCCCCCTCTACTCTCCTCTCTCCCTCTCTCTTCTTCTCTCCCTCTCTCTTCTCTTCTCTCTCCTCTCGTCTCTCCTCTCCTCCCCCTCTCTCCCCCTCTCAGTTCTTCTCTTGTTAATATTTAATCCTCCCTCTCTCTTCTCTCTCCTCTCTCTCTCTCTCTCTCTCTCTCTCTCTCTCCTCTCTCTCTCCTCTCTCTCTCCCCCCTCTCTCTCTCTCTCAGTTCTTCTCTTGTTAATATTTAATCCTCCCTCTCTCTTCTCTCTCTCTCCTCTCTCCTCTCTCTCTCCCTCTCTCTCTCTCCTCTCTCCTCTCCCTCTCTCTCTCTCCTCTCTCCCTCTCTCTCTCTCTCTCTCTCTCTCTCTCTCTCTCTCCCTCTCTCCCCCTCTCAGTTCTTCGCTTGTTAATATTTAATCCTCCCTCTCTCTTCTCTCCTCTTCTTTCCTCTCCCTCTCTCTTCTCTCCTCTCTCTCTCCCTCTCTCTTCTCTCCTCTCCTCTCTCTCTCCTCTCTCTCCTCCCCTCCCTCCCCTCTCAGTTCTTCTCTTGTTAATATTAAATCCTCCCTCTCTCTTCTCTCCTCTCTACCTCTCTCTCTCTCTCTCTCTCTCTCTCTTCTTTCTCTCTCTCTCTCCCCCTCTCTCTCCTCTCTCCCCTCTCCTCCCCTCCTCCCCTCTCTCAGTTCTTCTCTTGTTAATATTTAATCCTCCCTCTCTCTTCTCTCCTCTTCTTTCCTCTCTCTCCTCTTCTCTCTCTCTCTCCCTCTCTCTTCTCTCCTCCCCCCCCCCCTCTCCTCCCCCCCTCTCTCCCCCTCTCAGTTCTTCTCTTGTTAATATTTAATCCTCCCTCTGGTCGCTGGATGCTGTTTTTCTTCTGTTGTTTTTGGTGAGTTTGTTGCGGTTGAATTCTGACGGAGCGACAGACGCTTCGGGCGACACATCTGTTCTTCCCAAAACATTTTTATTCCACTCTTTCTCAGAACGACAACGACCCGGATTCAGATGAAGAGATCCAGACGAAGAAGTGATCCAGACGAAGAGATCCAGATGAACTGATCCGGACAAAGTGATCCAGAGGAAGAGATCCGGACGAAGAAGTGATCCGGAGGAAGTGATCCAGAGGAGGAAGTGATCCAGAGGAAGAGATCCAGACGAAGAGATCCAGAGGAAGAGATCCAGAGGAAGAGATCCAGAGGAAGTGATCCAGAGGAAGAGATCCAGACGAAGTGATCCAGAGGAAGTGATCCAGAGGAAGAGATCCAGACGAAGTGATCCAGAGGAAGAGATCCAGAGGAGGAAGTGATCCAGAGGAAGTGATCCAGACGAAGTGATCCAGAGGAAGAGATCCAGACGAAGTGATCCAGAGGAAGAGATCCAGACGAAGTGATCCAGAGGAAGAGATCCAGAGGAAGAGATCCAGAGGAAGTGATCCAGACGAAGTGATCCAGAGGAAGAGATCCGGACGAAGTGATCCAGAGGAAGAGATCCAGACGAAGTGATCCAGAGGAAGAAGTGATCCAGAGGAAGTGATCCCGAGGAAGAAGTGATCCAGAGGAAGTGATCCAGAGGAGGAAGTGATCCAGAGGAGGAAGTGATCCAGAGGAAGAGATCCGGACGAAGTGATCCAGAGGAAGAGATCCAGACGAAGTGATCCAGAGGAAGAAGTGATCCAGAGGAAGTGATCCCGAGGAAGAAGTGATCCAGAGGAAGTGATCCAGAGGAGGAAGTGATCCAGAGGAGGAAGTGATCCAGAGGAAGAAGTGATCCAGACGAAGTGATCCAGACGAAGTGATCCAGAGGAAGAGATCCAGACGAAGTGATCCAGAGGAGGAAGTGATCCAGAGGAAGAAGAGATCCAGACGAAGAGATCCAGAGGAAAAGATCCAGACAGAGTGAACCGGACAAAGTGAACCGGACAAAGTGACCCAGACGTGTACGACATGATCAGCACCAAAAAGTCATAAAACTGTCTCATTTACTGACTCACCTGAGCTAAATGTCGAAGGTTTTAAAAGTTAACAACAAAAAATATGCTAAGATTTTGATTTTCCAGGTCTAAACCAGGACTAAACCAGGACTAAATGAGGTCTAAACCAGGACTAAACCAGGTCTAAACCAGGTCTAAACCAGGACTAAACCAGGACTAAACCAGGGCTAAATAAACCACAAACGACATCCACTCATGACATTTCAAACATATTTTGCAGCGTGAACTGGAGCATCTGAAGAGCCTCGGGAGTAAAACCACTGAACCTGGTCTGGTCTCGGTCTCGGTCTGAGTAAATCCCGGCTAAATCCCGGTTAAGTCCTGGTTGTGGGCGCTCGGTGTGGTCTCCAGGGGGTTTGAAGGTCAGGTGGATGCAGAGGCTTAAGGATAATGTCGAGGAGGAAAAGACGGAGGAAGATTCAGAGATAAACGACAGAGCAGCAGGTGAAGGGTTTTCTGTGATCCAGGTCCGAGATCCAGGTCCAGGATCCAGGTCCAGGATCCAGGTCTGTGTCCAGGTCCATGATCCAGGTCTGAGATCCAGGTCCGGGATCCAGGCCGAGATCCAGGTCTGTGTCCAGGTCTGTGTCCAGGTCCATGATCCAGGTCCATGATCCAGGCCCGGGATCCAGGCCCGAGATCCAGGTCCATGATCCAGGTCCGGGATCCAGGTCCGAGATACAGGTCCAGGATCCAGGTCCAGGATCCAGGTCCGAGATACAGGTCTGAGATCCAGGTCTGAGATCCAGGTCCGAGATCCAGATCTGTGTCCAGGTCCGAGATCCAGGTCCGAGATCCAGATCTGTGTCCAGGTCCGAGATCCAGGTCCGAGATCCAGGTCCATGATCCATTATTAATCCAAAAATACTTGTGTTTCAGTCGGATTTTATCTAGATTTACAGATTTATTTAGAGTTTACGGAACTGGAGTGAACCAGGACTGAACCAGGACTGAACCAGGACTGAACCAGGACTGAACCAGTCTCTCTCTCTCATATCCCTCCCTCTGTATCTGCTCCCTTTCTCTCCCCCCTCTCTCTGTCTCTTCCCTCTCGTCTCTCTCTCTCTTCCTCATCTTTCCCTTTGTATCTGCTCTTCTCCCTCCCTCCCCCCCTCTCTCCCTCATATCTCTCTTGTATCTTCTCCCGGGGCTCACAGCAGGGGCTGATGGGAGTTGAAGTCTTTATCAGAGCAGTGAGGCGGCTCTTAGGATGGAGCTGTGGCTGCGGGACATGTATGGGACACATGTTTGGGACATGTTTGGGACACGTATGGGACACGTATGGGACACATGTTTGGGACACGTAAGGGACACGTTTGGGTGGGACACACGTTTGGGACACGTATGGGACATATGTTTGGGACACATGGGACACGTATGGGGGAGGTAAGGGACATGTTTGGGTGGGACACACGTTTGGGACACATGTTTGGGACACATATGGGACATGTATGGGACATGTTTGGGACACATATGGGACATGTATGGGTGGGACACATGTTTGGGACACATGGGACACGTATGGGGGAGGTAAGGGACACATTTGGGTGGGACACATGTTTGGGACACGTAAGGGACACGTATGGGTGGGACACACGTTTGGGACACGTATGAACCTCTGAGCGCAGGACACTGGCTCCTGTTGAAGGTTAAATTTAAACGCTGCATGTTTTAAACGATGTAAACGACACATTATTCCATTAAAGAGATATTTTATGAATCTAAAATGATGAAGAAAAATGGAAAACACAGACACAAACTCCACTGGTTTGAGCGTTTGAGCACGAGATCTCAAATAATCCAAAGACACTGACATAATTACATCCAAACGTCACAAACTAACACACGTTATTCAGAAATATTCTCTGTAGAAGCTTCCAGTCCCACATTTCCTCCTTTATTTGTCCAAAATGTGTTTAAAAAGTCTCAAAGTACAAGAGAAACACTTGACTGTGGAACAATAAGATGAGGTTTGAGGGATGAAAACAGCTGGTGTTGGTTATAGTTTGAACCGTTTAAACTAAAAGGATCAAATGTTAATGGACTTAAAGGCCTGCACCTGATTCCAGTTTGTTCTACTCCAGATAAACGCTCTTTTCATGCATCGAATGGTAAAAGCAAATAAACACCAGATAAAATCATGTCTAATCTGTGCATTGACACGGCGTTCTGTTTGGTATTAAAGGAAACACTCAGGAAAACAGCCTTTTAACCCTTCAAAATACTCTAACTATGATTAAACTGTCGAAAACACTACTTATTCCTTTAAAAACTAAAGAATTAAGACATAAAAGCGCTCAAAAGTGCCATTTCTTCACGTCGTCTGCTCTGAAACGCAGCAAAGGATCATGGTCTTTGTAGTTCTTGGTGTTTTTAGCGGCGGCTGCTGCGACAAAACAATGAATTTAAACCGAGAATGTGACAGAACACTTGTTAAATCCCAACATGGGTCCAAATCCAAAGCTCATCTGCTGCATTTAACTTCTCACACTTTGTTTACGAGCTCCTCTTCTCTCCCCTGAGCCTTTACACTTTACAAAGGCCTCCTGCTGGTGTGAGTTTATTAATCATCACAGACTCATTCTGGCACCAAACGCCTGACGAAGAGAAAGTATGAGGGGGATTTTTTAAAGTTTTAAAACAAGAGATGCAAAAGTAAAGGCGGATAAGTCGCTTTCTGTCGTGTTTTTGTCATTTTTAGTCAATTTCCATCGTGTTTTTGTCACTTTAAGTCGCAGTTTGTCACATTAAGTCACTTTCCATCGTGTGTTTGCCACTTTTAGTCAATTTCTGTAGTATTTTTGTCACTTTTAGTTGATTTCTGCAGTGTTTTTGTCAGTTTTAGTCACAGTTTGTCACATTAAGTCGATTTCTGTTGCGTTTTTGTCACTTTTAGTCAATTTCTGTCGTGTTTTTGTCACGTTTAGTCGCAGTTTGTCACTTCAAGTCCCTTTCCGTCTTGTTTTTGTCACTTTTAGCTGATTTCTGTTGTGTTTGTGTCGCTTTTAGTCGCAGTTTGTCACTTTAAGTTGATTTCTGTCGTGTTTTCGTCGCTTTTAGTTGCAGTTTGTCACTTCAAGGCCCTTTCTGTCATGTTTTTTGTCAGTTTTAGTAACATAAAGTCCCTTTCCATTGTGTTTTTTGTCACTTTTAGCCACTTTCTGTTGTGTTTTTGTCGCTTTTAGTCACAGTTTGTCACTTTAAGCCGATTTCTGTTGTGTTTTTGACATTCTTAGTAACGGTTTTCTTACTTTTTGAAGCATTTTGACAAGTTTTTGCTGCTTTGAGATGCAATTTTGACAGTTTTTTTTTTCTTTTGTCAATTGTAAAATTATTCTTTCCGGTTTCTTTCCTGTTTGATCTGAGCCTCGGTCTTAGTCTGGACCTGGACCGTTCTCCAGACCCAGACCTGGATCCTGGTCTGGACCTGGGCCCTTCTCCAGACCCAGACCTGGATCCTGGTCTGGACCTGGGCCCTTCTCCAGACCCAGACCTGGATCCTGGTCTGGACCTGGGCCCTTCTCCAGGTCCAGACCCAGACCTGGATCCTGGTCTGGACCTGGGCCCTTCTCCAGACCTGGATCCTGGTCTGGTCCTGGGCCCTTCTCCAGGTCCAGACCCGGGCCTGGATCCTGGTCTGGACCTGGATCCTGGTCCAGACCCGGGCACAGACCTCTCTCTTTCTCTTTGTCTGAAATGCAAACGCGAGAGCCACAAATCTGTCACTTTTTACGTCTCGTTCATGATTCAGGACTTTACACTTGCCCCGAGAGAGGTGCACCATGGGAGAGCCATAAACCCCGCCTCCTCGTCACGTTTACAGCCAATCAGGCGAGAGATAAAAGCCCTGTGTTTAAATCAGTCCCAGTCGAGTCGCGGCAAAGAAATGAGATTCTGGAAATAAAAGAGAAAAGATGAGACGAATAAATCTGGTTTGTGACAGAAAAATGTGGCTTTGATTTGTGAAGAAATAAAAACACGATTGTCCTGGTTTAGTCCTGGTTTAGTCCTGGTTCAGGTCTTTTCAGGCCAAGTTTAGGTTCAGTTTGGTGCTCATTTGGACCTGGTTTAGTCCTGGTTGAAATCTCAAAAACGTGGAAAAAAAAGTGGCAAAAAAAACACGAAAAACATCATTAAAAGTGGCAAAAAAGCAAATAAAAGTGACAAAAACAGATAAAAACTTTGCAAAAAGTGACAAAAACACAACTTATAGCATCAGATACAAAAATTAACCGGCTAAAAACAACACAAATACGACTATAAGTAAGAAAAATGTGACTGAAAGCAACTAAAACAGAATTAAAAAGGACTAAAAGTGCCAAAAATGTAGCTAAAAAGTGCCAAAAGCGCAACAAAAACAAGACAAAACTAAAACAAGAAGAACATCACATAAAAACTCTACAACTCTGATAAAAAGTTTGTGTCTGACATTTAGAAAAGAAACTGCAGTAAACAGTTGTATAAATCATACTTCCAGCGCCCCCTGCAGGTCACATTTGTCACTGACTGTGGATCACACACAGTTGAACTCATGACCTTTGACCTTAAATCACATGTTTGAGTCCAAGTGTCACACAAGTCACTGTTGTGTTGAGCTCAAGTGTCCTTTATCTCCCGCAACATTATCACATTTTCTACTATTTTCCTTAAATTTGGCTCAATTGTTTGTCAAAATGTCCTAAATCTGTCGAAACAATTCTCCAAATTTCCACAAATGTCACTCCAATTTCTCACCAACATTTCCCTCTAATTTGTCTCAATTTGTCAAATTTTCCTTAAGTTTTTCTTCCAATTTTCTGTAAACTTCTCTCCAGCTTTCCACCAATTCTCTTAAATGTTTCCTCTTTTCAGTCCAATTTAGTTCCAAAAATCCAAAATCTCCTCTGTACATTTTTTTTAACTGATGTGTTACAAAATGAACCAAGAAATTTAAACCTGGTTCTGTCCATTTTTCAGATTTAAATGTCCCAAATATATGAATTTTTTGCCCGTTTTTACATCAAATGCCTTAGTTCTACATGAAAACAGGACACGATGAAAAACTTGTAATACATTTTTTCTTACATTTATGTGAGTAAACTACAGGAGGACTTAAGACGACATAATAACATCTTCAGTCAAAAACGCCCTCTAAAAATCTTGTTGCAGTTTTTATTTTATTTTTATTCCCCAATAATAAAAATCCGTCCAAACACAGAGCACGTCCTGGTTTCTGTTCCTTCTGAGCTTCTGTGACGGTTAAACCCTCTCACTCGGCTTCATAAACCTCTAATAAAAACCATTATGGACGCCGCTGCTGCACGCGCTCAGTGGGGATTAGCATTAGCATCGGGATTAGCTCGTCACAGAGAGCAGCCTGATCCGGACCGGAGTGTAGTCTGAGACAGGAAGGGGAGGGGCTTAAGACGGCCACCATTTTGAGAAAAACAAAGATCTGACGAGGGACAAAACTGGACGAAGAACAGGATTAAACAACGGGACTAAATGTGTAAAACAGGACTAAAATAAAACAAAACTATAGACCAAGACCTCACAACGAGAAAGTAGGACCAAAAAGAAAATATACAAGACTAAAACAAGAACTTAACCAAGACTAAATGTGTAAAACAATACCAAACTAGCTCTAAACCAAGACTAAACCAAGATTAAATGGGTAAAACGATACTAAACTAGCTCTAAACCAAGACTAAACCCAGATTAAATGGGCAAAACAGAGCAAAGATAGGATTAAACCAAGATTAAACCTAGACTAAACCAGTAAAACAATACTAAACAAGCTCTAAACCAAGACTAAATGGGTAAAACAGAGCAAAAATAAAACAAAACTATAGACCAAGACCTCACAACGAGAAAGTAGGACCAAACAAGAAAATATACAAGACTAAAACAAGAACATAACCAAGACTAAACGGGTAGAGCGAGGATAAACTAGCTCTAAACCAAGACTAAACCAAGATTAAATGGGTACAAACTAAGACTAAACTAGCTCTAAACCAAGACTAAACCCAGATTAAATGGGTAAAACGATACTAAACTAGATCTAAACCAAGACTAAACCAAGATTAAATGGGTACAAACAACATTAAACTAGCTCTAAAGCAAGACTAAACCAAGATTAAATGGGTAAAACATTACTAAACTAGCTCTAAACCAAGATTAATCTGGATTAAATGGGTAAAACAATACTAAACAAGCTCTAAACCAAGACTCAATGGGTAAAACAGGGCAAAAGTAGCACTAAGCCAAGACTAAATGGACTAAACCGTAATAGACGAGTTCAACCCAAAACTAGCTCTAAAATAATTCTAAAACAAGACAAAACCAAGACTAAATGTGTAGGAGGCTAAACTAGGTCTAAACAAAGACTAAACCAAGACTAAACCTGTAAAACAATACTACACAAGCCGGAAACCAAGATTAAATTGGACTAAATGCGTAAAACAGTACTAAAAAGCTATAAACCAAGGCTCAATGGGCAAAACAGGGCAAAAGTAGCACTAAACCAAGACTAAATGGGTTAAACAGTACTAGACTAGTTGTAATCCAAGACTAAATCAAGACTCCATGGATAAAATGTACTAAACTAGCTCTAAAGCAAAACAAAAAGGGTAAAACCGGGCAAAACTAGCTCTAAAACTATTCTAAACCAAGACTTAACGTGTAAAATGTGTGAAACTAGCTCTAAAACCAGACTAAACCAAGACCGAACGATTAAATGGATTAAATAGTACTCGACTAATTTTAAACCAAGACGAAACCAAGAGTAAATGGCTAAAACTGGAATAATTTAACTTTAAACAAATTCTAATTCAAAACTAAATGGGTAAAATGTACTATAGCTCTAAACCCAAACTAAACCAAGAGTAAACTAAAGCAGAATAAGACTGCTGAAGCACCCAAAGAACGATAGACTTTATAAAAATGGGACTAAAAAGGACTAAAGAAGAATTAAACCAAGACTAAAACAGAAGTGAATCAAGACTGAACCAGGTCTAAACGGGATAATCTGGATTAAAACAGAACGAAAACCAGGAATAAACTAGGACTAAACAAGGTCTTTACCAACAAGTTCAAAGTCAGGACTAAACCAAGACTAAACGAGAAAGTAGAGCCAAAGAAAGAACGTTAAACTATGAAGGACTAAACCAAGACTAAACCAGTAAAACAATACTAAACTAGCTCTAAACCAAGACTAAACCAAGATTAAATGGGTAAAACATTAATAAACTAGCTCTAAACCAAGATTAAACTGGATTAAATGGGTAAAACAATACTAAACAAGCTCTAAACCAAGAGTAAACCAAGATTAAATGGGTAAAAACAACATTAAACTAGCTCTAAACCAAGATTAAACCAAGATTAAATGGGTAAAACATTAATAAACTAGCTCTAAATCAAGATTAAACTGGATTAAATGGGTAAAACAATACTAAACAAGCTCTAAACCAAGACCAAAAGTAGCACTAAGCCAAGAAAACCGTAATAGACTAGTTCAACCCAAAACTAGCTCTAAAATAATTCTAAACCAAGACAAAACCAAGACTAAACCAGGATTGGACGAAACAAGGACTTAACCAGGCCAAGACTAGGACTAAACCAAGACTAAGGCTGCGTTCACATTTGTCGTTATTTGATCCTAAATTGAGCCCGTTTTAGTCCTGCTGTGGACTTGGTTTGGTCCTGTTCTAGTCATTGTTTAGTCCTGATCTTGTCCAGGTTTAGTTTTGGGTTTAGTCCTGGTTTAGTCCCATTTTTGAAGTGATGAATTTGCAAGACTGAAACTAAATCAACAAAAACAAAGTCCACAATCGACCTAAAACCAGGACAAAACTTGACAAAACCCAAGAAGTAGGACCAGCCAGGACTGGACTAAACCAGGTCTTAACTAGGTCCAACTCCAGACCAGAACCAAACCAGGACTAAACGTGGACTAAACCCGGACTGATGTTGGAGTCGGTGAAAGCGCCTGGAGTGGAGCCTCTCATTTCCGTCACGTTTCTCGTTAATGAAAAGTCAATTCTTCTGAGTTTAATTCTGTCAAACCAAAGTCGTTTTCTTTCGGTGTTTGATTTGAGTCTCGACAGGAGCGGCCCTGGCTAACGAGGCTCTAATTAAAAACTACAGCAAAACCTTCACCAGAACAATTAGTGACACTTGTCCACGGGAAACTTTCTCTTCAATCAAACTGTACCATTGAACCCCGTCAGCTTCACGCGGCTCGTGTTTGTCGACGTTTGAAGAACCAGGCGACACGTGAGGCGTGTTTTCTTCCTGTGGTTTAATTTAAAGCTTTAATTATCTGTAATTATCTGAGTCGAGTTGATTTTATGAAACTAAGACATGATTAGACTTCTGTTTGTGTGAGAAACAACAGGATTAAACCAGGACTGAACCAGGATTAAACCAGGACTGAACCAGGACTGAACCAGGACTGAACCAGGACTAAACCAGGACTAAACAAGGACTGAACCAGGGCTAAACCAGGACTAAAAAAAGGACTGAAACAGGACTAAACAAGGACTGAACCAGGACTGAACAAGGACTGAACCAGGACTGAACCAGGACTAAACCAGGACTGAACCAGGGGTAAACCAGGACTAAACCAGGACTAAACCAGGACTAAACCAGGTCTAAACCAGCCTTAAAACAGGCTTAAAACAGGACTAGACCAGTACTAAACCAAGACTAAACCAGGACTGAACCAGGATTAAAACAGGACTAAACCAGGACTGAACCAGGATTAAACCTGGACTGAACCAGGACTAAACCAGGACTGAACCAGGACTAAACCAGGACTGAACCAGGACTAAACCAGTACTAAACCAGGACTAAACCAGGACTAAAACAGGGCTAAATTAAACCAGCCCCAAACTAAACAAGTCCTAAACTAAACAATCCCTAAACCAGTCTTAACTAAACCTCTAAACCAGTCCTAAATCAGTCCTAAACCAATTTGAAACTAAACCAGTCCTAAACCAGCTCTAAACCAGGTCTGAACTAGTCCTAACACAGCCCTAAACCAGGTCTAACCGAGTCCTAACATCAGGGTTACATCAGTCCTAAACCAGTCTTGAACTAAACCAGTCTTAAAGCATTTCTAAAACAGCCCTAAACCAGGTCTAAACCAGTCTTACACCAGTCCTAAACCAGTCCTACACCAGTTGTACACCAGTCCTAAACCAGTCCTAAACCAGTCCTAAACCAGTCTTAAACTAAACCAGTCCTACACCAGTCCTAAACCAGCCTTAAACCAGTCCTAAACCAGTCCCACGCCAGCTCTAAACCAGTCCAACACCAGTTCTAAATTAGTTCTACACCAGCTCTAAACCAGTCCTAAACTAGTCCTAATCCAGTGCTACACCAGCTCTAAACCAGTCCTAAACCAATCCTACACCAGTCCTAAACCAGTCCTAACATTCTGGTCCAGTTCTGGTACAGTTCTGGTCCAGTTCTGGTGCTATTCTCGTACAGTTCTGGTCCAGTTCTGGTCCAGTTCTGGTACAGTTCTGGTCCAGTTCTGGTCCAGTTCTGGTGCAGTTCTGGTCCAGTTCTGGTCCAGTTCTGGTCCAGTTCTGGTCCAGTTCTGGTCCAGTTCTGGTGCCTCTCTCTGCCTCGTGTCAGAATGTGTGGACAAACCTATTCCTAAGTTATTTCTGGCCTGAGTGGGTTTTGGCAGCTCCGGTTGGTCGGGGATGGATTGGCGGCTCAGAGGCCCGGGTCCCGCCCCCCGAGCGCCTCTTATCGGGCCCTTCAGCTGCTGATCATGTGACCTGGGCCCATCATGGCCGCCGTCCAAACCAGAACGTTTGACTCATAATCTGTGGTCGGAGCGGTGCATCTGCAGGAAACTCTCACACTTTCTGCCAACGACATCGACGTTTATCAGAGAACAAATTTGTCTGCACTTGTGTTTCTTTTACGTTATTTTTCTTTTATGTTTTTTTGGAGAAAGAAAGATCTGATGAGACAAAACTGGACAAAAACCAGGATTAAAGAAGAACCGAACAGCGGGACTAAATGTGTAAAACAGGACTGAAATAAAACAAAACTATAGACCAAGTCCTCACAACGAGAAAGTAAAACCAAACAAGGAACTAAACACGGCTAAAACAAGAACATAACCAAGACGGGTAGAGCGAGGATAAACTAGCTCTAAACCAAGACTAAACCAAGATTAAATGGGTACAAACTAAGATTACTAAGAAGCTATAAACCAAGACTCAATGGGTAAAACAGGGCAAAAGCAGCACTAAGCCAAGACTAAATGGGTTAAACGGTAATAGACTAGTTCTAACCCAGGACTAAATCAAGACTCCATGGATAAAATGTATTAAACTAGCTCTAAAACAATTCTAAACCAAGACTAAATAGGTAAAATGTACAAAGCTAGCTCTAAAACCAGTCTAAACCAAGACCAAACCAAGACAAAATGGATTAAACAGTACTTGACTAATTCTAACCCAAGACTAAACCAAGAGTACATGCGTAGGAGGAGGCTAAACTAGCTCTAAACCAAGACTAAATGGGTAAAACAGGACTGAAATAAAACAAAACTATTGACCAAGACCTCACAACGAGAAAGTAAAACCAAACAAGGAACTAAACACGACTAAAACAAGAACTGAACCAAGACTAAATGGGTAAAACAGCACTAAAATAGCGCTAAACCCAGGCTAAATGAGTATGACATGGCAAAACTAGCTGTAAGCCAAGACTAAATGAGTGAAATGTACGAAACTAGCTCTAAAACCAGACTAAACCGAGACTGAATAGGACTGAAAAGGTTCTAAATTGGCTCTAAAGCAAGACTAAATGGGTAAAACAGGTCTAATCTAGCACTAAATTAAGACAAAATTAGCAAAATAATCCTGAACTAGCTCTGAACCAAGACTAAACCAAGTCTAATTGGGTGAAACAGTCGTAAACTAGATGTAAACCAAGATAAAATGGGTGAAATGTTCTAAAGTAGAACTAAACCAATACTAAATATTTAAAACAGGGCTAAACCAGTCCTAAACCAGCCCTTGTGTTTCTTTCATCTTTTTGTCAAAGTGTTGAAGTATGAATTGGTCTTAAGCTCCAATTTACACCAAAGCAATGCTGTGTACGTGAAATAATTCATTTAAAGGAACAAATATTATGCAAATGTGACCTTTTTTGTCTCTTTTAATCCACTTTTAACACCGTTCTTCATCAAAAACACACCTGGAGTCACATTTAGCTTCATTCACACTAGTTTAACGAATCCTGGTAAGAAAATCCTCTCCCTCCGACAGTCAAAAACACGACATGGATAAAATGTACTAAACTGACTGATTGAACTGGACTAAATGGGTAAAACGGTACTAAACAAGCTCTAAACCAAGATTAAACTGGAGTAAATGGGTAAAACAACACTACAGCCACTATAAACCAAGACTAAATGGCTAAAACAGTACTAAACATGCTCTAAAACAAGATTAAACTGGACTAAATGGGTAAAACAACACTAAAGCCACTATAAACCAAGACTGAATGGCTAAAACAACACTAAAGAAGCTCCAAAACAAGATTAAAATGGACTAAATGGGTAAAATGGTACTAAACAAGCTCTAAACCAAGATTAAATTGGACTAAATGGCTAAAACAATACTAAAGAAGCTCTAAAACAAGATTAAACTGGACTAAATGAGGAAAACCATACTAAAGTAGCTCTAAAACAAGATTAAACTGGACTAAATGGGTAAAACAATACTAAACAAGCTCTAAACCAAGATTAAACTGGAGTAAATGGGTAAAACAATACTAAAACCACTATAAACCAAGTCTTAATGGGTAAAACAACACTAAAACCACTATAAACCAAGACTAAATGGGTAAAACGGTACTAAACAAGCTCTAAAACAAGATTAAACTGGACTAAATGGGTACAACAATACTAAAACCACTATAAACCAAGACTAAATGGGTAAAACAATACTAAAGAAGCTCTAAAACAAGATTAAACTGGACTAAATGGGTAAAACAATACTAAAGAAGCTCTAAACCAAGATTAAACTGGACTAAATGGGTAAAACAATACTAAAGCCACTATAAACCAAGACTAAATGTCTAAAACAACACTAAAACAATACTATACAATACTAAAACAAACTAAAACAAGATTAAACTGGAGTAAATGGATAAAACAGTACTAAAAAGCTATAAACCACGACTCAGTGGGCAAAATTAGCACACTAAGCTAAGACTAAACCAAGACTAAATGGGTAAAATGTACAAAATTACAAAAAATAATACAAAAACATTAAACCAAGGCTCTATGGGTTAAAAAAACAACAACACACCACCGATGTGACAAGTTTATCATACATTTGTCACATTTTTGTTGATCATAGTTTCCCTTTAGTCACTTTTAGTTGTGTTTTTATCACTTCTAGTCGTGTTTTTGTTGCTTGCTTCAGAACATGTTTCAACAAATCTAAACTACAGGGTCTCCGTTTCTACGAAGATTAAAACCAGATATTTTCTTGTTTGTCGAGGAAATTATTGCACTTGAAAAATGGAAGCCTTTGTGATTTTCTAACTGCGTCCATTCAACTTTGAATTTGACTCCACTTAAACGCACACGAAACAACACAGATAGTGGCATTATTAAAGCAAAATGTCGAAAATGTTATCAATAATACACTTTATAGATAAATATTGTCTGTGTAGAAGCCTTTAGTCCCACTTTTCAACCTTTATTTGGATAAAAATGTGTTTGAAACGTCTGAATGCACAACAGAAATAACCGTTTGACTGTCGAATAATAAAATAATAACAGTTTTTATCCCTTTTTCTGCTTCCTCCAGCTTTAAATTCAAGCCCATTTGATTTTCTTCCAAACCGTCTTTAAGTGTGAAATACTCTCCAGGTTCATCTCAGGGAAAGATGTAAAAGGCTCAGGGTTTAAGCAGAAAAAAACACAAACTCAAACCAAAGATCCACCAGCGCCTTCCACTCTGCAGCGTTTAGTCCTGGTCTAGACCTGGTTTAGTCCTGGTTTAGTCCTGGTTTAGTCCTGGTCTAGTCCTGGTTCAGTCCCGGTTTAGTCCTGGTTTAGTCATGGTTTAGTCATGGTTTAGTCATGGTTTAGTCCCGGTCTAGTCCTGGTTCAGTCCCGGTTTAGTCCCGGTTTAGTCCTGGTTCAGTCCTGGTTTAGTCCTGGTTTAGTCCCGGTTCAGTCCCGGTTTAGTCCTGTTTAGTCCTGGTTTAGTCCTGGTTTAGTCCTGGTTTAGTCCTGGTTCAGTCCTGGTTCAGTCCTGGTTTAGTCCTGGTTTAGTCCTGGTTTAGTCCTGGTCTAGTCCTGGTTTAGTCCTGGTTTAGTCCTGATTTAGTCCTGGTTCAGTCCTGGTACAGTCCTGGTCTAATCCTGGTTTAGTCCTGGTTCAGTCCCGGTTTAGTCCTGGTTTAGTCCTGGTTTAGTCCTGGTTTAGTCCTGGTTTAGCCCTGGTTTAGCCCTGGTCTAGTCCTGGTCTAGTCCTGGTTTAGTCCTGGTTCAGTCCTGGTTTAGACCTGGTTTAGTCCTGGTTTAGACCTGGTTTAGTCCTGGTTTAGTCCTGGTTCAGTCCTGGTTTAGACCTGGTTTAGTCCTGGTTTAGACCTGGTTTAGTCCTGGTTCAGTCCTGGTTCAGTCCTGGTTTAGACCCGGTTCAGACCCGGTTCAGACCCGGTTTAGTCCTGGTTCAGATCTGGTTTCCACAGACTGTAGTTTTCCGTCGGCAGAGAATTCTTTCCAGTATTTTCCAAAACCTCGAAGCTAAAAATAAAACAGTTGATTCTTCAAATCCGACACAGAGTTTGTCATGAGAATGTGTCGAGTAAAATGTGACGCAAGAATCTGACAAACCTTGACGAGGACAAGGACGAGGCCCAGGGACGAGGTCAAGGACAAGGACGAGGCCAGGGACGAGGTCAAGGACAAGGACGAGGCCAGGGACGAGGCCAAGGACGAGGTCAGGGACGAGGACGAGGTCAGGGACGAGGCCAAGGACAAGGCCAGGGACAAGGACGAGGCCAGGGACGAGGCCAAGGACAAGGCCAGGGACAAGGCCAGGGACGAGGTCAAGGACAAGGCCAGGGACAAGGACGAGGATGAGGCCCAGGACGAGGCCAAGACGAGGCCAGGGACGAGGCCAAGGACAAGGCCAGGGACGAGGTCAAGGACAAGGCCAGGGACAAGGCCAGGGACAAGGCCAGGGACAAGGACGAGGCCAGGGACGAAGCCAAGGACAAGGCCAGGGACAAGGACGAGGCCAGGGACAAGGCCAAGGACAAGGCCAGGGACAAGGCCAGGGACGAGGTCAAGGACAAGGACGAGGACAAGGACGAGGACAGGGACGAGGACGAGGCCAAGGACGAGGCCAGGGACAAGGACGAGGCCAGGGACGAGGCCAAGGACAAGGCCAGGGACAAGGCCAGGGACAAGGCCAGGGACGAGGTCAAGGACAAGGCCAGGGACAAGGACGAGGATGAGGCCCAGGACGAGGCCAAGACGAGGCCAGGGACGAGGCCAAGGACAAGGCCAGGGACAAGGACGAGGACAAGGCCAAGGACAAGGACGAGGACGAGGACAAGGCCAAGGACGAGGCCAAGGACGAGGCCAAGGACGAGGCCAAGGACTAGGCCAAGGACGAGGCCAAGGACGAGGCCAAGGACGCAGGCCAAGGACAAGGCCAAGGACAAGGCTGGACGAGGCTGGGACGAGGCCAAGGACGCAGGCCAAGGACGAGGACGGCGCTGGCCAGGACGAGGCCAAGGACGAGGCCAGGGACGAGACGAGGACGAGGTCAAGGACAAGGACGAGGCCAAGGACGAGGCCAAGGACAAGGCCAAGGACAAGGCCAAGGACGAAGCCAAGGACGAGGCCAAGGACAAGGCCAAGGACGAGGCCAAGGACGAGGCCAAGGACGAGGCCAAGGACGAGGCCAAGGACGAGGCCAAGGACGAGGACATCAGGGACGAGGCCAAGGCCAAGGACGAGGCCAAGGCCAAGGACAAGGCCAAGGACGAGGCCAAGGACGAGGACATCAGGGACGAGGCCAGGGACGAGGACGAGGTCACGGTTCTGAGCAAAAACAGCTCACTTGGATTTTCTGCTTTAGATTGAAAGTTGCTGCACATTCAGAGAAACGAGCACCAGACCAGACACTTCACTCCGATGTGTTTACAGGGATTCAAGACCAGGTCTAAACCAGGTCTAAACCAGGACTAAACCAGGTCTAAACCAGGACTAAACCAGGTCTAAACCAGGTCTAAACTAGGACTGAACCAGGTCTAAACCAGGACTGAACTAGGACTAAACCAGGACTAAACCAGGTCTAAACCAGGACTAAACCAGGTCTAAACCAGGACTAAACTAGGACTGAACCAGGTCTAAACCAGGACTGAACTAGGACTAAACCAGGACTAAACCAGGTCTAAACCAGGACTGAACCAGGTCTAAACCAGGACTAAACTAGGACTAAACCAAGACTGGACTGAGACTAACGCTGTGTTCTCACTTGTCACCGTTTTGTCTTGGTCTTGTCCTGGTCTTATCTTGATCTTGGTCTTGTCTCAGTCTTGTCTTGGTCTTGTCCATAGACTGTAGATATCAGTGGACCATGTTAGCCTGCTAGCCGCCGCGTTCCAAATAAGAAGCAGCTCTGGAGGCTCCTGGCTCCATGAAGCCGAGCTCCGCCCTCTTCCTGTGACACTGGAGCCTTTACTCTGTAACTGTTTCTGTCAAACTCACATCTGGAACTAAATCGTCCGTCTGACTCACTCCACATGAATCGGGTGTTTTTTTCCGTTGGTTGTTCATAAATCAAGTTATTACAGAAATAACCGACCAATCAGGTGCTTCCTTTTCCAGGGGCCGTTTTCGCTCGTGTTAGCAACAGGTTTGATTGACAGCTAGCGCCGCACGTTGCCGCCGTGTTCTCTCACCGAGGGGCGGATACCGTTAGCAACCTCCTCCTGATTGGTCCGTGTGGTTGCCACGATACGCACTCGGATTTAAATATGGAGTCTGGCTCCACTTTAGCCGCTATAACTGCTAGCTCCACTTTAGCCGCTATAACTGCTAGCCACGATGGGCTGGAGCCAAACGCTATGAGTGACGTCACAATCCCATAGTCCACTGATGTACAGTCTATGGTCTTGTCTCAGTCTTGTCTCAGTCTTGTCTTGGTCTTGTCTCAGTCTTGTCTTGGTCTTGTCTCAGTCTTGTCTTGGTCTTGTCTCAGTCTTGTCTTGGTCTTGTCTCAGTCTTGTCTTGGTCTTGTCTCAGTTCTGTCTTGGTCTTGTCTCAGTCTTGTCTTGGTCTTGTCTCAGTTCTGTCTTGGTCTTGTCTCAGTCTTGTCTTGGTCTTGTCTCAGTCTTGTCTTGGTCTTGTCTCAGTTCTGTCTTGGTCTTGTCTCAGTCTTGTCTTGGTCTTGTCTCAGTTCTGTCTTGGTCTTGTCTCAGTCTTGTCTTAGTTTTGTCCCGGTCTTGCCTCCGTCTTGTTTTGTCCCAGTCTTGCCTCGGTCCTGCCTCGGTTTGGTCCTGTCTTGGACTTGTCTTGACCTCATCTTAGTCCCGTCTTGGTTTCGTGTCGCTCTAGTCTCGTTATTTTTCCTGGTCTTGTCTCAGTTTTGTCCTGGCCTCATCCTGGTCTCGTCTCAGTTTTTTCTTGTTTTGTTTTTTTCTATTTGAGACTGAAGGACTTGTTTAACAGCTCACACTCACCTTTTTATCTCTCCCTGGTCAGATTTTGTTTAAATAAAACTCAGATTGAAGCCTCAGACAGAGCTGTGCCTCCAGTCAGTTCATGTGAAGAAGCATTTAAAGCTCTTTTAAGCTTTTTGAACAGAACCCATGCGTTTTTACTTTAATATTTCCATCATCATCTAAAGATTGGACACACACTTCTCCTTTTCTCTGACACTGAGTCCTGGTTGGTTTCACATTTGCTGGTTTTGCGTTGGTTGTGGCTCCGTTTTTGTCTCTTTTTCGTCTCGTTTTCGTCTCTTTTTTGTCTCTTTTTCGTCTCTTTTTCGCTCGTTCTTTCACTCCTGACTCCGTTTTCATCTCTTTTTTGTCTCTTTTTCGCCCTTTCTTTCACTCCTGACTCCGTTTTCATCTCTTTTTTGTCTCTTTTTCGCCCGTTCTTTCACTCCTGACTCCGTTTTCATCTCTTTTTTGTCTCTTTTTCGCCCTTTCTTTCACTCCTGGCTCTGTTTTCGTCTCTTTTTCGTCTCTTTTTCGCCCTTTCTTTCACTCCTGACTCCGTTTTCATCTCTTTTTTGTCTCTTTTTCGCCCTTTCTTTCACTCCTGGCTCTGTTTTCGTCTCTTTTTCGTCTCTTTTTCGCTCGTTCTTTCACTCCTGGCTCCATTTTCATCTCGTTTTCGTCTCTTTTTCACCCGTTCTTTCACTCCTGGCTCTGTTTTCGTCTCTTTTTCGTCTCATTTTCATCTCATTTTTGTCTCTTTTTCGCCCGTTCTTTCACTCCTGGCTCTGTTTTCATCTCTTTTTCGTCTCTTTTTCGCCCGTTCTTTCACTCCTGGCTCCGTTTTTGTCTCTTTTTCGCCCGTTCTTTCGCTCCTGGCTCCATTTTCATCTCTTTTTCGTCTCTTTTTCGCTCGTTCTTTCACTCCTGGCTCCATTTTCATCACTTTTTCGTCTCTTTTTCGCACTTTATTTCACTCCTGACTCCGTTTTCATCTCTTTTTTGTCTCTTTTTCGCCCGTTCTTTCACTCCTGGCTCTGTTTTCGTCTCTTTTTCGTCTCATTTTCATCTCATTTTTGTCTCTTTTTCGCCCGTTCTTTCACTCCTGGCTCTGTTTTCATCTCTTTTTCGTCTCTTTTTCGCTCGTTCTTTCACTCCTGGCTCCATTTTCATCTCGTTTTCGTCTCTTTTTCGCTCGTTCTTTCACTCCTGACTCCGTTTTCATCTCTTTTTCGTCTCTCTTTCGCCCGTTCTTTCACTCCTGGCTCTGTTTTCGTCTCTTTTTCGTCTCATTTTCATCTC
Source organism: Rhinogobius similis (assembly GCA_019453435.1). Taxonomy (NCBI): domain Eukaryota; kingdom Metazoa; phylum Chordata; class Actinopteri; order Gobiiformes; family Gobiidae; genus Rhinogobius; species Rhinogobius similis. The sequence goes on along the minus strand of CM033636.1, from coordinate 32,688,688 downwards.
ATTTTTGTCTCTTTTTCGCCCGTTCTTTCACTCCTGGCTCTGTTTTCATCTCTTTTTCGTCTCTTTTTCGCCCGTTCTTTCACTCCTGGCTCCGTTTTTGTCTCTTTTTCGCCCGTTCTTTCGCTCCTGGCTCCATTTTCATCTCTTTTTCGTCTCTTTTTCGCTCGTTCTTTCACTCCTGGCTCCATTTTCGTCTTGTTTTCGTCTCTTTTTTGTCTCTTTTTCGCTCGTTCTTTCACTCCTGGCTCCCGCTCACGTTCGCGGTGTTTTTGCAGATGTTTTGAGAGCGACGCCTGAATAATTCTGTCTAAATCATGTTTTGGAGCAGAGCTTCAAAGCGCCGCGGAGGCCGATGCATATGTATGAGACCGGATAAAACCTCATTGTCCATTATTAACACACGGCACCACCAGGGGGCGCTGCGTCGGGCTGAGTCAGGATTTAAGACTCTCCTGCTCAAACGGAAGGGTTTATTTGTCACAAACGATGAACAAATGGAGCAGAGCAACACCAGAGCAGAGTTAGAAAGATTTAAGTGAAGCCCACGTTAACGACCAGAGAATAAACGTTTCTTAGAGTGAGACGCTGCAGGAAAAAATGTTAAATGTAAAGATATCAATGTTAAACTTCTCCTGTAGTTCACTCACATAAATGTAAGAAAAAATGTATTACAAGTTTTTCATCATGTCATGTTTTCATGTAGAAATAAGGCATTTTATGGCCAAAAATCCAAATATTTGGGACATTTAAATCTGAAATTAGTTACAAAAATGTACAGAGGGGATTTTTGATTTTTTTTTTTAGTTTTTGAGTAAACTAGATCTGACTGTCCTAAAAATTCAAATTTGGCCTAATTTTTTTCTCCTTCAAACTTGAGTTACAGAATCCTCCTTAAACCCTGGTGTTCGGTCTAAATGTGTTGAGTCCAGATTGTACAGTTTGCGTGGATCTACTTTAGGCTGATCTTTATGTCTCGAGGAACAAAAATGCATTTGAAGAAAACAATGTCAGAGAAATCTATGGATGAAGTGGATTCAATGGAAGAATCAAACATCAGGAGCAGATTGGACACGTTTGTTGTTTCACATGAAAGTCCAGACGTGAGAGAAAAAAGTGAACAGAAAACAAAACATTGAAAAGAATGCGTTTTGCTGCAGAGTCTGGCCTTAAGTGGATTTGATGTTTTTTGTTTGCAGCACTTTGGAAACATTTCAGTTTGTAAAACGTGCTGTAGAAATAAAGTGGATTGGATTGCATTAGTGCTAATTACATCCATTAAAATGTTGTTTTTGTGTGGAATTGGTTTAATTGTGCAGCTCTGACCTTTAAGAGGTAAATAAAGTCATCAGAGGCTTCAGAGGCTAAACATCAGGAGAAAAAGTGTGTTTGAACAGACAAAGACAGGTCTATCCCCGGGGTATAATTCCAGATTTAAACCAGGTCTAACCCAGGTCTATTCCAGGCCCATTCCAAAAACTAAACCAGGTAAATTCCAGGTCTAGTTCAAGTCCTTCCTAATTCTATTCAGGAGCGCTATTCCAGGGCTATTCAAGGTCTATTCTCGCTCTTTTCCAGGTCTATTCCAGGCCTCTTCCAAAGGTCTATTCTCAGTCTTTTCCAGGTCTATTCCAAAGGCCTATTCAAGGTCTATTCTCGGTCTTTTCCAGGTCTATTCCAGGCCTATTACAAAGGGTTATTCCAGGTCTATTCTAGTTCTATTTTATGGGCGTTTGGGGTCTAATTCCAGGTCTAAACCACGATATCCCAGGTCTGTTCCAGGTGTATTCCAAAGGTCTATTCAAGGTCTATTCTCAGTCTTTTCAAGGTCTATTCTCTGTCTTTTCCAGGTCTATTCCAAAGGTCTATTCAAGGTCTATTCTCTGTCTTTTCCAGGTCTATTCCAGGCCTATTACAAAGGGTTATTCCAGGTTTTGGTTTAATTGTGCAGCTCTGGCCTTTAAAAGGTAAATAAAGTCATCTGCTCAGAGGCTTCAGAGGCTAAACATCAGGAGAAAAAGTGTGTTTGAACAGACAGCTGCATTAAAGACACAAACAGTCAATCACCAGAACAACATTTCACAAAAACAGCAGATTGTCTCCACGATTCTGTTTTTATCTCCCAGATCCACGGCCTTTTCCGCGGCACAATCACATTAAAGACAAGAGCGTCGTCTGGAAAGCGCTGACTCGGCTCTAAACGCCGTCCTCTCGTGCTGCTGCGCTGCGTTCGAGCGCGTTGGGCAGAGCGGGAAAACACAGCTGTCGGTTGGAGACGCGAGCGGAGTTTGACGACTTTAACGATGAGCGATGAGGGAAGAGCCGGCGCGAAGGCGAGGCCCGAGCAGAGCGTTTAACTCCGGCAAAGGTCGGACGATCGATACGACGCCACGGCACGGAAAAGCTTTGGACGACGAGCGTTTACGTTTTACTGAAGCAGAGTTTGAGCCAAAACACGAGACTAAAGGAGATCGAGCTCTGCACAAAACACGACTACAATGTTCTATTTTAGACTGTTTTATGGCTCCAACAAATGATTCTTTTACTAATCCATTAGTTTGGTTCATAAATATGAGGTAAACCTGGGATAAACTGACAAAACTGAATATATCATGTGTTTTTGGAGTTTCCTGATGACGATATTCAGTTGATATTGTGTCAATCCAAGAGAAATGTGTTAAAACATGTCTTTAAACGTATTATTTGAGGTTTAATTGTCAGATAAATGTGAAAATGAATCTGATAAATGCATTTTTTTTTCATTTTTAAGTTACAAGTTTCTTCTAATAAGACAGTTGTAAATAGCTATAAATTCATTTAAAATAAAAAAATATATATATATTTAAATAATAATTACAAGAAGACAGGATGAACTTTCCAGATATGAACATCATTTTGTTTCATTTTTATTTCCTTCGCCTCTTTTACTGTTAAGAAAGTTTGTAGATCTTCGATACCAAATTGTCTACATTTTAATATATTGTCCATCTCTATTCCAGGTCTATTCCATCTCTATTCCAGGTCTATTACAGGTCTATCCCAGGTCTATTCCAGGTCTAATCCAGGTCTATTCTAGGTCTATCCCAGGTCTATCCCAGGTCTATCCCAGGTCTATCCCAGGTCTATCCCAGGTCTATCCCAGGTCTATCCCAGGTCTATCCCAGGTCTATCCCAGGTCTATCCCAGGTCTATCCTAGGTCTATTCCAGGTCTACTCCAGGTCTACTCCAGGCCTATTCCAGGCCTATTCCAGGCCTACTCCAGGTCTACTCCAGGTCTATTCCAGGCCTATTCCAGGCCTATTCCAGGTCTATTCCAGGTCTATTTCATTCCAAACCTTTTCCAAACCATTAATCAAAAGTAAATCCTATTTCTCCAGAGACTGAACTGTAAAAGCCTCCATTTCTTTAACTCGGTGCTGGCCCAGAGTCACAGACGAACACGACGTCCCAAAGTCACCAAACCACTCCATCCAAACGCCGAGCGCCGAGGCCCGGGACGCCAAACCAACGAGTGATCGGCTGGACTCCAGCCGCACAACAAACGACAAAAACATGTTCACCTGACGAGCTGGAAGCACCTCGCACCAAGACACGCCGAGCCACGCACCACACCAAACAAGCCAGACCAGACCAAAGACCAGACCAAGCACCAGACCAAAGACCAGACCAAAGACCGGACCAAAGACCAGACCAAAGACCAGAGAGAGAAGGAGAAGTTTAGCATCATCCAATCCAAAACAAACATGTGGGTTTATCTGGGATTTACAAGGATCACAAATGCCTTCTATGCACCTCTAATTAGGCTTTACTCCAGGCCCATTCCAGGGGTCTAAACCGGATCTATTCCAGGTCTGTTCTTGGTCTACTCCAGAAGCCTAAACCAGGTCTAATCCATGTCTTCCCAGTTCTATTCCAGGTCTATTCCAGGTCTTTTCCAGTTCTATTCCAGGTCTTTTCCAGTTCTATTCCAGGTCTATTCCAAAGGTCTACTCACGGTCTATTCTCAGTCTTTTCCAGGTCTATTCCAGGCCTATTCCAAAGGTCTTTTCTCGGTCTTTTCTAGGTCTACTCCAAAGGTCTAATCAAGGTCTATTCTCGGTCTTTTCCAGGTCTATTCCAGGCCTATTACAAAGGGTTATTCCAGGTCTATTCTAGTTCTATTTTATGGGCGTTTGGGGTCTAATTCCAGGGCTAAACCACAATATTCCAGGTCTGTTCCAGGCCTATTCCAAAGGTCTATTCAAGGTCAATTCTCGGTCTTTTTCAGGTCTATTCAAGGTCAATTCTCGGTCTTTTTCAGGTCTATTCCAGGCCTATTACAAAGGGTCTATTTTATGGGTGTCTAATTCCAGGCCTAAACCACGATATTCCAGGTCTGTTCCAGGTGTATTGCAGACAGACGACAGGGGAGTTAGGTTTTCTTACCTGGAGGAGTCGGCCGGGTGGAGACAAACGCCAAACGCCAAACGCCAAACGCCAAACGTCAGACCAAACATGAGGAAAGAGAGAGAAGAAGGAGAAGTTTAGGAGTGGGATTATGCCTGGTCCGGGCCAAAACAAACACATGTCGGCTTATCTGGGATTTACAGGGGTCACAAATGGCTTCCAGATCCTTCTAATTATATTTTGAGACGGAACAGAAAACAAAACAACGCTGTGCCAAGTCTGGAGTGAGACTCTGGCACTGGAGATGAACAAAAGCACAAAATATAACCAGAATCACGTGGAAAGAAAGTCTGAACAGGACGAGTCTGTGCTGCTCCATCACAAACATCACCTTTATCACAGATTTGAAACCCAATCTTTAGAAATATTTGTTTAAATCCTTCAAAATTAAACCTGTAAAAGAAGAATAAACTTGTTTTTATTATATATTTTGTTTGCAATTAACTATTTTAATTCATCTCTTTGTATTAAATCTTACATTTGTGCCATGTTTTGTTACTAGACAATAACAGAGTACAAACAAACTAATTACAACTTCATAATTGAAACATGTTTTTTGAAATTTATTTAAAGAAAAATGACAATAATAAATAAACAACTAAATTACAATAGAAAAAAAAAAGTATAAAAATAATAATTGACAAGATACACAACAGGACGACATGAGAAAACAACACCAAACAACTCAACAAAGACAAGACAAATGACACAAAACGACACAAAACGGACAGATATTACTGAAGTCCTCCCATCGACTCCTCCCATGGTGTACAATCAAACCTGAGCCTCATCGTCAGTCGACAAACTTTTAAACACAGGAAAATCATGCAAAATGTTCAGAATTATACTTTCTCAGTCCCGTCCCGGCTTTTAGTAGTCGCTTGTAATCACATTTTTATTGATTTTATTCACATTTGGTCATGTTTTTGTTACTATTAGTTGTGCTTTTGGCCATTTTTAGCCACACTTTTGTCACTTTTAATCACGTTTTTCTCACTTTTAGCCACACTTTGTTTTCTTTTGTTGCTATTATTACGTTCTTGGCACTTTTGAGTTGCATGTTTATCATATTTAGTCACGTTTTTGTTGCTTGTAATTAAATTTGTGTCACTTTTTTCTCACTTTTAGCCACACTTTTGTCTTCTTTTGTCGCTACTATTGCGTTTTTGGCACTTTTTAGTTGCATTTTTGTCACTTTTAATCACTTTTTTGTCACTTTTCTTGCATTTGTATCACTTAACGTCTTGTTTTTCTCACTTTTACACTTCTTGAGCTTTTAATAGTCGCTTGTAATCACATTTTTATTGATTTTCATTCATATTTTGTCATGTTTTTTACTATAAGTTGTGCTTTTGGCCATTTTTAGCTGCATTTTTGTCACTTTTTAATCACGTTTTTCTCACTTTTTGTTTTGTTTTAGTCACAGTTTCTGTCGCTTTAGCTGCGACTGCGATTATTGCGTCTTGGCACTTTTTAGTTGCACGTTTATCATATTTAGTCACGTTTTTGTTGCTTATAGTTACATTTGTGTCACTTTTAGTCACGTTTTTCTCGCTTTTAGCCACTTCATGTTTTGTATTTAACTCCATTAGTTGTGCTTTTGTTATATTTAGCTGAGTTTTTCATGCTTTTAGTCATGTTTTTTTGCTGCAGGTGACGCTGGAAGTCTGGTTCTACACATTTTTACAGGAGAAAATGTCATTACCAACCTTTGGCTTTTTGTGTTTGTGCCGCTCACTGATAAAACTCCAAATGTCACGACGTGATTAAGGATATATTTTCTCTTGTTTAAAAGGCAAACGCTGGGATTTTATTCTTCTTTACTGCTCCTTTGTTTGCAAATTAACATTTAGTACGAGAGGAATAAATACATAATTGAATAGATGAATAGGTCAAGAGTCAAGTTTGCAAAATGTGTCAGTCAAAGGTCAGATCGATTGGGCAGAATACAACGGACAAACTTAATTATTATTACTTAAGACTGTTTTCTCCAAAAGCATTTTTTCCTCGGGACATAAAGATCAGCCTAAAGTAGATCCACACAAACTGTATAATCTGGGCCTGAATAAGATTCTGACCAAATGTACACAAGGATTTGACAAAAAAGCGACAAAATTGTGACTTAAGGCGACAAAACCGAGACAAAAACACAACCAAACAAGACAAAAACGCAACTAAAAGCGGAAAAAACGATACAAAAACGAATCAAATAGCAACTAAATGAGACAAAAATGCAAAATAGCAACAAAAAAGCAACTAAAAGCAACTAAATGTGACTAATAACAAAAACGAGACAAAAATGCAACTAAAAGCGACAAACTTCAAAGGCTGTTTTCTCCAAAAGCATTTTTGTTCCTCGGGACATAAAGATCAGCCTTAAAGTAGATCCACACAAACTGTATAATCTGGGCCTGAATAAGATTCTGACCAAATGTACACAAGGATTTGACTAAAAGCAACAAAAATGTGACTAAAAGCAACAAAACCAAGACAAAAACACAACTAAAAGTGAAAAAACAAGACAAAAACGAATAAAATAGCAACTAAATGAGACAAAAATGCAAAATAGCAACAAAAATGCAACTAAATGTGACTAAAAGCAACAAAACCGAGACAAAAACGCAACTAAAAGCGACAAACTCCAAAGGCTGTTTTCTCTTTTGTTCCTCGGGACATAAAGTCTTAAAGTAGATCCACACAAACTGTACAATCTGGGCCTGAACAAGATTCTGACCAAATGTACACAAGGATTTGACTAAAAGCGACAAAAATGTGACTTAAAGCGACAAAAACGAGACAAAACCGCAAGTAAAAGCGATAAAAGTGAGACAAAAACTAATCAAATAACAAAAACACAACTGCAAACGACAAAATTGAGACAAAAACTGAACTAATAACAAAAAAAACAAGTGACTAATAGTAACAAAAACGCAAAAAAACAAAAACAAAATGCAACTATAAGAGACAAACTCCAAAGGCCATTTTTGTCCCAGAGAGACAAAGATCAGCCTAAAAGCAGCTCCTGCACCAAACTGTACAATCTGGGCCTGAATAAGATTCTGACCAAATGTACACAAGGATTTGACTAAAAGCAACAAAAATGTGACTAAAAGCGACAAAAACGAGACAAAAATGCAACTAAAAGTAACAAAAACGCAACTAAAAGCGACAAACTCCAAAGGCTGTTTTCTCCAAAAGCATTTTTATTCCTCGGGACATAAAGATGAGCCTTAAAGTAGATCCACACAAACTGTACAATCTGGGCCTGAATAAGATTTTGACCAAATGTACACAAGGATTGACAAAAAAGCGACAAAAATGTGACTTAAAGCGACAAAACCGAGACAAAATCGCAAATAAAAGCCAAAAAAACAAGATAAAAGCGAAACAAAAACGAATCAAATAGCAACTAAATGCGACAAAAATGCAAAATAGCAACAAAAAAGCAACTAAAAGTGACTAAAAGCAACAAAACCGAGACAAAAACGCAACTAAAAGTAGAAAAAAACTATACAAAAACGAATAAAATAGCAACTAAATGCGACAAAAACGCAAAATAGTAACAAAAATGCAACTAAATGTGACTAAAAGCAACAAAACCGAGACAAAAACGCAACTAAAAGCGGAAAAAACGATACAAAAACGAATCAAATAGCAACTAAATGCGACAAAAATGCAAAATAGCAACAAAAATGCAACTAAATGTGACTAGAAGCAACAAAACCGAGACAAAAACGCAACTAAAAGCGGAAAAAACGATACAAAAAAGCAACCAAAGACAAAAACGCAACCGAACAAGACAAAAACACAACTAAAAGCGAAAAAAACAAGACAAAAACGAATCAAATAGCAACTAAATGCGACAAAAACGCAAAATAGTAACAAAAATGCAACTAAATGTGACTAAAAGCAACAAAACCGAGACAAAAACACAACTAAAAGCGGAAAAAATGATACAAAAAGCAACCAAACAAGACAAAAACGCAACTAAACAAGACAAAAACGCAACTAAAAGTAGAAAAAACGATACAAAAACGAATCAAATAGCAACTAAATGCCACAAAAATGTAAAAAAGTAACAAAAATGCAACTAAATGTGACTAAAAGCAACAAAACCGAGACAAAAACGCAACTAAAAGCGGAAAAAAACTATCAAATAGCAACTTAATGAGACAAAAATGCCAAATAGAACAAACTTAATTATGACACGAATCCTGTTTCTATTTGCTCGTTCTCTTCCTGCTGCTGTGTCCTCTGCTTTTCTCTCGTTCCTCGCCTCGTGTTCTGTCCTTGTTTTCCTCGATTTAAGGTCGATGTGAAGTTTTGTCATCGGAGCGTGAACGGACGGACACAACGCGGGGAAACAATCCAAAACGGTGCCCCCAAAACGTCTGACACGCCTCGGAAATGACGGACTCTCGCCGCCCAAGGTCACGCGGCAAACAACCAAACAAACAGCTCAACCAGACGGGGTTCTGTGCCACGAATCTACGAATGTTTCCCCGATCGAGCTCTAAACACCGTCCGCTCGGCTCCTGAAGGTGTTTTATTCTGCCGTTTAATCCATTGATTTCTCTGCGACGTTGTAACTCAGAGCCAGTTCTCTCAGAAAATGTGTTTTTGTCACAGAGACAAAGATCTTAAAGCAGCTCCTGCACCAAACTGTACAATCTGGGCCTGGACGAGATTCAGACCAAATGTACACAAGGATTTGACTAAAAAAGACAAAAATGTGACTTAAAGCAACAAAAACGAGACAAAAACGAGACAAATAGCAACTAAATGCGACAAAAATGTGACTTGAAGCGACAAAAATGAGACAAAAACACAACTAAAAGCGAAAAAAAGAAGACAAAAACTAATCAAATAGCAACTAAATGCGACAAAAATGCAAAATAGCAACAAAAATGCAACTAAATGTGACTAATAACAAAAACGTGACAAAAAAGCAACTAAAAGTAACAAAAATGCAACTAAAAGCGACAAACTCCAAAGACAGTTTTCTCCAAAAGCATTTTTGTTCTTCGGGAAATAAAGATCAGCCTTAAAGTAGATAATTTGGGCCTGAATAAGATTTTGACCAAATGTACACAAGGATTTGACTAAAAGCAACAAAAATGTGACTTAAAGCGACAAAAATGAGACAAAAACGCAACTAAAAGCGAAAAAACTATACAAAAACTAATCAAATAGCAACTAAATGCTACAAAAATGCAAAATAGGAACAAAAACGCAACTAAAAGCAACTAAATGTGACTAATAACAAAAACGAGACAAAAATGCAACTAAAAGTAACAAAAATGCAACTAAAAGCGACAAACTCCAAAGGCCATTTTCACAGAAACAAAGATGAACCTAAAAGCAGCTCCTGCACCAAACTGTACAATCTGGACTCAACAAGATTCTGACCAAATGTACACAAGGATTGACAAAAAAGCGACAAAAATGTGACTAAAAGCGACAAAAACGAGACAAAAACGCAACCAAACAAGACAAAACCGCAAGTAAAGGCGACAAAAACAAGATAAAAGCGAGACAAAAACTAATCAAATAACAAAAACGCAACTGCAAACAACAAAATTGAGACAAAAACGCAACTAATAACAAAAAAAACAAGTGACTAATAGTAACAAAAACACACACACAAAAAAAAAGCAACAAAAATGCAACTATAAGCGACAAACTCCAAAGGCCATTTAAAAGAAAAAGTAGCTCCTGCACCAAACTGTACAATCTGGACTCAACAGGATTCTGACCAAATGTACACAAGGATTTGACTAAAAGCAACAAAAATGTGACTTAAAGCGACAAAACCGAGACAAAAACGCAACTAAAAGCGGAAAAAATGATACAAAAACGAATCAAATAGCAACTAAATGCGACAAAAATGTAAAATAATAACAAAAATGCAACTAAATGTGACTAAATGTGACTAATAACAAAAACGAGACAAAAATGCAACTAAAAGCGACAAACTCCAAAGACTGTTTTCTCCAAATGCATTTTTGTCCCTCGAGACATAAAGATCAGCCTTAAAGTAGATCCACACAAACTGTACAATCTGGACTCAACACATTTAGAACAAACACCAGGATTTTTAATATTTAATTCTAAAACAGATTTATTGGAATTTTAAGTTAAAGAATTTTCAGTACATTCCAGTTTACTCAAAAACTAAATAATAAATCCAAATCCTCTGTACATTTTTATAACTAATATGTTACAAAATGAACCGATAAATTTAAACCTGGTTCTGTCCATTTTTGATTTAAATGTCACAAATATGTGACATTTTGGCCATTTTTACATAAAATGCCTTATTTCTACATGAAAACATGACGTGATGAAAAACGAGTAATATTTTTTTTCTTACATTTATGTGACTAAACTACAGGAGGAGTTGACATCTTTAAATTTAAGATTTTTTCCTGCTCACCTGCAAAATTTGGCCATACAATGTTGCTTGTTTTCACCTCTTTTTATCCACTTTTACTTCTTTCTGTTATGTGTTTGCACTTTTGTTGTTTTGGCTTTTCCAGTTGAGCGGGAATTCCGTTCACTTCAGACAAAACGAGGGAAAAGACGACTGATTCGTGCAAAACGTTCACGTGACCAACCAGTCGCTGCGACGAAACTTCTGCAAAAGGTGAAAACGTTGAGAGCAAAATCCAAACGGAGAGCGTTTTCCCCGTCAGCGTCGGGCCCTAAACGTGACACGGGACGGTGGATAAACTGGGACTCAGCTAAACCCTGAGCCCGCGGCGACAGCGACAGACGAGCGCCGCTAACGTGCTAACGGGACGTGACAGCGTCGAGCTAACGCGCCGCTAACAGGAAGTGACATCACACCGCGCGCGACCCCGACGACGGGTCAGGAACACGACAGGCGCAGGTCCCAGTGTGACGGGAGCAAGGGCAGACTCACAGCAACAAGGTCCCGGTATGACAGGAGCAACGACGGACTCACAGCAACAAGGTCCCGGTGTGACAGGAGCAACGACGGACTCACAGCAACAAGGTCCCGGTGTGACAGGAGCAACAACGGACTCACAGCAACAAGGTCCCGGTGTGACAGGAGCAACAGCGGACTCACAGCAACAAGGTCCCACTGTGACAGGAGCAACGACGGACTCACAGCAACAAGGTCCCGGTGTGACAGGAGCAACAGCGGACTCACAGCAACAAGGTCCCGGTGTGACAGGAGCAACGACGGACTCACAGCAACAAGGTCTCAGTGTGACAGGAGCAACGACGGACTCACAGCAACAAGGTCGCGGTGTGACAGGAGCAACGACGCACTCACAGCAACAAGGTCCCAGTGTGACAGGAGCAACGAAGCACTCACAGCAACAAGGTCCCAGTGTGACAGGAGCAACGGCGGACTCACAGCAACAAGGTCCCGGTGTGACAGGAGCAACAGCGGACTCACAGCAACAAGGTCCCGGTGTGACAGGAGCAACAGCGGACTCACAGCAACAAGGTTTTGTCGCTCTTAGTCGTAGTTTTGTCACTTTTAGTCACATTTTTGATGCTTTTTGTCACATTTTGTTGCTTAGAGTCACTTCCAGTCGCGCTAAGTCACTTTCAAATGCACTTTTGTTTCTTCTAGTTGCAATTTTGAACCAGTTTTTTTACTTTCAGTTGCTCTTAGTCACATTTTTGTCTCATTAGTTGGAGTAGTTTTGTCACTTTTAGTCACGTTTTTGTCAGTTTGTCACATTTTGTTGCTTAGAGTCACTTCCAGTCGCGCTAAGTCACTTTCAAATGCACTTTTGTTTCTTCTAGTTGCAATTTTGAACCAGTTTTTTTACTTTCAGTTGCTCTTAGTCACGTTTTTGTCTCATTAGTTGGAGTAGTTTTGTCACTTTTAGTCGCTTTTTGTCACATTTTGTTGCTAATAGTCTCTTTCAGACACGCTTTAAGTTGCTTTCAAACAGGTTTTTTTGCTTTTACTCATGTTTTCTGTTCCTTTAGTGGCCGGTTTTGTCGCTCTTAGTCGTAGTTTTGATGTTTGTAGTCACGTTTCTGTTGCTTTTAGTCATGTTTTTTGTTCCTTTAGTGGGCGGTTTTGTCGCTGTTAGTTGTAGTTTTGAGGCTTTTAGTTGCAGTTATATCACTTTTTGTCTGTTTCAGTCGCACTTTGTCACTTTAAGTTGCTTTCAGTTGTGTTTTTGTTGCTTTTACTCATGTTTTCTGTTCCTTTAGTTGCCAGTTTTGTCGCTCTTAGTCGTAGTTTTGATGTTTTTAGTCACGTTTTTGTTGCTTTTACTCATGTTTTTGTTCCTTTAGTGGCCAGTTTTGTCGCTCTTAGTCGTAGTTTTGACGCTTTTAGTCACATTTTTGATGCTTTTTGTCACATTTTGTTGCTTAGAGTCACTTCCAGTCGCGCTCAGTCACTTTCAGACGTATTTTTGTTGCTTTTAGTTGCAATTTTGAACCAGTCTTTCACTTTCAGTTGGTCTTAGTCATGTTTTTGTTGCTCTTAGTCACGTTTTTGTCCCTTTAGTTGGAGTAGTTTTGTCACTTTTCGTCGCTTTTTGTCACATTTTGTTACTAATGGTCTCTTTCAGACACGCTTTAAGTTGATTCCAGACACGTTTTTGTTGCTTTGAATCATGTTTTTGTTCCTTTAGTGGCCGGTTTTGTCGCTCTTAGTCGTAGTTTTGACGCTTTTAGTCACGTTTTTGATGCTTTTTGTCACATTTTGTTGCTAATAGTCTCTTTCAGACACGCTTTAAGTTGATTCAAGACACATTTTTGTTGCTGTTAGTCATGTTTTTTGTTCCTTTAGTGGCCGGTTTTGTCGCTCTTAGTCGTAGTTTTGACGCTTTTAGTCAAGTTTTTTCAGCTTCAGACACACTTTGTCACTTTAAGTCACTTTCAGTTGTGTTTTTGTTGCTTTTAATCACCTTTTATCTGCTTTAAGTCTCGTTTTTGCTGTTGTTTGCTGTCATGCACTTATAATTTAGCATTACTAAAAAACCAAACAAACAAACAGACGGCTTGCGAGCACAGATTGCACAAAGCTTTGGTGTGAAACTGGATAAAACGGTCGTCTCTAAAACAATTATCACTCCGTTCTGATTGTCTCTGGATTCACTGAAGCCGTTACAACCGTTTTGTTATTTTGGGTTTGTTTATTTCTAAAGGTTGATTTTGCGCGGCTCACGGCTCGCGGCTTCAATCAGGACGTTCTTTCGGGTTTGATTGGTTTATGACGAAAGGCGCCGTCCTTTTACCACGAAAGATGGAAATGTGAACTTTAGCTCCAAAATCCACTTCTGGATAATCCCCGAGAACCAGACGGGATTAAACCAAAACCGGATTAAACCAGGAGCAAGACCTGGTCACGACAGGTTCAAAGAGGAAAGGACTAAACCAGGACTAAGACAGAACCAAAACCAGGATTAAAACAGGATTAAACCAGGACTAAACCAGGACTGAATTAAGACTAAACCAGGACTAAAACAGGACTAAACCAGGACTAAACCAGGAGCAAGATCTGGTCACGACAGATTCAGAGAGGAAAGAACTAAACTAGGACTAAAACAGAACCAAAACCAGGATTAAAACAGGATTAAACCAGGACTAAACCAGGACTAAACTAAGACTAAACTAGGACTAAAACAGGACTAAAGCAGGGCTAAACCAGAACCAAAACCAGGATTAAAACAGGATTAAACCAGGACTAAGCCAGGACTAAAGCAGGACTAAACCAGGATTAAAACAAGACTAAAACAGGACTAAAGCAGGACTAAACCAGACTTAAAACAGGACTAAAACAGGACCAACGCAGGACTAAACCAGGATTAAAGAAGGACTAAAACAGGACTAAACCAGGACTAGAACAGGACTTAACTAAGACTAAACCAGGACTAAAGCAGGACTAAAGAGGGACTAAACTTAGACTATAACAGGACTAAACTAAGACTAAACTAGGACTAAAGCAGGACTAAACCAGGATTAAAACCAGACTTAAAACAGGACTAAAGAAGGACTAAACTAAGACTAAACTAGGACTAAACCAGGATTGAAGCAGGACTAAACCAGGACCAAAACCAGACTTAAAACAGAACTAAAGAAGGACTAAACTAAGACCAAACTAGGACTTTAGCTGGACTAAAGCTAGACTAAAGCAGTACTAAAAAAGAACTAAACCAAGACTAAAGATGGACTAAAACAGAACCAAAGCAGGCCTAAACCCAAAACTAAACCTGGACTACATTCGAACTAAACAATAACTCGAACAGGACTAAACCAGGACTAAATTAGGACTAAAGCAGGACTAAACCCAAAACTAAACCTGGACTACATCCGAACTAAACAATAACTCGAACAGGACTAAAGCAGGACTAAAGCAGGACTAAAGAAGAACTAAAACAGGACCAAACCACGACTGTGCTCAGGACTAAAGCAGGACTAAACCAGGACCAAAACCAGACTTAAAACAGGACTAAAGAAGGACTAAACTAAGACTAAACTAGGACTAAACCAGAATTGAAGCAGGACTAAACCAGGACCAAAACCAGATTTAAAACAGGACTAAAGCAGGACTAAAGAGGGACTAAAGCAGGACTAAAGAAGGACTAAACTAAGACTAAACCAGGAATAAAGCAGGACTAAAACATAACCAAAACCAGACTTAAAACAGAACTACAGAAGGACTAAACTAAGACTAAACTAGGACTAAAGCTGGACTAAAACAGGACTAAAGCGAGACTAAAACAGGACTAAAAAAGGACTGAACCAGGACTATAGATGGACTAAAACGGGACCAAAGCAGGACTAAACCAGGATTAAAGAAGGACTAAAACAGGACTAAACCAGGACTAGAACAGGACTTAACTAAGACTAAACCAGGACTAAACCAGGACTAAAACAGGACTAAAATAGTACTGAACAAAGACTAAAGCAGGACTAAACCAGGGCTAAACTAAGACTAATTTAGGACTAAAACAGGACCAAAATAAGACTAAAGCACGACTAAAGCAGGACTAAACCAGGACTAAAACAGGACTTAACTAAGACTAAAGCAGGACTAAAGAAGGACTATAACAGGACCAAAATAAGACTAAAGCAGGACTAAAGCACGACTAACGCAGGAGTAAAACAGGACCAAAGCAGGGCTAAAGCAGAACTAAACTAAGACTAAAGCACGACTTAACTAGGTCTAAAGCGAGACTAAAGCAGGACTAAAAAAGGACTTAAAAAGGACTAAACCAGGACTATAGATGGACTAAAACAGAACCAAAGCAGGGCTAAACCCAAAACTAAACCTGGACTACATCTGAACTGAACAATCACTCGAGCAGAACCAAACCAGGACTAAACGGGGCTGACATTTGGACCAAACTGCGGCGCGAGACAAAAGCCCTAACGAGCGCCGAAGGTGCAGGCGCCTGGGTCGGACCAGTCGGTGTAAAGTCATTATTGTGTGGCAGGTGCAGAGGCAGATAAACCTGACGGATGATTCTGACACGACAGACACCGACTCAATCAAAGCGTGAATAACGAGCTCCACAAACGCCGCACAAATGTGGAACAGAAATATGGCTCTATCACAGCCACTGACGAACGTTTGTGGGTTTAGGCGGTTTATTTGGTGTTTGACTCGGTGAAGACAAAATAACCAGAAGTAAACCAAGGCTAAGTTATAAAGAAAGACAAGATCTGAACCAGGACTAAACGAGGGCTGGACCCGGTTCTACTTGTGCTTTTTCACTTGTCGTCATTTGGTCCTAAATTAAGTCTGTTTTGGTCTCGATGTTTTGGAGCCAAAAGTGCTCCATAATCTTAAAAACTGAAAAACAAAAATGTTAGACTGGACTTTGAGGTTAAAATGTGGAAAACAGTGAAATTGTACATTTTTTTTCTGCTATTTTCTTTATATATTTCCACTCTGCAGCCTAGATCCAAACCAGGTCCAGACCAAGAACAAAACAGGTTCCAACGAGGTCCAGACCAAGTCCAAACCAGGTCCAGACCAAGAACAAAACAGGTCCAGACCAAGAACAAAACAGGTCCAGACCAAGAACAAAACAGCAAAACAGGGCCATAACAAGTCCAGACCAAGTCCAGAACAGGTCCAGACCTGGTACAGACCAAGTCCAGACCAAGTTCAAACTAAGTCCAGACCAGGTCCAATGCCTCCTGCAGCAACAAACTAAAATGTTTTAAATTGAAAAAAATAAATAACAAGAGAGAGAGAGAGATTTTCCCAATTTATTTTCCATTATCCAGCCCTTTTGGCTTCACATGATTTGGACTTGGTTTGGTCCTGTTCTAGTCCTCGTTTAGTCCAAGTCATGTTCAAAGCAGGACTAAACCAGGACTAAAGCACTAAAGACAAAAGCGTTGTGTCGTAAAAGTACAGTATCCCTAATCCCACCATAAAACACGGCAGATAAATGTCTGGAGGAAAGTCGTGCCGAGTGAAACGACTTTCTCATTTTGTTTTTGTGTCTTCAGACGCCACTGTCGCAGAGAGAGGAGAGAGAGGATTTAATTAAAATGAATGGGTTTGTGTGAAGCAGCAGCTCCGAGTTCTCATAACGAAGAGGAATAATTTCAGCTTATTACACACCACTGGGAAACACAGAGAGAGTGAGTGAGTGAGCGGGGAAAGAGCAGAGAAAAGAGCAGGCTCAGAGGAAACCGCAATAAAGTTAAGGCCAGACACCACAGGCTAAACTTACTCTTTTCAATTTATGTTTTTTGTTCAGTTTGCCCTCTCAGAATTTAGCTCTTCAAGTGGAAACAACAATCTTGTCCAATCTGCTCCTAAAGAGGTTTTATTCTTCCATTGAATCCACTTCAGGGACGTTGTAACTCAAATCCAGCTCTCTCAAAAAGGCATTTTTCTCCCACAGAGAGATAAAGATGAGCCTTAAAGTAGCCCCCTCACCAAACTGTACAATTTGTGACTGGACAAAATTCTGAAACAAGAATTTGTTCGGGTCTAATTCGAATCTTCATTCAGTAATGTTTTTACATGAGAAACTACAGGCAAAACTTGTTTCTTTAAGCTTATTGTTTATTGGTCAATTTTCCCTCTCAAATTCTTGTCTTTCAAGTGGAAACAACAATCTTATCCAATCTGCTCCTAAAAATGTTTATTTTTCCATTGAATCCACCTCAGGGACGTTGTAACTCAAGTCCAGCTCTCTCAAAAATGCATTTTTCTCCCACAGAGAGATAAAGATGAGCCTTAAAGTAGCCCCCTCACCAAACTGTACAATCTGGGACTGAACAAAATTCTGACACAACGGGCACAACGATTTGTTCATATCTAAATCGAATCTTGAATCATTAAGGTTTTTGTGTGAAAAAACTACAGGCAAAACGTACTTCTTTCAATTTATTGGTCAGTTTATCTTCTCAAATTCTTGTCTTTCATGTGTAAACAACAATCTTATCCAATCTGCTCTTAAAGATGTTTTGTTCTTCCATTGAATCCACTTCAGGGACGTTGTAACTCAAGTCCAGCTCTCTCAGAAATGCATTTTTCTCCCACAGAAACCTAACTATCAGCCTTAAAGTAAACCCTTCACACACCGAACTGTACAATCTGGGACTGAACAAGATTCTGACACAACGGGCACAAGGATTTGTTAATATCTAATTCGAATCTTGAATCATTAAGGTTTTTGTGTGAAAAAACTACAGGCAAAACTTACTTCTTTCAATGTATTGGTCAGTTTATCCTCTCAAATTCTTGTCTTTAAGGTGGAAACAACAATCTTGTCCAATCTGCTCTTAAAGATGTTTTATTCTTCCATTAAATCCATTTCAGGGACATTGTAACTCATATCCAGCTCTCTCAGAAATGCATTTTACTCCCACAGAGAGATAAAGATGAGCCTCACCAAACTGTACAATTTGTGACTTGACAAAATTCTGAGTCAACAGACACAACGATTTGTAAATATCTAATTAGAATCTTGAATAATTAATGTTGTTACATGAGAAACTACAGGCAGAACTTAATTCTTTAAAGTGCGTATGACGGGTTTTTATGATTTTCTAATTTTGACTTTATTCAGTGCATTAATACCTCCTGTAAATATAAATTATAGTTTTACACCAATCAAGTCCCTATTTGTGAAGAAAAGTTGAAAAATATTTTGAAAATTACAGGAAGTAAACAAACTGATGACATCACACTGGGGAGACACACTTTATACACGATTTACACAAAATAAACTACTTTTTTGACCCTTTAAGCACTGATTCAACAAAATAAAGACACTCATGTATTTTTCTTTGTCAAACGAACAAAATATGTGACATTAGATGAGTTTTGACCAGTGTACAGTGTGGTTGCTATGGTAATTGCCTAGTGTGATGTTATACTTTACGACCAGGAAGTGAAATTAGAAACCTAAAATAACAGCTGAAGTGGGGTATAATTTGTAAAGATTCTAGCAGAAACGGAAATATATTTATCTTAACTGCATTTTAGTTAAGCGAGTCGTCCAACCTGTCAGAGGCCCTTTAAGTTTATTGTTTATTGGTCAGTTTACCCTCTCAAATGTTTGGGAAAACAACAATCTTATCCAATCTGCTCCTAAAGATGTTTTATTCTTCCATTGAATCCACTTCAGGGACGTTGTAACTCAAGTCCAGCTCTCTCAAAAATGCATTTTTCTCCCACAGAAACCTAACTATCAGCCTTAAAGTAAACCCTTCACACACCAAACTGTACAATCTGGGACTGAACAAGATTCTGACACAACGGACACAAGGATATGTTCACATCTGATTCTAAAACTGATTTATTAAAGTTTTAAGTGGAAAAATTAGACTCTGTACATTTTTCTTGTGTACAAAATTAAACAAAACATTCCCCTTTTCTTTGTCTTGCCTTGAATCTTCACACAGGTCACACTTTAAACTCGTCCGGGAGCTGTAACACTTAAGAGATGACTCAAACCTCCATTTTAATGCATGAATAGCTTGTATTTGCAGAGTATTTTTCAGCCTGATTCGAGCTGTGGCGCACTTTTATTGTTGAAAAGATGCTTCGGCAAATCATCCACACAAATATCACAAAATTACGCTCCAATTACAGGAAAAATAAGTGTATTAATGTCTGTTTCGCTGTGCTGGCTCGTTGGCTCAGAGCGCTTGATTATGGAGCCTTGAAAAACAAACAGAATCTCACAAGAATTTATCATTTTTGAGAATCCACAGCTGCTGTCAGACGTCCTGCACTTAAGGGAGACTCTGCAGGTGAACAGGAAAAAATGTTCAGTTTAAAGACATTAATTGTAAACTTCTCCTGTAGTTTTCTTACATAAATTTACGAAAAAAGTATGATGTTTTTCATTCATGTCATGTTTTTGTGTGGAAATAAGGCATTTTATGTGTAAAAATGGCCAACAATCCACTTATTTGAGACATTTCAATCTGAAAAATTGACAAAACCAGGTTTAAATTTCTTCATTTTGTACACATACATAATTTCCAAAAAATGTACAGAGGGGATTTTGGATTTCTTATTTTGTTTTTAAATAAACTAGATCTGACTGAAAATGGTCCTAAAAAAATTTATTTCACCAAACTTTTTTGACTTAAAACTCATAAATTTGAGTTTTAGAATTAGATATTAAAAATCCTTGTGTGTTTCGTCAAAATCTTGTTCAGTCCAGATCGTAGTTTGGTGTGGTCTGTTTTTTATGTTTCTGTGGGAGACAAATGCATTTCTGAGAGAACTGGACTTGAGTTACAATCTCCCTGAAGTGGTGATCTGTTTGTCTCGAGGGAGAAAAATGCATTTAAAGAAAACGGCCTTTGAAGTTATAGTGTCCCAGAGAAACTTATGAAGTGGATTTAATGGAAGAATAAAACATCTTCAGGAGCAGATTGGACACGTTTGTTGTTTCCACATGAAAGCCGATACGTTAAGAGCGAAAAACTGTAGTCTCCCGCCTCTAAAAATGTTTAAAAAAGCTCCTGGTGTTTTTATTTCACCGTGGTCTTTGTAAATGTAGATATGAACAATAAAAACCGGAGGGGGAGGAGCATAAAAACGACGTTGTAATGTCATCAGCTCAAACCTGGACGACCTGAACCCCGTTTAAACAAACCATCAGGAGACATTACGCCACATTGACCTTTCAGTTTGTGCTCGGCTTTAGTTTGAGCTGCCGCATGGATTTTCTGTTCACTTCGGTTTTTTGTGGCTCAACGTTTTTGCAGAAAAATATGGACACTGTATATTCAGGATCTGAGAAAGCAGCACTTGTGGTTCAAATGAGCGTAAATGACAAAAGGAAAGCTGCTGAAGAGACGATCAGTGCAAATGTGTCATAATGAGGACCGTAAAGACAAAGAAAACAAACCTGATCATGATCTGATTGTTCTGTTCATATTTTAAACTTGTCCAGGAGCATTTGAGAAAAACGTCTAAACTTTAATCCTCGATCCAAATGCATTTCAGAACAGGTTTGTGAAAGTTTAAACTGCAACTTTTACACAAAATAAAACCTGCGTTAGTCCTGGTTTAGACCCATTTTAGTTCCTCGTTTAGTCCTGGTTTAGATCAATGGTGTGATCCTGTGATTTTGAATAAGTTTAGTCCTGCTTCAGTCAAGTTTTTAGTCTCATTTTTAGACCCTTTTTAGTTCCGGTTTGTCTGGTTTTAATCCAGGTTTTGACCATATTTATTCATGTTATATTTTTGTCCAGTTTTAGACCCAATTTATTCAAGTTTAAGTCTTGTTTTAGTCCTGTTGTAGCTCCATTTTAAGTCTCTTTTAAGTCCCTTTTTAGTCCTGTTTTAGCCCTGTTTAGACCTGACTTAGACCGGTTTTATATTCCTGTTTCAGTCCTCTTTTAGTCCTGTTTTAATCCAGGTGAAGACCTGTTTTAGTCCCGTTTTAGACCTGTTTTAAGTCCCGTTTTAGACCCGATTAAGCCCTGTTTTAGTCATATTTTAGTGCTGGTTTAGATTTGTTTTAGAGACGTTTTAGAAATGTTCAACTTGAATAATTAGTTTGTGATTTCATCCTTCTCCTCCCCCCTCCTCCTCCTCCTCCTCCTCTTTCCAGAGTTAATTCAACCCCATCATTACTGGGACAAGGACCTGCTCTCATTGTCTGCTCTGATTGGACAGAAATACATCATTAGAACAAGACTCTGCTCCAAAAACACACTTTTACACACGGTTTAGTCCTGGTTTAGTCCTGGTTTAGTCCTTAGACCTGGTTTACGTCTGGTTTAGTCTTGGTTTAGTCTCGGTTTAGTCCTGATAAAGGTCTGGTCCTGGTCTCTGTGTTTTTCCGTGTTCTTACAGGTTTAGTCCTGGTTTAGACCTGGTTTAGTTCCTTGGTGTAGCACAGATTTAGTCCTGGTTTAATCCTGGTTTAGTCCTGGTTTAGTCCTGGTTTAATCCTGGTTCAGTCCTGGTTTAGACCTGGTTCAGTCCTGGTTTAGTTCCTTGGTTTAGCACAAGTTTAGTCCTATTTTTAAGAACACATGTGAAGGCTTAGGTTTTAGTGCAGGTCTTGGTTTAGAGTCCAGGTTTAGACCTAATTTAGACCTGGTTTAGTTCTTGTTTAGACCCGTGGCGTAGCACAGGTTTGGACATGGTTTAGTTCAGGTTTATTTAGTCCTAGTTTAGTCCCTCTGGTTTAGTACTTGATGTTGTTTAGACCTGGTTTAGACCCAGGATGTAGCAAAGGTTTGGTTTGTGAAATCCTGGTTTAGTCCTAGTTTAGAACCGTAGCGTAGCTTTGGTTTAGTCTTGGTTTAGTTCTGCTGGTTTGGAACTGATTTAGATGTTTTAGTCCTTGTTTAGTCCTGGTTTGGTCCCTCACATCCATAAATCTCTCTTTAGTTTTCCTCTTGTGCACATAATAGTCTAGGTTTGGTTCCAGATTGAGTCCAGGTTTGGTCCCAGATTGAGTCCAGGTTTGGTTCCAGATTGAGTCCAGGTTTGGTCCAGATTGAGTCCAGGTTTGGTCCCAGATTGAGTCCAGGTTTGGTTCCAGATTGAGTCCAGGTTTGGTCCAGATTGAGTCCAGGTTTGGTTCCAGATTGAGTCCAGGTTTGGTCCAGACTGAGTCCAGGTTTGGTCCTAGTTTGGTTTGTTCTCCGTATCGAGCACAGAAGCTGATTATTGCAGATCGGTGAGTTCAAAGGCCGAGGCGACTCCAGCGCAGCCACAAATCCAATAAATATGAGAAAATATAGATCTAAACGAGCAGCGGACGCAAAAACAAACATGGAGGACATTTACAAACCCCCAGAGACAACACCGGGCGCAAAAACCCGTCTGATCACAGGCGAAAGCACTAAATGTAAGTCCAAAAGCACACAGACAACATCTCCATGGAAACAAGTTACATATTGTAGCTTTAAAATTGTAATTTATTTATTTGTTTTAATTGTCAAAAGATTGGCTTAAGTTCTGGTTCAGATGCATTTAAGTCTTGGTTTAGTCCTGTTTAAGTCCTGGTTTCATGTTAAATTAGTCCTGGTTTAGCCCTAGTTCAGCTCTACTTTAGTCCTGGCTTAGCCGTCGTTTAGTCTAAGATTTAGTCCTGGCTTAGCCCTCGTTTAGTCTAAAATTAGTCCTGGTTTAGCCGTCGTTTAGTCTTAAATTAGTCCTGGCTTAGCCGTCGTTTAGTTTTAAATTAGTCCTGGCTTAGCCCTCGTTTAGTCTAAAATTAGTCCTGGCTTAGCCGTCGTTTAGTCTTAAATTAGTCCTGGCTTAGCCCTCATTTAGTCTAAAATTAGTCCTGGCTTAGCCTTCATTTAGTTTTAAATTAGTCCTGGCTTAGCCTTCATTTAGTTTTAAATTAGTCCTGGCTTAGCCTTCATTTAGTTTTAAATTAGTCCTGGTTTAAGCCCTCGTTTGGTCTAAAATTAGTCCTGGTTTAGCCCTTGTTTAGTCTAAAATTAGTCCTGGTTTAGCCCTCGTTTAGTCTTAAATTAGTCCTGGCTTAGCCCTCATTTAGTCTTAAATTAGTCCTGGCTTAGCCCTCATTTAGTCTTAAATTAGTCCTGGCTTTGCCCTCGTTTAGTCTTAAATTAGTCCTGGCTTAGCCCCAGTTTTGTCCTGGCTTAGCCCCAGTTTTGTCCTAGTTTTGTCTTAAATTGGTCTTGGTTTTGTCCTGGTTAAGCCCAGGTAAAGCTAGCTCTACTTTAGTGGTTTAATCCTTTTGCATCATTGAAATCTGTTAATTTTGCTTGTTCCTTGTTGTTCCTTCTCTTCGCAGACAGGGGGCGCTGTCCTGTGTAGACCCTCTGAGTTTGAGTGTTCTGCAGACGCTCTGGTCCACATTTGGTCTGAGTTTGACTGTTCTGCAGACGCTCTGGTCCACATTTGGTCTGAGTTTGAGTGTTCTGCAGACGCTCTGGTCCACAGCTGGTCTGAGTTTGAGTGTTCTGCAGACGCTCTGGTCCACATTTGGTCTGAGTTTGAGTGTTCTGCAGACGCTCTGGTCCACATTTGGTCTGAGTTTGAGTGTTCTGCAGACGCTCTGGTCCACAGCTGGTCTGAGTTTGAGTGTTCTGCAGACGCTCTGGTCCACATTTGGTCTGAGTTTGAGTGTTCTGCAGACGCTCTGGTCCACATTTGGTCTGAGTTTGAGTGTTCTGCAGACGCTCTGGTCCACAGCTGGTCTGAGTTTGAGTGTTCTGCAGACGCTCTGGTCCACAGCTGGTCTGTTTGAGTGTTCTGCAGACGCTCTGGTCCACATTTGGTCTGAGTTTGAGTGTTCTGCAGACGCTCTGGTCCACAGCTGGTCTGTTTGAGTGTTCTGCAGACGCTCTGGTCCACAGCTGGTCCAAGTTTGAGTGTTCTGCAGACGCTCTGGTCCACAGCTGGTCTGTTTGAGTGTTCTGCAGACGCTCTGGTCCACAGCTGGTCCGTTTGAGTGTTCTGCAGACGCTCTGGTCCACAGCTGGTCTGTTTGAGTTTTCTGCAGACGCTCTGGTCCACAGCTGGTCCAAGTTTGAGTGTTCTGCAGACGCTCTGGTCCACAGCTGGTCCGTTTGAGTGTTCTGCAGACGCTCTGGTCCACAGCTGGTCTGTTTGAGTGTTCTGCAGACGCTCTGGTCCACAGCTGGTCCAAGTTTGAGTGTTCTGCAGACGCTCTGGTCCACAGCTGGTCCGTTTGAGTGTTCTGCAGACGCTCTGGTCCACAGCTGGTCTGTTTGAGTGTTCTGCAGACGCTCTGGTCCACAGCTGGTCCGTTTGAGTGTTCTGCAGACGCTCTGGTCCACAGCTGGTCGGTTTGAGTGTTCTGAACACGGTCTGGTCCACAGCTGGTCCGTTTGAGTGTTCTGCAGACGCTCTGGTCCACAGCTGGTCTGTTTGAGTGTTCTGCAGACGCTCTGCTCCACATTTGGTCTGAGTTTGAGTGTTCTGCAGACGTTCTGGTCCACAGCTGGTCTGTTTGAGTGTTCTGCAGACGCTCTGGTCCACAGCTGGTCCGTTTGAGTGTTCTGCAGACGCTCTGGTCCACAGCTGGTCCGTTTGAGTGTTCTGCAGACGCTCTGGTCCACAGCTGGTCTGTTTGAGTGTTCTACAGACGTCCTGGTCCACATTTGGTCCGTTTGAGTGTTCTGCAGACGCTCTGGTCCACAGCTGGTCCGTTTGAGTGTTCTGCAGACGCTCTGGTCCACAGCTGGTCCATTTGAGTGTTCTGCAGACGCTCTGGTCCACAGCTGGTCCGTTTGAGTGTTCTGCAGACGCTCTGGTCCACAGCTGGTCCGTTTGAGTGTTCTGCAGACGCTCTGGTCCACATTTGGTCTGTTTGAGTGTTCTGCAGACGCTCTGGTCCACAGCTGGTCTGTTTGAGTGTTCTACAGACGTCCTAGTCCACATTTGGTCCGTTTGAGTGTTCTGCAGACGCTCTGGTCCACAGCTGGTCCGTTTGAGTGTTCTGCAGACGCTCTGGTCCACAGCTGGTCGTTTTGAGTGTTCTGCAGACGCGCTGGTCCACAGCTGGTCCGTTTGAGTGTTCTGCAGCCGCTCTGGTCCACAGCTGGTCCGTTTGAGTGTTCTGCAGACGCTCTGGTCCACAGCTGGTCTGTTTGAGTGTTCTGCAGACGCTCTGGTCCACAGCTGGTCTGAGTTTGAGTGTTCTGCAGACGCTCTGGTCCACATTTGGTCTGAGTTTGAGTGTTCTGCAGACGCTCTGGTCCACAGCTGGTCTGAGTTTGAGTGTTCTGCAGACGCTCTGGTCCACATTTGGTCTGAGTTTGAGTGTTCTGCAGACGCTCTGGTCCACAGCTGGTCCAAGTTTGAGTGTTCTGCAGACGCTCTGGTCCACAGCTGGTCCAAGTTTGAGTGTTCTGCAGACGCTCTGGTCCACAGCTGGTCTGTTTGAGTGTTCTGCAGACGCTCTGGTCCACATATGGTCTGTTTTAGTGTTCTGCAGGCGGCTCTGGTCCAGCGTGTCTGTTTGAGTGTTCTGCAGACGCTCTGGTCCACAGCTGGTCCGTTTGAGTGTTCTGCAGACGCTCTGGTCCACAGCTGGTCCGTTTGAGTGTTCTGCAGACGCTCTGCTCCACATTTGGTCTGAGTTTGAGTGTTCTGCAGACGCTCTGGTCCACAGCTGGTCTGAGTTTGAGTGTTCTGCAGACGCTCTGCTCCACATTTGGTCTGAGTTTGAGTGTTCTGCAGACGCTCTGCTCCACATTTGGTCTGAGTTTGAGTGTTCTGCAGACGCTCTGCTCCACATTTGGTCTGAGTTTGAGTGTTCTGCAGACGCTCTGCTCCACATTTGGTCTGAGTTTGAGTGTTCTGCAGACGCTCTGCTCCACATTTGGTCTGAGTTTGAGTGTTCTGCAGACGCTCTGGTCCACAGCTGGTCCGTTTGAGTGTTCTGCAGACGCTCTGCTCCACATTTGGTCTGAGTTTGAGTGTTCTGCAGACGCTCTGGTCCACAGCTGGTCCGTTTGAGTGTTCTGCAGACGCTCTGGTCCACAGCTGGTCTGTTTGAGTGTTCTGCAGACGCTCTGGTCCACAGCTGGTCCGTTTGAGTGTTCTGCAGACGCTCTGCTCCACATTTGGTCTGAGTTTGAGTGTTCTGCAGACGCTCTGGTCCACAGCTGGTCCGTTTGAGTGTTCTGCAGACGCTCTGGTCCACAGCTGGTCTGTTTGAGTGTTCTGCAGACGCTCTGGTCCACAGCTGGTCCGTTTGAGTGTTCTGCAGACGCTCTGCTCCACATTTGGTCTGAGTTTGAGTGTTCTGCAGACGCTCTGGTCCACAGCTGGTCCGTTTGAGTGTTCTGCAGACGCTCTGGTCCACATTTGGTCTGAGTTTGAGTGTTCTGCAGACGCTCTGGTCCACAGCTGCTCCGAGTTTGAGTGTTCTGCAGACGTTCTGGCTCAGATTGTTGCTGCGATCGCTGTCAGTCTCGATGGACTCAAACGCCGCTGAATTATGCATGTGCTCCTCGTCTAAACCCTGCTCCGAGTCGGCGCTCAATAATTCAGACTCCTCTGTCTGTGGGGCCCGGGCCGTCCTGCAGGATTCTCCCTCTCGGCGATGTTCCTCTTCCAGAACACGTCCCGACTTCATTCACGCAGTTTCAGTAATCCTGTTTACGAGGTCCTCTTGTCTGCGCCACACATGTCGACATAACAAGGTCTGTGTGCTGTTTTTAAAGGACAATTGTTATGCTAAATTGACTTTTTCCCTCTTTTAACCCTGTTTTTCATCAAAAACACACCTGGAGTTACATTTAGTTTCATTCACACAAGTACGATTTTATTGTATTCTTAATTTTATGCATGCTATTTTTTTTAAATATAGTTTGCTAATATTTTATTCATTGTTTTATGTTGCACCTTACACCAAAACAAGTTCGTGTATGTGAATTTTGATCATTCTGTCCCTCACAGTCTTTTAATAGTTTAGTTTCCTAAGCGTGTGACGTTTTCTCGATGTGTTGTGTTGAGTCTCATTTTTGAGTCCTCATAAACTGATGTCAGGTGTGTGCTGAGCCTTTTTGCTCGCGGTTGTGACGAGTGTTTGTTTTAACATTGTGTTCCTCTTCTGCAGCCAGCAGATGGTGACAAAGCGATATATTTATTGTAAAAACATTACATTTTCACGTCAAAGTAAAGACTCAAGATCAGGTTTAAAGGACAAGAGCCACAAATAATGCAGAATGTTTCTCTTTTAAAGTCAGGTTTGTGTTGAAAACCACATGATTTTCTCTCAGTCGTCGCTCACTCATCAGGATTTGGGTGAGTGCGCCATCTGCTGGCAGCTTTTAAGTTCATCAATCACAGACGGAGCATTTCTGTGTCCTCACAAGAACAAGCAAAGGTCACGATTAACATCCTCTCCCCTCACTTCTCCTCCCTCCTTCCTCTCCTCCCTCCCCCTTCTTCTTCCCCCCCTCCCCTCCTCCCCTCTCTCCCTCCCCTCCTCTCCTCTCTCCTCCTCGCCCTCTCCTCCTCCTCCCTCCCTCTCTCCTCTCCCACTCTCTCCCCTCCCTCTCCCCTCTCCTTTCCCCTCTGTCCTCCCCCCCTCCCTCTCCTCCCCTCTCTCTCCTCTCCCCCCTCCTTGCACTCTCCTCCTCCCCGTCTCCTCCTCCCTCCTTCCCTCCCTCTCCCTCCCTCCCTCTCACCCACCCTCCCCTCCTCTCTCCTCCTCCTCCTCCCTCTCCCTCCTTCTCCCCTCCCTCCCTTCCCCCTCCTCTCTCCCTCTCCTCTCTCTCCTCTCCTCCCTCCTCCCCTCACCTCCTCCCCCTCTCCTCCTCCTCCCCGTTCTTCTTTCCCCTCTCTCTCCTCCCCCTTCTTCTTTCCCCTCTCCCTCCTTCTCCCCTCCCTCCCTTCCCCCTCCTCTCCCCCTCTCTCTCACCTCCTTCCTCTCCCCCTCTCCCCCTCCTCCCCCTCAGGTAAATATGTATCTTAGTTAAACTGGTCTGGAGCCGGTGCCTTTAACACAAAGTGCGGTTCTTTTGGTTCCAGACGTTTCCTCGGGGCGTCGTCCTCGTCTCTTTCTGTTTCACAAAGAGCTGTCGAGGTCAACAGTAAAAAAGTTTGACACAAAACTGTTTCAAAGCCCAGAGAAACGACTTGTGGGTCTCAAAAACATTTTACAACAAATCTACTTTACATCAGACTTTAGCGACCAGACTTTTCATTCATTCTCCAACGGAACCAGAAGAACAAACACCAGAAGAAGAAACACCAGAAGAACAAACATGAAACAGAAAAAGGAAAAGAAGATTCTCGGGGCCACGACACACGTCGAGAAAACGCCAAACATCGAAGGATTGTGTCTCTGTCATCGGAGGGAGAGGATTTTCTAACCAGGATTCATCAAAAAACTGAACGAAGCTAAATGTAACTCCAGGTGTGTTTTTGTTAGTACAGGGTTAAAAGAGAGAAAAAGTTAATTTTGCATAATATTTGCATAATATTCTGCATTTTTCATATTGTTCTCCTTTAAACCTGCTCTTTAGTGCCTTCAATTTGCATCTCATGTTTAAAGCAAATAAAAAAACAGTTTCTTCTTCCGTCTCTGCCCTGTGTTATCAGTCTCTATGAAATGGCACTGAGTACATCCAGCAGATGGCGCCAGCGCTACATACAATCGAGTGAAGTTAGCGCTGAACAGACGTCATTGTTTGGATTTGCTTCAGCAGTGATCGAGTTTAGAGACAGAAATGATCAGAACAAGTTTAGTGATGATTTAAGGACCAAAAACAGCAGAAGATTCACAGATAAACGACGTATGAGTCTGAAAATACGTCCCGGACAGAAGGAGTTCAGCAGGAAGTGTGTTTGACGCTCGGAGGGAGAGGATTTTCTAATAAACATTCCTCAAAACAGTGTGAATGAAACTGAATGTAACTCCAGTGTGTTTTTGATGAAGAACATTGTTAGAACAGGGTTTAAAGCTCATTAAAAGTCCCTATTCACCTTATTCAGCCCCGCCCACTTTTGCCTCTTTGTTCCACAGATCACACTTTTGTTGTAAACGCACTTCCGTTTGACAAGAACTTATGTGATTTGTGTAAAATGTTTAATGAACACGAGCAACAACAAGTCACAACGAAACGATTTTCTGAAAACGTCTTTTTAGTCCATGTAGACAAAAATGTGACAAAAATGCGATTGAAAGTGACAAAAACGTGGAAAAAAACAGAATAAAGTGGCAAAAATGCGGCAATAAGTGACGAAAACGCAACAAGTGACAAAAATGTAACTAAATGACTGACAAAATGTGAGTAAAAGTGACAAAAACGTGACAAAAAAACAGAAGAAAGTGACAAATGCACGACAATAAGTGACAAAAATGTGACAAGAACGCAACTAAAAGTGAGAAAAATGTGATTAAAAGTGACAAAAACGTGACAAAAATGTGGAAAAAACAGAATAAAGTGACAAAAATGCGGCAATAAGTGACGAAAACGCAACAAGTGACAAAAATGTGACTAAATGAGTGACAAAAATGTGAGTAAAAGTGACAAAAATGCGGGAAAAAGTGACGAAAATGTGACAATAAGTGAGAAAAACACGAAAAGTCTCGCCGCTAAAATGTTACATAAAGTAGATTGTACGGCAACTTCCGGAATACGGTGACTATAATAATAATAATACGTCCCGGACAGAAGGAGTTCAGCAGGAAGTGTGTTTGACGCTTGGAGGGAGAGGATTTTTTAATAAACATTCCTCAAAACAGCCCGAACGCAGCTGAATGTAACTCCAGTGTGTTTTTGAAGAACATTGTTAGCAGGATTAAAGAGAGAGAAAAGTCCCTGTAGTTTGTGCTTTAAAGTCTCCTCCACAGCGCCCCCCGATGGACAGGCGTGTGTTTGTGAACCAGCTCAACTGTATCAGTGACAGGTCAGGCTTCCCTCTGGTCGATATGAACAGTTTTATTGTTGTTTCCTCCACTCCTTTGTGCTGCAGCGCCCCCTGAGGTGAGGAGGATCGTCTGCTTTCGTTCTGTTTGAGTTAATGTGATCTACAGCGAGGCCGACGTGTGGATAAGTGAGTCTGAAGGAAAACATACGCCACAGTGTCACAGGGACTCAACGTCAGGACTAAAGTCACTCTAGAGACATTAAACTTTCACAATGTGCTTTGCTTTTACAAACACGGCGGTGATTTAAAACACTGAGGGCAATTTACAGAAAACGGTTCATTTAATCTGGATTTAGTCCTGTTGGAGTCTTGGTTCAGAGTCTAGTCCTTTTTCTTAAAACCAGGGCTTTTTCCACTTTGAACATTATAGTTAATGAGCTTGTATTTGTGAATTTGAATTCATGTTAAATATCAAAAGTCGCTTCCTATAAAAGCTGCACGATTTGGGAAAAATACCTAACTGATTGTTCTGACCGGTTTTGTGACTGTGATTAGATTTGTGAGTTTGTTTTTGATTTAACAATGGGATTCTGTTCAAAGTTCACATTTTAAACACGACCAGAAGAATGACAAAAGACTGAAATATGAACCGACAAAGTAATAAAGAATCAGAACGTTTGTCACTTTTAATCCCACTTTTTCCACGTCATAGTCGTGTATTCATCACTTTTAGTCCCTTTTTTGTCCCTTTTAGACGTAGTTTGTTGCATTTTTTAATCACGTTTGTCACTTTTAGTCATGTTATGTCACTTTTAGACGCATTTTTCGTCATTTTAATCACAATTTGTTGTCTTTGTCTTAGTCACATTCAGTATTAGTGACATTTTTGACGCTTTGTCACTTTGAGTCAAGTTTGTCGTCACTTTTAAACACGCATTTTAGACGCTTTTTGTCAGACTCACATTTTGTTAGATTTTTGTCCTTTTGGTCAGGTATCTGTCACTTTTAGTCTCAATTTTGTCACTTTCGTCATGTTATTTGTCATGTTTAGTCACGTTTGTCACTTTTAGTCACATTTATTATGCTTCTTGTCACTTTTAGACTTACGCTTAAGTTGCATTTTGGCGGATTTTGTAAGTTTTAGTCACATTTTGTTGCGATTTTGTCCTTTTGGTCAGGTTATCTGTCACTTTTAGTAACACTTTTGACGCATTTTGTCACTTTTAGCCTCAATTTTGTCACTTTAGTAATGTTATTTGTCATGTTTAGTCGCGTTTGTAGCTTTTAGTCGTCTTATGTGTCACTTTTAGACACGATTGTCCTTTTTCAATCACAATTTGTAGTTTTATGACTCTTTCAGATGTGCATTAGTCACAATTTTTGATGCTTTTTGTCACTTTTAGACTTACACTTATGTTGCATCCTGGTGGATTTTGTAACTTTTAGTCACATTTAGTTGCAATTTTGTCCTTTTGGTCAGGTTATCTGTCACTTTTAGTTGCACTTTGGATGCTTTTTGTCACTTTTAGTCTCAATTTTGTCACTTTAGTCATGTTATTTGTCATGTTTAGTCGGGTTTGTCGCTTTTAGTCGTCTTATGTGTCACTTTTAGATGTATGTTTGTTTTTAATCACAATTTGTAGTTTTATGTCTCTTTGAGATGCGTATTAGTCAAATTTTTTATGCTTTTTGTCACTTTTAGATGTGCTTATTGGTGGATTTTGTAACTTTTAGTCACATTTTGTTGCCTTCTTGTCCGTTGGGTCAGGTTATCTGTCACTTTCAGTTGCACTTTTGACACTTTTTGACACTTTCAGTGCAGTTTTGTGTCACTTGCTTCAGAACATGTTTGTACAAATCTAAACTACAGGTTCAGCAGTTTTCACACAGAACAAAACAGGATATTTTGTTGTTTGTGGAGAAACATCTTCAAACACTGCAGCCTTTACCGTTTGTGTCCGTTCAAAGAGCGACACAAAAGACACATTTTTCACAGTTTCTCGCCTCAGACCTTTCTATTTTCTTTCCTCTTAAACGTCTCTCCAGGATTTCTGTCCACTCCAGTTTCATTTGCTGTTTTTGTGATTAGAACTTTGAACAGAATCCCATTAAAACACAACCAGGAGAACTGACAAAAGACTGAAATATGAACTGACAGAGAAAAGAATCGTGTGTTTCAGAGAGTTTGTCGCTTTTAGACGCACTTTGTTGTATTTTTGACACTTTTAGTCTCAATTTGGTCATTTTAGTCATTTCATTTGTCACATTTAGTCGTGTTTTACGCCTGATGCACACCGACTCCGGTCCGGCTCGGGAGCCGGACCGAGTCGGTGTGCATCAGGCGTAAAACACGACCCGCAAGACTTAGAAAGTGCTTAAAATCAATGCTTGCTGTCACACCGACCTCGGAGCTCTGCGGCCGCGGGTCCGGCAGCCGCGCGGGTCTCCGGAAAGAATCCGCAAGAAGTCTATTTTTGCCGGACGCCGCAGCGGTCTGGTGCGGCTTTCATGTCATTTGACGAGTGCTCTCGCGCGAAACCACGTGAATCTACGTGGCTTTCGTCAAAAACGGACCGCAGTTAACCGGAGCTGGTGTGACAGGCGTCTGCAAGAGACCCACGCGGGTCCCGGACCGCGACCGGACTGGACTCAGTGTACACTAGGCGTTAGTCACTTTCAGATGCACTTTGTTGAATTTTTGGACGCTTTGTCACTTTTAGTCGTCTTATGTGTCACTTTTAGACACGTTTGTCGTTTTTAATCGCAATTTGTTTTTTTTGTCACTTTCCGATGCGTATTAGTCACAATTTGTATGCTTTTTGTCACTTTTAGACTTACGCTTAAGTTTCATTTTGGAGGATTTTGTAACTTTTAGTCACATTTTGTTGCAATTTTGTCCTTTTGGTCACGTTATCTGTCACTTTTAGTTGCACTTTTGACGCTTTTTGTCACTTTTTTTTGCATTTTTGACGCTTTTTGTCACTTTTAGCCTCAGTTTTGTCGCTTTAGTCATGTCATTTGTCATGTTTAGTCGTGTTTGTCACTTTTAGTCGTCGTATGTGTCACTTTTAGACGCATGTTTGTCATTTTTAATCACAATTTGTAGTTTTTTTGTCTCTTTGAGATGCGCATTAGTGACATTTTTATGCTTTTTGTCACTTTTAGACATGCTTATGTTGTATTTTAGCGGATTTTGTAACTTTTAATGGAGATAGTCTACTATCTAAAGTTCGGGAGCAGGACCACACCTCATCTACGCCCCTTCCGGTGGCCACACTATTTAAGCATCCCGGTCACACACATCTACGTTCGTGTTTTCATGCCCCTCCCTCCCTCCCCTTTCTAATGATTCTGTTCTATCTTCTAGATGGGGGGTATCGAGGCCCGGGAGCCTGCAGCCCTCTTCACCAGAAGCCCCAAAACGGCATATTCTATTGTACATGTGTTTTTCCTGTTGTTCGTTCGTTAATAAACTTTGCATCCGTATCTGAGGTTGTGGTCCTTGCTAGTGAAGTCACATTTTGTTGCAATTTTGCATTTTTTAGGCTTTTTGTCACTTTAGTCATGTTATTTGTCACTTTTAGTCGTCTTATGTGTCACTTTTAGACGCATGTTTGTCGTTTTTAATCACAATTTGTAGTTTTATGTCTCTTTCAGATGCGCATTAGTCAAATTTTTTATGCTTTTTGTCACTTTTAGACATGCTTATGTGGCATTTTGGTGGATTTTGTAACTTTTAGTCACATTTTGTTGCATTTTTGTCCTTTTCGGTCATGTTTGTACAAATCTAAACTACAGGTTCAGCAGTTTTCACACAGAACAAAACAGGATATTTTGTTGTTTGTGGAGAAACATCTTCAAACACTGCAGCCTTTACCGTTTGTGTCCGTTCAAAGAGCGACACAAAAGACATTTTTCACCGTTTCTCGCCTCAGACCTTTCTATTTTCGCCTCTTAGACGTCTCTCCAGGATTTCTGTCCACTCCAGTTTCATTTGCTGTTTAGAGTTTGGTCCCAGAAGCTCGTGTTTCTCTGTGCGCCGCCTTCGAGCCGCTCTGATGTCGTCGTGCTTTGTTCTTTCCCGTTTCGGTTTGAACGGCTGTCAAACCTGCACTTTTCACCCGATCGAGCGACGCTGCCCAAAATATCTGAGACAAGAAAACATTTAAAGTCCCGCTGACACAGAGCTGCCGTTTATTTTGGGCTCCGAGAGTTTTTTTTTAAATCAAAGCACTGTTTTTTGAGAGTAATAAATCCAGACGTTTGAACAAAAAGTGAAGCTGAAATGTGGGTCGAAGGATTGCGTCAGAATTTAAGGAGACGTCTCTGCGTTTTGGGTTTTCTAAAATTAGACTTTCATACAAGTTTAACGGCTATTCAGAGGTAACAGTGCAGTGACTTATTTATGGTGCTGGAGAATCTGTACTTTTTACTTTGACTCCACTGCATTTTTTAAAAAGGTCAAAGTCAAATACTGGAGCGTTTGTGGAGCAGTTATTCACCTCTTTTACTCCATTTATAGGCTCAAGCAAAAGGAGGGGAAAAGAGGAGACAAGAGTAAAGAGAAGGAGGAAAAAGAGAGAAGGAGGAGAAAGACAAGAGGAGAAAAGAGGAGGAGAAAAGAGGAGGAGAAAAGAGTAAAGAGGAGGAGAAAAAGAAAAGAGAAGGAGGAGAAAAAGACGAGAAGGAGGAGAAAAGAGGTGGAGAAAAGAGTAAAGAGAAGGAGGAAAAAAAGAAAAGAGAATTAGGAGAAAGACAAGAGGAGAAAAGAGAAGGAGAAAAGAGTAAAAAGAAGGAGAAAAAGAAAAGAGAAGTAGGAAGAAGTAAGGAGAAAAGAGGCGGAAGATGAAAGAGGAAAAAAGGAGAAAAGAGGAGGACAGAAGAGGAGGAAAAAAGAAAAGGAGAAAAAGAAAAAAAGTAGTAAAGAGTAGAGAGAAGGAGAAAAAGACAAGAGGAGGAGGAGAAAGGAGGAGAATAAAAGGAGAGGAGGAGAAAAGAGAAGGAGGAGAAAAAGAAAAGAGGAGAAAAGAGGAGGAGAAACAAAGAGGAGGAGAAAAGAGAGTAAAGAGAAGGAGGAGAAAAAGAAGAAAAGTAGGAGAAAGACAAGAGGAGAAGGAGGAGAAAAGATGAGGAAGAGAAGAAAAGAAAGAGGAGAAAAGAGAAAAAATGAGAAAAGAGAAAGAGTAAAGAGAAGAAAGAGGAGGAAAATAAGGAGGAGGAGAAAGGAGGAGGAGAAGAAAAGAAAGATGAGAAAAGAGAGGGAGAAAAGAAGGATAAAAATAAGAGGGGAAGAAATGAGGAGGAAAAAAGGAGAAAAGAGAATGAGGAGAAAAGAGGAGGAAAATGAGGAGGAGAAAAAGAAAAGAGAAGGAGAAAAAGACGAGAAGGAGAAGAAAAGAGGAAGAGGAGAAGAAAAGAAAGATGAGAAAAGAGAAAAGAGGAAAAAGAGAGAAGGAGGAAAAAACAAGGTAAAAAGAGGAGATAAGATGAGGAAAGAGGAGTAAAAAGGAGAAAAAGAAAAGAGAAGCAGGAGAAAGACAAGAGAATGAGAAAAGAGGAGGAAGAGAAGAAAAGAGGAAGAGAAGAAAAAGATGAGAAAAGAGAAGAAGAAGAGTAAAGAGAAGGAGGAGAAAAAAGAGAAGTAGGAGAAAGACAAGAGAAGAAAAGAGGAGGAAGATGAAAGAGGAAAAAAGGAGAAAAGAGGAGGACGGAAGAGGAGGAAAAAAGAAAAGGAGAAAAAGAAAAAAAAAGTAGTAAAGAGAAGGAGAAAAAGACAAGAGAAGGAGGAGAAAGAAGGAGAGGAGGAGAAAAGAGATGGAGAAAAGAGAAGGAGAAAATAGAGAAAAGAGAAGGAGAAAATAGAGAAAAGAGAAGGAGGAGAAAAAGAAGAGAAGTAGGAGAAAGACGAGAGGATAAAAAGGAGAAAAGGAGGAGGAAGAGAAGAAAAGAAAGAGGAGAAAAGAGAAGGGGGAAAAGGAGAAAAGTGAAGAGAAAAGAGAAGGGGGAAAAAGACTAGAGAAGGAGGAGAAAGGAGAATAAAAGAAGGACAAAAGAGAAGGAGAAAAGTAAAAAGAAGAAAAGAAGAGAAGAACAGAGAAAGAGTGAAGAGGAGGAGAAAAAGAAAAGTAGGAGAAAAAGACGAGAAGGAGAAAAGAATGAGGAGAAAAGGAGGAGAAACAAAAATGAGAAAAAGAAAAGAGTAAAGAATGAAGAGGAAAATGAGAAGAGACAAGAATAATAAGAATAGAAAAGGAGAAAAGAGAAGGAGGAGAATACAAGGAGGAGAAAAGAGAAGGAGAAAAGAGGAGGAGGAGAATACAAGGAGGAGAAAAGAGAAGGATGAACAGAAAAGACTGGTAGAATAATTGGTAGAATAATCCTGAAGTCGACTAGAAACAATAATGTCAGTCGTGTTTTGATGATGTCGTTGTTCTCTGGACTAAACAGGCTCTAAAACACAAACTTAAAGACTTTTAGAACAAACAATAATAATAATAAATAAATATTCTCTCTAGAAGCTTCATTCACAATATTTTACTTTATTCTAAGTCTCAGTCTCTAATAGAAATCATGGCTGACCAGTGAAGTACTAAAAGTCTAAAAGTGTAAATATCGTATTCTTCTCGATTTCGTGCAGCCCTCATTGTTACAGTTCAGTGGAAGTTGATGTTTCCAAACTCCCTGAAATCAGCAAACACGACACTGAAATGTATTGCCCAAGGGTACGACAGCGGCACAAACTTCTCAGACGCTGCACACAAACATCCTCCGAGGCCCGACTCGTTCTCCCTGAAACACTGGAGCGAAACCGTCTGACAATTCAATCCTGTCCGAGTCCCACGAGCGAAACCCAGAAACTGTGGATTCACTCCCAAGATTAACTCTAAAGATTAACTCTAAAGATTCACTCTAAAGATTCACTCTAAAGATTCACTCTAAAGATTCACTGCAAAGATTCTTATTATTAATCGGTATTTAAATAAAATAGAAGGAAATGTTCTTTTCTACCGTTTCTAAAATCACAGAAATTACCGTTTTTATCTGAAGTGACGTCACACAAACATGTGCGAGTCTCGTGAACGAGCGTTGGACGATACAAACAGAAGCTCGTGGAAAAGGCTCGACTAGAGACACCTGTAAGTTGTATTTTATTTCATTTCAGGCCCTAAAGCAAAGATGGCCGCCTCCGTATCAGGAAGTAAATGCAGAAGTAAGAATTTTTTCTGGGGTCATGAACCAATGAGCTCAGGCCACAGGGAGGAACAGGGCGCCATTTTGGATTAATCTTCCAGGTTTTATTATAGTTCTATGCCAACAGTCCACTGTCCTACGGTCGATGATGGAACCTCCAGATGAACGTCGAAGCTGGTTGATGTTTAAAATCATGGATGTATTAAATGAACTGGATAAGACACGCCCCCTCTGTCTGTGTCCCAGATTGATTAGTGGTCGTGTGAGGTACTGCAGCCTCTTGGAACCAGCCTTTATTGCTCATTGCACATTATAATTGCAGACAGGACTGAATTATTATCGGTATTTAAATAAAATAGAAGGAAATGTTCTTTTCTACCGTTTCTAAAATCACAGAAATTACCATTTTTATCTGAAGTGGGGGATTGTGGTCACGCCCTAAAGCAAAGATGGCTGCCTCCGTATCAGGAAGTAAAACAAAGATGGCCGCCTCCGTATCAGGAAGTAAAACAAAGATGGCCGCCTCCGTATCAGGAAGTAAAACAAAGATGGCCGCCTCCGTATCAGGAAGTAAATGTGGAAGTAAGAATTTTTTTTGGGGTCATGCACCAATGAGCTCAGGCCACAGGGATAAACAGGGCGGCCATTTTGGATCCATCTTCCATGTTTATTATAGTTCTATGCTAACTGTCCACTGTCCTACGGCCTATGATGGTAAATGACCTCCAGATGGACGTCGAGGCTGGTTGATGTTTAAAACGTGTCCAGATGAAACCCTCAAACCCTCGATTACAGCCGGAGCTCAAACTCCTCCTCCTCAGCGTCAGACGGAGCCCTTAAATCTGACGAGTGAACTGTGTCTTCAAAGCCTCCTCAGCCCAGGCGTGTGGAGTGACTTAGACTCCGCTCACTTCATTTATTCTGCTCGACTCTGGTGTGATCCACAGACCCACAGACGTTATTAATAATATTGTTGTATTTGTTCACTGTCTCGGCCTCCGACGCTGCAGCACAATCGCTTTTGTGTGGATTGATCTGATAAAACACTTTACAACAAGCCCCAGTCGCAGCAGAAAGAGGGGTTTGAGCAAAAAGAGGCTGCGTTTGAGTGAAAAGAGGGTGCGTTTGAGCAAAAGAGGCTGCGTTTGAGTCAAAAAAGGGTGCGTTTGAGTCAAAAAGAGGCTGCGTTTGAGCAAAAAAGGCTGAGTTTGAGCAAAAGAGGCTGCGTTTGAGCAAAAAGAGGCTGCATTTGAGTCAAAAAGAGGCTGCGTTTGAGCAAAAGAGGCTGCGTTTGAGTCAAAAGAGGGTGCGTTTGAGCAAAAGAGGCTGCGTTTGAGTCAAAAGAGGGTGCGTTTGAGTCAAAAGAGGCTGTGTTTGAGCAAAAAAGGCTGCGTTTGAGCAAAAGAGGTTGCGTTTGAGCAAAAGAGGCTGCGTTTGAGCAAAAGAGGTTGCGTTTGAGCAAAAAGAGGCTGAGTTTGAGCAAAAAGAGGCTGCGTTTGAGCAAAAAGAAGCTGCGTTTGAGCAAAAAGAAGCTGCGTTTGAGCAAAAAGAAGCTGCGTTTCAGCCAAAAGAGGCTGCGTTTGAGGAAAAAAAGAGGTTGCGTTTGGGCCAAAAGAGGTTGTTTGAGCCAAAAGAGGTTGCGTTTGAGCAAAAAGAGGCTGCGTTTGAGCAAAAAGAGGCTGCGTTTGAGCAAAAAGAGGCTGCGTTTGAGTCAAAAGAGGGTGCGTTTGTGCATAAAGAGGTTGCGTTTGAGCAAAAGAGGCTGCGTTTGTGCATAAAGAGGCTTTTATTCAGACAAACTCAAGTGAAAATAATTATTTGTGACTTCGTGCCAGTGTTAGTTTAATGGAGCTCACTGATCATCATCATATAAAATAAACTAAATCAAACTTTTCTCACCTCAGATTAAAAACTTTAGAGCTTTGTTCATTGATTCTGTACAAATCTGATCTCAGTCCAGTTGGTCAGTCCTTTGGAGCCTAAAAGACGTCCAAACTTCCACCGACAGCTGGACATGCATCAGAAGTCGTCCACGCCTCAGAGACAAAACCCTGCAGTTGGTGAGTTTTTGTTTCTGCGTTTACACTTTAATGCCGTCTGACGCGGCGCCCCCAGGTGACCATGTGACGCAGGTGCAGAGGTCATACGTGTTTAGTGGGTGATAAATAAAGTCTGAGTTTGATGTTGGAAACAAGACTCCTGTGGTTGACATTTGAACGTTATTAGACGAGACGGACCAAAAGGGTCTTAAATCTTTGGGGTCCTGGTCCTGGCCCTGCCTCTGGTCCTGGTCCTGGGCCCGGTCCGGTCCCTGGTCCTGGTCCTGGTCCTGCCTCTGGTCCTGGTCCTGGTCCCTCGCTCTGATCACAGTCACTGACTGGGCCTCAGGTGACTCCAGGCGTCCTTTGTGTCGGGGTCGTCCTGGTCCTCGTCCTGGCCCTGGTCCTTGTTTCTGGTCCTGGTCCTGGGCCTGCCTCTGGTCCTGGTCCTGGTGGTCCTGGTCCTTGTTTCTGGTCCTGGTCCCGTCCCGGTCCTTGTGCTCTGATCAGGCCTCAGGTGACTCCCTTTGTGTCGGGGCGGTCCTGGTCCTGGTCTTGGTCCTTGTCCTGGTCCTGGTCCTGCCCCTGGTCCCGGTCCCTTGCTCTGATCACAGTCTCTGGCTGGGCCTCAGGTGACGTCTTTTGTGTCGGGGTCGTTCTGGTCCTGGTCTTGGTCTTGGTCTTGGTCGTTCTGGTCGTTCTGCTCCTGGTGGTCCCGCCCCTGGTCCTGCCTCTGGTCCTGGTCCTGGTCCCGGTCCCTCGCTCTGATCACAGTCTCTGGCTGGGCCTCAGGTGACGTCCTTTGTGTCCGGGCCGTTCTGGTCGTTCTTGCCCTGGTCCGGGTCGTCCTGGTCCTGGTCCTGGTGGTCCTGGTCCTTGTTTCTGGTCCTGGCCCTGGTCGTCCTGGTCCCAGTCCCAGTCCCTCGCTCTGATCACAGTCTGGGCCTCAGGTGACGTCCTTTTGTGTTGGGGCGGTTTTATTCCGCTCTTTGTGGTGGAATGAGAGCGCGGCTTTGTGCTGGATCCACCTGCGTCGCTTTGATTCGTTAAATAATAAAATCCATAAAAACCCGACCCACTTCAAACGCCGCTTTGTCCCACAAATCCACATTTTATTGAAACGACGCGACACAAAGGCCCCGGAAATCTGCAGCGCGTTAGTATTAGCATTCAGACGAGACGGAG
Source organism: Rhinogobius similis (assembly GCA_019453435.1). Classification (NCBI taxonomy): domain Eukaryota; kingdom Metazoa; phylum Chordata; class Actinopteri; order Gobiiformes; family Gobiidae; genus Rhinogobius; species Rhinogobius similis. The sequence continues at coordinate 32,648,046 of CM033636.1, read as the reverse complement.
GAGGGGTGGACCTGGAGGGAAGGACCGGAACAGGACCAGGACTGGACTGAGACGAGACGGAGGAGGGGTGGACCTGGAGGGAAGGACCGGGACAGGACCAGGACTGGACTGAGACGAGACGGAGGAGGGGTGGACCTGGAGGGAAGGACAGGGCCGGGACTGAGACGAGATGGAGGAGGGGTGGACCTGGAGGGAAGGACCGGGACTGGGACTAGGACTGGACTGAGATGAGACGGAGCAGGCGTGGACCTGGAGGGAAGGACCGGGACTGGGACTAGGACTGGACTGAGACGAGACGGAGGAGGGGTGGACCTGGAGGGAAGGACAGGGCCGGGACTGAGACGAGATGGAGGAGGGGTGGACCTGGAGGGAAGGACTGGGACAAGGCCGGACCAGGACCGAGACGAGACGGAGGAGGGGTGGACCTGGAGGGAAGGACCGGGACAGGACCAGGACTGGACTGAGACGAGACGGAGGAGGGGTGGACCTGGAGGGAAGGACCGGGACTGGGACTAGGACTGGACTGAGATGAGACGGAGCAGGCGTGGACCTGGAGGGAAGGACCGGGACTGGGACTAGGACTGGACCGGAACAGGACCGGGACAGGACCGGGACCGAGACGAGACGGAGCAGGGGTGAACCTGGAGGGAAGGACAGGGCCGGGACTGAGACTAGGACTGGACCGGAACAGGACCGGGACAGGACCGGGACGAGACGGAGCAGGGGTGAACCTGGAGGGAAGGACCGGGACTGGACCGGGACAGGGACTGAGACGAGATGGAGCGAGGGGTGGACCTGGAGGGAAGGACCGGGACTGAGACTAGGACTGGACTGGAACAGGACCGGGACTGGGACCGGGACGAGACAGAGAGGGGTGGACCTGGAGGGAAGGACCGGGACTGAGACTAGGACTGGACTGGAACAGGACCGGGACTGGGACCGGGACGAGACAGAGAGGGGTGGACCTGGAGGGAAGGACCGGGACAGGACCGGGACTGGACTGGGACAGGACCGGGACTGAGACTGGGACAGGACTGGGACTGAGACTGGACTGAGACGGGACGGAGGAGGGGTGGACCTGGAGGGAAGGACCTGGACCGGAGCAGGACTGGACTGGGTCTGGACTGGGTCTGGACTGGACCGGGACAGGACTGAGACTGAGACTGGACTGGACCGGACCAGGAGAGTCCGGAGCAAAAGGATTCATGTGGTTCAGAATGAAAACAATGGAAATTTGAACCAGAACAAACCTGAGACTCGATCATGGGACAGAGAGAGAGAGAGGACTAAACCAGGACTAGACCAGGACTAAACCAGGACTAGACCAGGACTAAACCAGGACTAGACCAGGACTAAACCAGGACTAGACCAGGACTAAACCAGGACTAGACCAGGACTAAACCAGGACTAAACCAGGACTAAACCAGGACTAGACCAGGACTAGACCAGGACTAGACCAGGACTAAACCAGGACTAAACCAGGACTAGACCAGGACTAAACCAGGACTAGACCAGGACTAAACCAGGACTAGACCAGGACTAAACCAGGACTAAACCAGGACTAAACCAGGACTAGACCAGGACTAGACCAGGACTAGACCAGGACTAAACCAGGACTAAACCAGGACTAGACCAGGACTAAACCAGGACTAAACCAGGACTAAACCAGGACTAGACCAGGACTGAACCAGGACTGAACCAGGACTAAAACAAGATCAAACCAGGACTAAACCAGGACTAAAACAAGCTCAAACCAGGACTGAACCACGACTGAACCACGACTAGACCAGGACTAGACCAGGACTAGACCAGGACTAAACCAGGACTAGACCAGGACTAAACCAGGACTAGACCAGGACTAAACCAGGACTAAACCAGGACTAAACCAGGACTAGACCAGGACTAGACCAGGACTAGACCAGGACTAAACCAGGACTAAACCAGGACTAGACCAGGACTAAACCAGGACTAAACCAGGACTAAACCAGGACTAGACCAGGACTGAACCAGGACTGAACCAGGACTAAAACAAGATCAAACCAGGACTAAACCAGGACTAAAACAAGCTCAAACCAGGACTGAACCACGACTGAACCACGACTAGACCAGGACTAGACCAGGACTAGACCAGGACTAGATCAGACCAAATCAGGACTAAAACAAGACACGTACACGCCCCCAGACCCTCGTGCACACCCCCAGTCCCTCGTGCACACTCCCAGACCCTCGTGCACGCCCCCAGACCCTCGTGCACGCCCCCAGACTCCCGTGCACACCCCCAGACCCTCGTGCACGCCCCCAGACCCTCGTGCACACTCCTAGACCCTCGTGCTCGCTCCCAGACCCTCGTGCACACCCCCAGACCCTCGTGCACACCCCCAGACCCTCGTGCGCGCTCGCAGACCGCCTCGGGGTGATTGGACTTGAATTAGACGGCGGAGAAGCGTCTGACAGGACCATTAGACGGCGACGACGTGAGCGAAAAGGGCCGGACATCGATCTGTTTAAGCGGCACACGCTCTAATCATCGGCTCATTTCTCTTCAGTTTCACTCATCGCTGTTCAATCTCTCGCACTGAAGACGCCGTGAGATTTAAACACACTTTGGAGATTCTATTCTGAGACAAAACACGTGAAGAAGTGTGTGCTGCAGTTCAGGGATAAAGGTCCATGAAGGTGATTCTTAAGAAAAACTCAGAGCTCAAGAACGCAACGACAAAAGACACAGAACAGCGACGAGAAAACCAAACCAGGAAACAAAGGCAGGGAGAGGTTTAGTGCACAATGAGCCTTGAACAAAAGGAAAGATGTACCTGGTTTTTCCTTTGACTCCAGAAGCAGAAGTTGCCGTCATTAATAGTTAAGTGTCATTTACCCGGAGCAGCAGTAAAGATCCATATTTTAGCGACAAAACCTCTCCCTCTAACATTTCCCCCTCAGTGTCACCAACGATCATTGTTTATTTCAATTAAAGTATTTCTTCAGAGCCTAATAAATATTAGGGCCAGGGTGAACCTGTCACATCCTCTGATGGAGCAGGACCAACGACAGGGCCAGAGTGAACCTGTCACATCCTCTGATGGAGCAGGACCAACGACAGGGCCAGAGTGAACCTGTCACATCCTCTGATGGACCAGGACCATCGACAGGGCCAGGGTGAACCTGTCACATCCTCTGATGGACCAGGACCATCAACAGGGCCAGGGTGAACCTGTCACATCCTCTGATGGACCAGGACCATCGACAGGGCCAGGGTGAACCTGTCACATCCTCTGATGGACCAGGACCATCGACAGGGCCAGGGTGAACCTGTCACATCCTCTGATGGACCAGGACCATCGACAGGGCCAGAGTGAACCTGTCACATCCTCTGATGGACCAGGACCATCGACAGGGCCAGGGTGAACCTGTCACATCCTCTGATGGAGCAGGACCATCGACAGGGCCAGGGTGAACCTGTCACATCCTCTGATGGACCAGGACCAACGACAGGGCCAGAGTGAACCTGTCACATCCTCTGATGGAGCAGGACCATCGACAGGGCCAGGGTGAAGCTGTCACATCCTCTGATGGAGCAGGACCATCGACAGGGCCAGGGTGAACCTGTCACATCCTCTGATGGACCAGGACCAACGACAGGGCCAGAGTGAACCTGTCACATCCTCTGATGGAGCAGGACCAACGACAGGGCCAGAGTGAACCTGTCACATCCTCTGATGGACCAGGACCATCGACAGGGCCAGGGTGAACCTGTCACATCCTCTGATGGACCAGGACCATCAACAGGGCCAGGGTGAACCTGTCACATCCTCTGATGGACCAGGACCATCGACAGGGCCAGGGTGAACCTGTCACATCCTCTGATGGACCAGGACCATCGACAGGGCCAGGGTGAACCTGTCACATCCTCTGATGGACCAGGACCATCGACAGGGCCAGGGTGAACCTGTCACATCCTCTGATGGACCAGGACCATCGACAGGGCCAGGGTGAACCTGTCACATCCTCTGATGGAGCAGGACCATCGACAGGGCCAGGGTGAACCTGTCACATCCTCTGATGGACCAGGACCAACGACAGGGCCAGAGTGAACCTGTCACATCCTCTGATGGAGCAGGACCATCGACAGGGCCAGGGTGAAGCTGTCACATCCTCTGATGGAGCAGGACCATCGACAGGGCCAGGGTGAACCTGTCACATCCTCTGATGGACCAGGACCAACGACAGGGCCAGAGTGAACCTGTCACATCCTCTGATGGAGCAGGACCATAGACAGGGCCAGGGTGAACCTGTCACATCCTCTGATGGAGCAGGACCATCGACAGGGCCAGGGTGAACCTGTCACATCCTCTGATGGACCAGGACCAACGACAGGGCCAGAGTGAACCTGTCACATCCTCTGATGGAGCAGGACCATCGACAGGGCCAGGGTGAACCTGTCACATCCTCTGATGGAGCAGGACCAACGACAGGGCCAGAGTGAACCTGTCACATCCTCTGATGGACCAGGACCAACGACAGGGCCAGGGTGAACCTGTCACATCCTCTGATGGAGCAGGACCATCGACAGGGCCAGGGTGAACCTGTCACATCCTCTGATGGAGCAGGACCATCGACAGGGCCAGGGTGAACCTGTCACATCCTCTGATGGACCAGGACCAACGACAGGGCCAGAGTGAACCTGTCACATCCTCTGATGGAGCAGGACCATCGACAGGGCCAGGGTGAACCTGTCACATCCTCTGATGGAGCAGGACCATCGACAGGGCCAGGGTGAACCTGTCACATCCTCTGATGGACCAGGACCAACGACAGGGCCAGAGTGAACCTGTCACATCCTCTGATGGAGCAGGACCATAGACAGGGCCAGGGTGAACCTGTCACATCCTCTGATGGAGCAGGACCATCGACAGGGCCAGGGTGAACCTGTCACATCCTCTGATGGACCAGGACCAACGACAGGGCCAGAGTGAACCTGTCACATCCTCTGATGGAGCAGGACCATCGACAGGGCCAGGGTGAACCTGTCACATCCTCTGATGGAGCAGGACCAACGACAGGGCCAGAGTGAACCTGTCACATCCTCTGATGGACCAGGACCAACGACAGGGCCAGGGTGAACCTGTCACATCCTCTGATGGAGCAGGACCATCGACAGGGCCAGGGTGAACCTGTCACATCCTCTGATGGAGCAGGACCATCGACAGGGCCAGGGTGAACCTGTCACATCCTCTGATGGACCAGGACCAACGACAGGGCCAGAGTGAACCTGTCACATCCTCTGATGGAGCAGGACCATCGACAGGGCCAGGGTGAACCTGTCACATCCTCTGATGGAGCAGGACCAACGACAGGGCCAGGGTGAACCTGTCACATCCTCTGATGGAGCAGGACCATCGACAGGGCCAGGGTGAACCTGTCACATCCTCTGATGGAGCAGGACCATCGACAGGGCCAGGGTGAACCTGTCACATCCTCTGATGGAGCAGGACCAACGACAGGGCCAGAGTGAACCTGTCACATCCTCTGATGGACCAGGACCATCGACAGGGCCAGGGTGAACCTGTCACATCCTCTGATGGACCAGGACCATCGACAGGGCCAGGGTGAACCTGTCACATCCTCTGATGGACCAGGACCATCGACAGGGCCAGGGTGAACCTGTCACATCCTCTGATGGAGCAGGACCATCGACAGGGCCAGGGTGAACCTGTCACATCCTCTGATGGACCAGGACCAACGACAGGGCCAGAGTGAACCTGTCACATCCTCTGATGGAGCAGGACCATCGACAGGGCCAGGGTGAACCTGTCACATCCTCTGATGGAGCAGGACCATCGACAGGGCCAGGTGAACCTGTCACATCCTCTGATGGAGCAGGACCAACGACAGGGCCAGAGTGAACCTGTCACATCCTCTGATGGAGCAGGACCAACGACAGGGCCAGAGTGAACCTGTCACATCCTCTGATGGACCAGGACCATCGACAGGGCCAGGGTGAACCTGTCACATCCTCTGATGGACCAGGACCATCGACAGGGCCAGGGTGAACCTGTCACATCCTCTGATGGACCAGGACCATCGACAGGGCCAGAGTGAACCTGTCACATCCTCTGATGGACCAGGACCATCGACAGGGCCAGAGTGAACCTGTCACATCCTCTGATGGACCAGGACCATCGACAGGGCCAGAGTGAACCTGTCACATCCTCTGATGGACCAGGACCATCGACAGGGCCAGGGTGAACCTGTCACATCCTCTGATGGACCAGGACCATCGACAGGGCCAGGGTGAACCTGTCACATCAGCTGCTCTCTGTCACGTCAGGGTTTACAGGGTCAGACACCGATGAAGAGGTTTGACCAGAAGAAGCCACGCCCTGCACCAGACAACAAGGACTAAACCAGGGCTAAACAAAGACAAAACCAGGTCTAAACCAGGACTAAACAAAGACTAAACCAGGACTAAACAAAGACTAAACCAGGACTAAACAAAGACTAAACCAGGACTAAGCCAGGTCCAAACCAGGGAAGGAAGAAGAGAGAGGGAGAAGAAGAGAGGAAGAAAGAGACACAAATGAAGAGAAAATGGTTTGACCAGAAGAAGCCACGCCCTGTTGTGCACCAGACAATAAACCAGGACCAACCAGGACTAAACCAGGACTAAACCAGGACTAAACCAGGACTAAACCAGGACTAAACCAGGGCTAAACCAGGACTAAACCAGGACTAAACCAGGACTAAACCAGGACTAAACCAGGACTAAACCAGGACTAAACCAGGGCTAAACCAGGACTAAACCAGGACTAAACCAGGACTAAACCAGGGCTAAACCAGGACTAAACCAGGACTAAACCGGGTCTACACAAGGTCTAAACCGGGTTTATACAAGGTCTAAATTAGGTCTAATTCAGAACTAAACAGGTCTAAACTGGGTCTAAACCAGGTCTAAGCAAAGACTAAACCAGGTCTAAACCAGGACTAAATGAGGACAAAACAAAGACAAAACCAGGACTAAACAAAGACAAAACCAGGACTAAACAAAGACTAAACCAGGACTAAATAAGGACAAAACAAAGACGAAACCAGGTCTAAACAAAGACTAAACCAGGACTAAGCCAGGTCTAAATCAGGTCCAAACCAGGGAAGGAAGAAGAGAAGAAGAAGAGAGGAAGAAGAAAGAGACACAAACGAAGAGGAAATGGTTTGACCAGAAGAAGCCACGCCCTTTTGTGCACCAGACAATAAACCGAAACTAAAAGTGGTACAATAAAGTCTACAATTAAAGCCGAGTTCAGCCCCAAACAAAGGTCACACAGACGTTTGTTTCACTAACGACCTGTGCCTTAAGTGCTCTGAACAAAGAGTCCTGTTTGTGCATAAAGTTACCCTGCCTTTGTTTGTTTAATGAGCTCCAAACTCCAAAATGACTGTAGTCTTTCTCAAATGTGAAACTTTTGAAACGCAGGGACGTTTTTAGTGCGGAATCCTCGCTGGAGCTCACATTTCAGACTAATCTAAGTCCACAGTGTTTGGCTCCATCGACTTTTCTGACGAAGAGCGCCGGCTTTAATAAGTCTGAATCAGTCTGAGCCACGGAATAAATATTAGACTTTAAATTATACAGAACAGACTCCAGAGAAGCATGTCAGAGGACAGACAGAACAGGACTAAACCAGGACTAAACTGGGTCTAAACCAGGGCTAAACCAGGGCTAAACCGGGTCTAAACCAGGACTAAACCAGGACTAAACCAGGGCGAAACCAGGACTAAACCAGGACTAAACCAGGACTAAACCAGGACTAAACCAGGGCTGAACCAGGACTAAACCAGGTCTAAACCAGGGCTAAACCAGGACTAAACCAGGACTAAACCAGGACTAAACCAGGTCTAAACCGGGTCTAAACCAGGGCTAAACCGGGTCTAAACCAGGGCTAAACCAGGGCTAAACCAGGGCTGAACCAGGACTAAACCGGGTCTAAACCAGGGCTAAACCAGGACTAAACCAGAACTAAACCGGGTCTAAACCAGGACTAAACCAGGTCTAAACCAGGTCTAAACCAGGACTAAACCAAGACTAAACCAGGACTAAACCAGGTCTAAACCAGGGCTAAACCAGGACTAAACCGGGACTAAACCAGGACTAAACCAGGAACAAACCAGGACTAAACCGGGTCTAAACCGGGGCTAAACCGGGTCTAAACCAGGACTAAACCGGGTCTAAACCAGGACTAAACCGGGTCTAAACCAGGACTAAACCGGGTCTAAACCAGGACTAAACCAGGTCTAAACCAGGACTAAACCAGGACTAAACCAGGACTGAACCAGGACTAAACCAGGTCTAAACCTGGACTAAACCGGGACTAAACCAGGTCTAAACCAGGGCTAAATCAGGACTGAACCAGACCAGAACCAGGTCTAAACCAAGACTAAACCGGGTCTAAACCAGGACTAAACCAGGACTGAACCAGGACTAAACCAGGTCTAAACCTGGACTAAACCGGGACTAAACCAGGTCTAAACCGGGTCTAAACCAGGACTAAACCGGGTCTAAACCAGGACTAAACCAGGGCTAAACCAGGACTAAACCGGGTTTAAACCAGGACTAAACCAGGGCTAAACCAGGACTAAACCGGGTCTAAACCAGGTCTAAACCTGGACTAAACCGGGACTAAACCAGGTCTAAACCAGGACTAAACCAGGACTGAACCAGGGCTAAACCGAGACTAAACCGGGTCTAAACCAGGACTAAACCAGGACTAAACCAGGGCTAAACCAGGACTAAACCGGGTCTAAACCAGGTCTAAACCTGGACTAAACCGGGATTAAACCAGGTCTAAACCAGGACTAAACCAGGACTGAACCAGGGCTAAACCGAGACTAAACCGGGTCTAAACCAGGACTAAACCAGGGCTAAACCAGGTCTAAACCAGGTCGAAACCCGGACTGAACCGGGTCTAAACCGGGTCTAAACCAGGACTGAACCAGGACTAAACCGGGGCTAAACCAGGGCTAAACCAGGACTAAACCGGGTCTAAACCGGGTCTAAACCAGGACTAAACCAGGGCTGAACCAGGACTAAACCAGGGCTAAACCAGGGCTAAACCAGGGCTAAACCAGGGCTAAACCAGGACTAAACCGGGTCTAAACCAGGTCTAAACCTGGACTAAACCGGGACTAAACCAGGTCTAAACCAGGACTAAACCAGGACTGAACCAGGGCTAAACCGAGACTAAACCGGGTCTAAACCAGGACTAAACCAGGGCTAAACCAGGACTAAACCGGGTCTAAACCAGGTCTAAACCTGGACTAAACCGGGATTAAACCAGGTCTAAACCAGGACTAAACCAGGACTGAACCAGGGCTAAACCGAGACTAAACCGGGTCTAAACCAGGACTAAACCAGGGCTAAACCAGGTCTAAACCAGGTCGAAACCCGGACTGAACCGGGTCTAAACCGGGTCTAAACCAGGACTGAACCAGGACTAAACCGGGGCTAAACCAGGGCTAAACCAGGGCTAAACCAGGACTAAACCGGGTCTAAACCAGGACTAAACCAGGGCTGAACCAGGACTAAACCAGGGCTGAACCAGGACTAAACCAGAACTAAACCAGGGCTAAACCAGGGCTAAACCAGGGCTAAACCGGGACTAAACCTGACTAGAGTAAGACTAAACCAAGTCTAAACAAAGACTAGCCCAGGTCTAATTCAGATCCAAACCAGGACTAAACCAGGGCTAAACCAGGTCTGAACCGGGTCTTGACTGAACAGAGTCTAAAGCCCGAGGCACAAAAGCAGGATCTGTCACAGGAACAAAGTGTTTTATTTTTGAGATTCTTCACAAAGACGTGAGAATCCTCCGTGAACTCAGAGCAGATGAACGACTTCAACAGGAGTGTGTGAGGAGAGGGGGGAGAGAGGGGGGAGAGAAGAACAAGAGAGAAGAAGAAGGAGAGAGGGGGGAGAGAGAGGAAGAGAGAAGAAGAAGAAAAGAGAATAAGGAGAGATGGGGGAGAGGGGAGAGAGAGGAAGAAGAGCGAAGAGACAGGAAGAAAGGAAAGAGAAGGAAGAGAAGAAGAAAGAAAGAGAAATAAGGCAGAGCAAGAGAGAGAAAAAGAGAAAGAAGAGAAGGGAGAAAGAAAGAGAACTCTCTCTCCCCCCTCTCCTCCTTCTCTCTCCCCTTCCTCCTCTCCCCCTCTCTCCCTCTTCCTCTCCTCTTTCTCCTCTCCCTCCTCTCTCCCTTCTCTCCTCCTTCTCTCTCCCCTTCCTCTTCTTCCTCTCCTCCTTCCCTCTCCCCCTCTCTCCCTCCCTCTCTCCTCCTCTCTCCTTCTCTCCCCCTCTCTCCCTCTTTTCAGTGTGTCCTGTTTGTGTTCTGATCTGATCTGAAGCGATGATTGCATGGTGTCTCCTGCAGCTCCCTCCTGTCTCTCCCCCTCCTCTCCCTCCTGTCTCTCCCTCCTGTCTCTCCCCCTCTCTCCCTCCTGTCTCTCCCCCTCCTCTCCCTCCTGTCTCTCCCTCCCTCTCCCCCTCTTCCTCAACCCTTCGATGCGTCTGATCTGAGATTCGATGGCGTCTCCTGCAGTTCGTACCTCTCTCCCTCTTCTTTCTCCCTCTCTCCCTCCCTCCCTCCTTCCCTCCCTCCTCTCCCTCCCCCACTCCTCCTCACCCCTTCGATGCATCTGATCTGAGGTTCGATGGTGTCTCCTGCAGCTCGTACCTCTCTCCCTCTTCTCTCTCCCTCCCCCCCCTCCCTCCCTCCCTCCCTCCCTCCTCTCCCTCCCCCTCTCCTCCTCACCCCTTCGATGCATCTGATCTGAGATTCGATGGCGTCTCCTGCAGCTCGTACCTCTCTCCCTCTTCTCTCTCCCTCCTCTCCCTGCCTCCCTCTCTCTGCCTCCCTCTCTCTCTCTCTCTCTCTCTCTCTCTCTGTCTCCCCCTCTCTCTCCCACCCTACACACCCCCTCCTCCTCACCATTTCGATGCTTCTGATCTGAGATTCGATGGCGTCTCCTGCAGCTCGTACCTCTCTCCCTCTTCTTCCTCCCTCCTCCCTCTCTCTCTCCTCCCTCCCTCCCTCCTCTCCCCTCCCCTCTCCTCCTCACCCCTTCGATGCATCTGATCTGAGATTCGATGATGCCTCCTGCAGCTCGTACCTCTCTCCCTCTTCTCTCTCCCTCCTCTCCCTGCCTCCCTCTCTCTGCCTCCCTCTCTCTCTCTCCTCTCTCTCTCTCTCTCTCTCTGTCTCCCCTCTCTCTCCCTCCCTACTCTCCCCTCCTCCTCACCCTATCGATGCTTCTGATCTGAGATTCGATGATGCCTCCTGCAGCTCGTGACTCTCTCTCCCTCTTCTTCCTCCCTCCTCCCTCTCTCTCTCTCCCTCCCTCCCTCCTCTCCCCCTCCCCCTCTCCTCCTCACCCCTTCGATGCATCTGATCTGAGATTCGATGGCGTCTCCTGCAGCTCGTACCTCTCTCCCTCTTCTCTCTCCCTCCTCTCCCTGCCTCCCTCTCTCTGCCTCCCTCTCTCTCTCCCTCTTCTCTCTCTCTCTCTCTGTCTCCCCCTCTCTCTCCCTCCCTACTCTCCCCCTCCTCCTCACCCTTTCGATGCTTCTGATCTGAGATTCGATGGCGTCTCCTGCAGCTCGTACCTCTCTCCCTCTTCTTCCTCCCTCCTCCCTCTCTCTCTCCCTCCCTCCCTCCTCTCCCCCTCCCCCTCTCCTCCTCACCCCTTCGATGCATCTGATCTGAGATTCGATGGCGTCTCCTGCAGCTCGTACCTCTCTCCCTCTTCTTCCTCCCTCCTCCCTCTCTCTCTCCCTCCCTCCCTCTCTCTCCCCTCCCCTCTCCTCCTCACCCCTTCGATGCATCTGATCTGAGATTCGATGGCGTCTCCTGCAGCTCGTACCTCTCTCCCTCTTCTCTCTCCCTCCTCTCCCTGCCTCCCTCTCTCTGCCTCCCTCTCTCTCTCCCTCTTCTCTCTCTCTCTCTCTGTCTCCCCCTCTCTCTCCCTCCCTACTCTCCCCCTCCTCCTCACCCTTTCGATGCTTCTGATCTGAGAGTCCGTGGATGACGGCGGCTCGTTCTGTTGAAGTCGTCAGCTCTGATTGACAGCAGCACTTTTCTGTTTTGATTGATTTGATTTTTGTTCAGTTCACAGTTTTAACCAAACCACAAATAAAAACTCACTCACTGTCGAGGAACTTTCACTGTTCACGGTTTCTCTGGAAGACGACGTTTGTGTCTGAGACGCGGCTAAAGCAAAACAGGAAACTACTTCCTGTTTGTCCTCCGCTTTGTCTGCTTTTATTTCTCTTAAAGTCTCTTTCAGTGCTGTTATTGTGACTGTTGGTTGTGTTGCTTTTAGATGCTTTTTTGTTGGTTTTTTGGTTTTAGTCTCTTTCAGTTCACTTTAAGTCGATCTTGGTCATGTTTTGTCGCTTTCAGTTGTGTTTTTGTCACTTAAAGTCACAGTTTGTCACTTAAAGTCGCTTTCCGTGTTGTTATTGTGGCTGTTAGTTACGTTTTCATTGCTTTTTTTCACCCTTTTCTTGCTTTAATTACATTTTTTGTCCGTCGTTTGGTGAGAATCGACTCTTTTCCGTTTCCTTCTGCTCGTGGCGTCTCGTTTCGTCCGCGCTCTCTCTCATCCAATGGCGTCGCTCGGCCGTGGCGCTAAAGCTAAAGCTAAAGCGTGGCTCGTTGTTGGTGACATTTACACTTTCAGATCTTAACCTTTAGAGTTCTGAGAAGACGCCGCGCTCTTCTCGTTAGCCGCGGCTCTCGGTGACGGATGAGGAGTAATTACACCTGCACCGACGGCCAAACACTCGGAACTGCTCCACCAAATGTGAGCTCCTTTAATCGTGTCTGAGGACGCAGAGAGTAAGAACATGTTTGTCCAAGGTCTGGAGCAGTCAAATCTGATTCAAATTAAACCACAACAACTACAAAACTAATCTCCAAATCATATTTAGCGACAGAGAAGGAATAATGAGTTAAAAGCACGTCTAACAGGTTGCATTTGACTAAAACGTTGTGAAAATCATTGTATTTAAGGCAGGTCTGGGCGATACGGGGATAAAAATCGACTCGTGAGCTCGTGCCTGTGACAATCTGCTGTTTTTGTGAAATCGTCTGTTCACACACACTTTTTCTCCTGTTGTTTAGCTTTCCACAAGCAACAAAATGTCTCGCTTTTGAGTTTGGATTTGTACAAACATGTTCTGAAACAAGCGACAAAAGCGTGACCAAAATCACCAAAAATGCGTTTGAAAGTGACAAAAACGCACCGATAAAACGTCAAACGTGATTCAGTGCGACAAAACACAACTAAAAGCCACAAAGATTTGCTCAAAAGTGACAAAAACCTGCCTAAAAACATGACGCAAGGCACCAAAACACAACAAACACACGACTAAAAGTGACAAACGCAACTGAATGTGACAAAAACGCGACTAAAATCGACTCAATTTTGTGAAAATCATTGTATTTAAGGCAGGTCTGGGCGATACGGGGATAAAAACCGAATAGTGAGCTCGTGCCTGTGACAATCTGCTGTTTTTGTGGAATCGTCTGTTCATGCACACTTTTTCTCCTGTTGTTTATCCTTCCACAAGCAACAAAATGTCTTTTACTTTTGAGTTTGGATTTGTACAAACATGTTCTGAAACAAGAGACAAAAGTGTGACCAAAATCGATAAAAATGCGTTCGAAAGCGACAAAAACGCACCGACAAACATCAAACGTGACTTGATGCGACAAAACGCGACTAAAATCGACACAATTTCACACACTTTTTCTCCTGATGTTTAGCTTTCCACAAGCAACAAAATGTCTTGCTTTGATTTTTTTTACTTTTGAGTTTTATTTGTACAAACATGTTCTGAAACAAGTGACAAAAGTGTGACCAAAATAGATAAAAATGCGTTCGAAAGCGACAAAAACGCACCGAAAACACGAATCAGTGCCACAAAACGTGACTAAAAGCCACAAAGATACGCTCAAAAGTGACAAAAACCTACCTAAAAACACGACTAAAAGTGACACGTTTAAATATGACAAACGCAACTCAATGAGACAAAAACGAGACTAAAATCGACTCAATTTTGTGAAAATCATTGTATTTAAGGCAGGTCTGGGCGATACGGGGATAAAAATCGACTCATGAGCTCGTGCCTGTGACAATCTGATGTTTTTGTGGAATCGTCTGTTCATGCACACTTTTTCTCCTGTTGTTTATCCTTCCACAAGCAACAAAATGTCTCGCTTTTGAGTTTGGATTTGTACAAACATGTTCTGAAACAAGAGACAAAAGCGTGACCAAAATCAATAAAAATGCATTGGAAAGCGACAAAAACGCGCCGACAAACATCAAACACGATTCAGTGCAACAAACGTGACTAAAATCGACACAATTTCACACACTTTTCTCCTGATGTTTAGCTTTCCACAAGCAACAAAATGTCTTGCTATGATTTTTTTTTACTTTTGAGTTTGGATTTGTACAGACATGTTCTGAAACAAGTGACAAAAGTGTGACCAAAATAGATAAAAATGCGTTCGAAAGCGACAAAAACGCACCGACAAACGTCAAACGTGACAAAACGTGACTAAAAGCCACAAAGATACGCTCAAAACTGACAAAAACCTACCTAAAAACATGACGCAAGGCACTAAAACACGACAAAAACGTGACTAAAACCCGACTAAAAATGACACATTTAAATATGACAAAAGCGTGACCAAAATCGATATCGGTACATTTTTTTGTGATACTTTTAAATTTGTTTTGACATTTTTACTTAACTTTTTTTAATATACTTTTATTTCATTATATTTTTTTGATACTTTTACTTAACTATGTTTTTTTAAATATTTTTTTATACTTTAGTACATTTTTATGATACTTTTACTTGAGTACATTTGTAAGACTCATTTACTTGAGTACATTTTTAAGACCCTTTTACTTGAGTACATTTTTAAGACCCTTTTACTTGAGTACATTTTTAAGACCCTTTTACTTGAGTACATTTTTAAGACCCTTTTACTTGAGTAAATTTTTAAGACCCTTTTACTTGAGTACATTTTTAAGACCCTTTTACTTGAGTACATTTTTAAGACCCTTTTACTTGAGTACATTTTAAAGACTCTTTTACTTGAATACATTTTTAAGACTCTTTTACTTGAGTACATTTCTAAGACTCTTTTACTTGAGTACATTTGTAAGACTCTTTAACTTGAGTACATTTTTAAGACCCTTTTACTTGAGTACATTTTCTCTGTACTTGTACTTTCACTTTCTAAAACGGCGCCTTCTTCAGGTTAAACTCAAAGCTGCTGGCCATAATCAATAAAAGTTTAATCTGGGTTTACACAGCTCCACATTCTAATTATCAAATATAATTAAAGTCGATGGAGCAGAACTGATGAACCCTCCACAATAAAAGCACGCAGATGGGATAAGCTCTTAATGTGAAAAACAGCTCCAGGACAGATTGGCTTTATCTTGTTCTTATTAAACAAACACAGGACGCAGGAAATCGAAAAACTAAACCTTCATCAGCGTTTGACACGTTTTTAAAGTTTACAGCTCGAAATAAAGAGTTTAATCAATGTTTAATCTACAGTTTGTGTGTTTGTGGTTTAGTCCTGGTTAGAACTAGTTTGGTCCCGGTTTAGTCCAGATTTAGTCCTGATTTTAACCCTTTTTAATTCAGGTTTAGTCCTGGTTTAGACTTGGTTTAATCCTGGTTTAGTCCTGGTTGACTCCTGGTTAGAACTAGTTTGGTCCCGGTTTAATCCGGGTTTAGGCCAGATTTAGTCCTGATTTTAGCCATTTTTAATCCAGATTTAATCCTGGTTTAGCCCAAATTTAGTCCTGGTTTGGTCCAGGTTTAGTCCAGGTTTTGTCTCGGTTTAACCTTGGTTTAAATCCAGGTTAAGTCCTGGTTTAGTCCTGGTTTAGTCTTGGTTTGGTCCTAGTTTAGTTCAGGTTCGGCCTTGATTCAGTCCTGGTTTAGACCTGGTTTAACCGTGGGTTTAGCCTGGGTTTAGTCTCAGTTTGGTCCTGGTTTAGTCCTGGTTTCTAGTTCTTTTCCTCAAAGTTCTTCAGTGGAGTTTTGTCTCTGTTCGTTCTGCTCTGAATTTTGCTTCTGACTTCTGCTGCGGTTGGGACTTTCAGAATAAGACGCTGCTTTATGGTTCAGGACTTTCAGAATAAGATGCTGCTTTGTGTTTGTGGGACTTTCAGAATAAGACGTTGCTTTGAGGACTTTCAGAATAAGATGCTGCTTTGTGCTTTGGGACTTTCAGAATAAGACGCTGCTTTACGGACTTTCAGAATAAGACACTGCTTTATGCTTCAGGACTTTCAGAATAAGACTCTGTTTCAGGACTTTCAGAATAAGACGCTGCTTCAGGACTTTCAGAATAAGACTCTGCTTCTGGACTTTCAGAATAAGACGCTGCTTTACGGACTTTCAGAATAAGACGCTGCTTTAGGGACTTTCAGAATAAGACGCTGCTTTGTGCTTCAGGACTTTCAGAATAAGACGCTGCTTTGTGCTTCAGGACTTTCAGAATAAGACTCTGCTTCAGGACTTTCAGAATAAGACGCTGCTTCAGGACTTTCAGAATAAGACGCTGCTTTGTGCTTCAGGACTTTCAGAATAAGACGCTGCTTTGTGCTTCAGGACTTTCAGAATAAGACTCTGCTTCAGGACTTTCAGAATAAGACGCTGCTTTGTGCTTCAGGACTTTCAGAATAAGACGCTGCTTTGTGCTTCAGGACTTTCAGAATAAGACGCTGCTTTGTGCTCCAGGACTTTCAGAATAAGACGCTGCTTTGTGCTTCAGGACTTTCAGAATAAGACGCTGCTTTGTGCTTTGGGACTTTCAGAATAAGACGCTGCTTTACGGACTTTCAGAATAAGACACTGCTTTATGCTTCAGGACTTTCAGAATAAGACTCTGTTTCAGGACTTTCAGAATAAGACGCTGCTTCAGGACTTTCAGAATAAGACTCTGCTTCTGGACTTTCAGAATAAGACGCTGCTTTACGGACTTTCAGAATAAGACGCTGCTTTAGGGACTTTCAGAATAAGACGCTGCTTTGTGCTTCAGGACTTTCAGAATAAGACGCTGCTTTGTGCTTCAGGACTTTCAGAATAAGACTCTGCTTCAGGACTTTCAGAATAAGACGCTGCTTCTGGACTTTCAGAATAAGACGCTGCTTTGTGCTTCAGGACTTTCAGAATAAGACGCTGCTTTGTGCTTCAGGACTTTCAGAATAAGACGCTGCTTTGTGCTCCAGGACTTTCAGAATAAGACGCTGCTTTGTGCTTCAGGACTTTCAGAATAAGATGCTGCTTTGTGCTTTGGGACTTTCAGAATAAGACGCTGCTTTACGGACTTTCAGAATAAGACACTGCTTTATGCTTCAGGACTTTCAGAATAAGACTCTGTTTCAGGACTTTCAGAATAAGACGCTGCTTCAGGACTTTCAGAATAAGACTCTGCTTCTGGACTTTCAGAATAAGACGCTGCTTTACGGACTTTCAGAATAAGACGCTGCTTTAGGGACTTTCAGAATAAGACGCTGCTTTGTGCTTCAGGACTTTCAGAATAAGACGCTGCTTTGTGCTTCAGGACTTTCAGAATAAGACTCTGCTTCAGGACTTTCAGAATAAGACGCTGCTTCTGGACTTTCAGAATAAGACGCTGCTTTGTGCTTCAGGACTTTCAGAATAAGACGCTGCTTTGTGCTTCAGGACTTTCAGAATAAGACGCTGCTTCAGGACTTTCAGAATAAGACGCTGCTTTGTGCTTCAGGACTTTCAGAATAAGACGCTGCTTTGTGCTTCAGGACTTTCAGAATAAGACGTTGCTTTGAGGACTTTCAGAATAAGATGCTGCTTTGTGCTTTGGGACTTTCAGAATAAGACGCTGCTTTACGGACTTTCAGAATAAGACACTGCTTTATGCTTCAGGACTTTCAGAATAAGACTCTGTTTCAGGACTTTCAGAATAAGACGCTGCTTCAGGACTTTCAGAATAAGACTCTGCTTCTGGACTTTCAGAATAAGACGCTGCTTTACGGACTTTCAGAATAAGACGCTGCTTTAGGGACTTTCAGAATAAGACGCTGCTTTGTGCTTCAGGACTTTCAGAATAAGACGCTGCTTTGTGCTTCAGGACTTTCAGAATAAGACTCTGCTTCAGGACTTTCAGAATAAGACGCTGCTTCTGGACTTTCAGAATAAGACGCTGCTTTGTGCTTCAGGACTTTCAGAATAAGACGCTGCTTTGTGCTTCAGGACTTTCAGAATAAGACGCTGCTTCAGGACTTTCAGAATAAGACACTGCTTTGTGCTTCAGGACTTTCAGAATAAGACGCTGCTTTGTGCTCCAGGACTTTCAGAATAAGACGCTGCTTTGTGCTTCAGGACTTTCAGAATAAGACGCTGCTTTGTGCTTTGGGACTTTCAGAATAAGACGCTGCTTTACGGACTTTCAGAATAAGACACTGCTTTATGCTTCAGGACTTTCAGAATAAGACTCTGTTTCAGGACTTTCAGAATAAGACGCTGCTTCAGGACTTTCAGAATAAGACTCTGCTTCTGGACTTTCAGAATAAGACGCTGCTTTACGGACTTTCAGAATAAGACGCTGCTTTAGGGACTTTCAGAATAAGACGCTGCTTTGTGCTTCAGGACTTTCAGAATAAGACGCTGCTTTGTGCTTCAGGACTTTCAGAATAAGACTGCTTCAGGACTTCAGAATAAGACGCTGCTTCTGGACTTTCAGAATAAGACGCTGCTTTGTGCTTCAGGACTTTCAGAATAAGACGCTGCTTTGTGCTTCAGGACTTTCAGAATAAGACGCTGCTTTGTGCTTCAGGACTTTCAGAATAAGACGCTGCTTCAGGACTTTCAGAATAAGACGCTGCTTCAGGACTTTCAGAATAAGACACTGCTTTGTGCTTCAGGACTTTCAGAATAAGACGCTGCTTTGTGCTTCAGGACTTTCAGAATAAGACGCTGCTTTGTGCTTCAGGACTTTCAGAATAAGACGCTGCTTTGTGCTTCAGGACTTTCAGAATAAGACGCTGCTTCAGGACTTTCAGAATAAGACGCTGCTTCAGGACTTTCAGAATAAGACGCTGCTTCAGGACTTTCAGAATAAGACTCTCTGGTGTGTCTCTGGGGCTGGAGTGGAGGAAAAGTGCGGCGCTCGTTGAACACAAACTCTACAGCGGGTCGTGTTTGATATTCATGAAGCGCCGAAGTGTGAGAGACGGACGGATGTGTTTGGAGGAAACGTTTGATTTAAAAAGACTCACCACGAATACGTTTGGAGGAAAGAACTCTGCGCTGGAGATTTAAAGAACAGTAACAGACAGTAATAAACCAAACCAGGGCTAAATCAGGACTAAATCAGGATTAAACCAGGATTAAACCAGGACTAAACCAGGGCTAAACCAGGACTAAACCAGGACTAAACCAGGACTAAACCAGGACTAAACCAGGACTAAACCAGGGCTAAACCAGGGCTAAACCAGGGCTAAAAAGGACTAAACCAGGGCTAAACCAGGGCTAAACCAGGGCTAAAAAGGACTAAAGCAGGACTAAACCAGGACTGAACCAGGACTAAATCAGGACTAAACCAGGTCCAAAAAGGACTAAAGCAGGACTGAACCAGGTCTAAAACGGACTAAACCAAAACTAAACTAGGTAAAAAATAGGGCAAAACAAGAGCTAAACCAGGACTAAAGTAGGACTAAACCAGTTCTTAAACAGATCTAAAACAGGAGTAAACAAGGGCTTAACCAGGGCTAAACCAAGACTAAACCAGGGCTAAAACAGGACTAAACTGAGACTAAACCAGGTCTAGACTAAACTAGGACTAAAGCAGGGCTAAATTCAGGGTTTAGTCCTGGTTTAGTCCAGGTTCAGCTCTTTGATCTCTGGGCCACAGTCCAGAGTCTAAACCCAGTGAAATCCTCAGAAGGATCTAAGTCTTTGTCTGAGCAAAGTGTTATTGACGGAAACGTAAAAAGCCCCATTGAGTCTAAATCCTGGATCAGCTGGTTTAGACCTGGTTTATATCAGGTCCCACAGAGACTCTTAGACCCTCTGCTCCACCTGACGCCTGCTGTGGTCCGGCTGTAGTCCAAGTCCTGGTTTGACCCAGGTTTAGTCCTGCTTTAGACCTGGTTTAGTCCCGCTTTAGACCTGCTGTGGTCCCGCTGTGGTCCTGCTGTGGTCCTGCTGTAGTCCAAGTCCTGGTTTGACCCAGGTTTAGTCCTACTTTAGACCTGCTGTGGTCCTGCTGTGGTCCCGCTGTGGTCCCGCTGTGGTCCTGTTTTGACCCAGGTTTAGTCCATGTTTAGACCTGGTTGTCTTGGTTTACTCTTAGTTTACCATTTGTTCTAACTTGGTTAAGACCTGTCTTTGTCCTGGTTTAGTCCTGTCTTAGACCTGTCTTGGTCCTGGTTTAGTCCTGTCTTAGACCTGTCTTGGTCCTGGTTTAGTCCTGTCTTAGACCTGTCTTAGACCTGTCTTGGTCCTGGTTTAGTCCTGTCTTAGACCTGTCTTAGACCTGTCTTAGTCCTGTCTTAGTCCTGTCTTAGACCTGTCTTAGACCTGTCTTAGACCTGTCTTGGTCCTGGTTTAGTCCTGTCTTAGACCTGTCTTAGACCTGTCTTAGACCTGTCTTGGTCCTGGTTTAGACCTGTCTTAGACCGGTCTTAGACCGGTCTTAGACCTGTCTTAGACCTGTCTTAGACCTGTCTTAGACCTGTCTTAGTCCTGTCTTAGTCCTGTCTTAGTCCTGTCTTAGTCCTGTCTTAGTCCTGTCTTAGTCCTGTCTTAGTCCTGTCTTAGTCCTGTCTTAGTCCTGTCTTAGTCCTGTCTTAGTCCTGTCTTAGTCCTGTCTTAGTCCTGTTTTAGACCTGTCTTAGTCCTGTCTTAGACCTGTCTTAGTCCTGTCTTAGTCCTGTCTTAGTCCTGTCTTAGTCCTGTCTTAGTCCTGTTTTAGACCTGTCTTAGTCCTGTCTTAGTCCTGTCTTAGACCTGTCTTAGTCCTGTCTTAGTCCTGTCTTAGTCCTGTCTTAGTCCTGTATTAGTCCTGTATTAGTCCTGTATTAGTCCTGTATTAGTCCTGTCTTAGTCCTGTCTTAGACCTGTCTTAGTCCTGTCTTAGTCCTGTCTTAGACCTGTCTTAGACCTGTCTTGGTCCTGGTTTAGTCCTTGTTTTACACTGGTTTAGTACTGGTTTGATCCTGTCTTGGTCCTGTCTTAGTCCCGTCTTGGTCCCGTCTTAGATAAAATAATGTAAAAACAGAATATTTCAATTCACAAATAACAGTATATTTATTCTAATAATTCAGAACTCTGTCTGGACTTATTTTCTATGAATTATGAAGTCCTGTCTTAGTCCTGTCTTAGTCCGGTCTTGTCCCAGTTTAACCCTGGTTTAATGTTAGTTCAGTCCTGGTTTAGTCCTGGTTTAAACCTGCTTTAGTCCTGGTTCAGTCCTGGTTTAGTCCTGGTTTAGTCCTGGTTTAAACCTGCTTTAGTCCTGGTTCAGTCCTGGTTTAGTCCTGGTTTAGTCCTGGTTTAAACCTGCTTTAGTCCTGGTTCAGTCCTGGTTTAGTCCTGTTTTAGTCCTGGTTCAGTCCTGGTTTGGTTTAGTCCTGGTTTAGTCCTGGTTTAGTCCTGGTTTGGTTTAGTCCTGGTTTAGTCCTGTTTTAGTCCAGGTTTAGTCCTGGTTTGGTTTAGTCCTGGTTTAGTCCTGTTTTAGTCCAGGTTCAGTCCTGGTTCAGACCTGTTTTAGTCCTGGTTTAGTCCTGGTTTAGTCCTGGTTTAGTCCTGGTTTAGTCCTGGTTCAGTCCTGGTTTAGTCCTGGTTCAGTCCTGGTTTAGTCCTGGTTTAGTCCTGGTTTAGTCCTGGTTCAGTCCTGGTTCAGTCCTGGTTTAGTCCTGGTTTAGTCCTGGTTCAGTCCTGGTTTAGTCCTGGTTTAGTCCTGTTTTAGTCCTGGTTTAGTCCTGGTTTAGTCCTGGTTTAGTCCTGGTTTAGTCCTGGTTCAGTCCTGGTTCAGTCCTGGTTCAGTCCTGGTTTAGTCCTGGTTCAGTCCTGGTTTAGTCCTGGTTTAGTCCTGGTTTAGTCCTGGTTTAGTCCTGGTTTAGTCCTGGTTCAGTCCCGCTTTAGTCTTTTGCTCGTCTCTGAGTCTCACTTCTGTTTTTAGATCAAACGTCTCTTGACTCCGCCCCCTCCTGGCCGCGCTCGGATTCGCGGGGGCGGGACTCAAACCGGATTTCAGAGCCGGCTTTCATGTTTCGCCTCCTCGATCACATGACCCTGGGCGCGGCGCCTGATTGGCCGGCCGGCGGTCCCAGAAGAGCGGCGTGTGGGCTCAAAGCGCCGCCGCCGAGGGACACGAATTATCCCAGAACAAAGACGCTTCGATCGCACCAAACATCTCCAGGACCGTTATCTCCCATCGATATCGAGCCTCCAGACGCGCCTTTGAAGAACGCTGCGACCTGACTGGATGAGCCACCTGTCAATCAACTGTTTAGGACGAAGGACGGGCTCAAAATCAGACAATGGGCTTTAAAAGTCCAATAAAAACAGTGGAAATAGAGAACGGAGGCAAAAGTCAAGTGGAACATAACTGGGATTAACCTCAGAATATCACAAAATATGAATAATTTAAATGATTTTGTCAAAATAAAAGCCTCAGACACATGTGAGTGACGTCAGAGCTGCTTAAACACATTTATTATTGTATTTTACATCATGTTTGAGGAAATTATGATCAACTCTTTGCATTTTTGATGAAGAACAATCCAGATTTATGGGTTTTACTGGAAAAATACTCAGAAATGTTGAGCCCACAATCATTTTTCATTTAATGTAGAGATATATTAGATACTGTTCCATAGATTAGATTCTTTTGAAGATAAAATACAAATGTAAAGTTATTTAGTCCATGGTTTGTTACAGAAAATCAAACTAACTGACCTTTCTACTCTGGAAATTCAAATGTGTTGCTTTTTGTCACTTTAATCATGATGTTGTGGCTTTTAGTCACATTTTTGTCACTTTTAGTCACGTTTTTGTCACTTTTAGTCACGTTTTTGTGGCTTTTAGTTGTATTTTTGTCACTTTTGGACACGTTTTTGTTGCTTTTAGTTGTATTTTTGTCACTTTTAGTTAAACTCTTTGCATTTTTGATGAAGAACAATCCAGATTTATGGGTTTTACTGAAAAATACTCAGAAATGTTGAGCCCACAATCATTTTTCATTTTATCTAGAGATATATTAGATACTGTTCCATAGATTAGATTCTTTAGGGGCTAAAATACAATTTTAGGCTAGCAAAGTGTAATTTGTTCATGGTTTGTTACAGAAAAATCAAACTAACTGACCTTTCTACTCTGGAAATTCAAATGTGTTGCTCTTTTCCAACACAAACACTTCAAACCATAGAATTTAGATCTAATGTGAGACAATCGTTCAGAAATTTACAGTCGACTTCATTTTAAAGGCTCAATATGTGCTTTAAATGTCATGAGAGCGAAGGAAACTAGATATAAATGTTAAACTGCTCCTGTAGTTTAGTCACATAAATGTAAGAAAAAAATGTATATATAAGTTATATGTCATGTTTTCATGTAGAAATAAGGCATTTTATGTGTAAAAAACGGCCTAAAATGTCACCTATTTGGAACATTTAAATCTGAAAAATGGACTGAACCAGGTTTAAATTTATTTTTTGTTATAAAAATGATTCCTCGTTTATTTATTTTCTTTTTTTTTTATAAACTAGATTCAAAGATTACATTTCGGCAATTTTTTTTTTAACTTAAAAAAGCTTCAAAATCAGGTTTTGAATGAGATGTGATCAAATCCTTGTGTCGTTGTGTCAGAATCTTGTTGAGTCCAGATTGTAGTTTGGTGCAGGAGCTGCTTTAAGGCTCATCATTGTGTCTCTGTGGAACAAAAATGTATGTTTGAGAGAGCTGGACATGAGTTACAATGTGAGAGAAATCTATGGATGAAGTGGATTCAAAGGAAAACTAAGACATCTTCAGGAGCAGATTGGACACGTTTGTTGTTTCCACATGAAAGTCGATGTGTTGAGAGAAAACTGACCAAAAAAACAGAAAAAAAGGGTTTTACCTTCAGTTTCTCGCTTTAAATCAACAAAAAAAAAAAACATAGACTGGACTAAACAGACTCTAAAACACACATAAAAGACCTTTTATGACAAAGACAGTGGCATTATTAAATCAAAATGTCAAAAAAGAATAAACTGTTTCAGATTTTCATAACTTTATTCATAAACGTTCTGTATCTCGAAGCCCTCAGTCACATGTTCCAACCTTTATTTGGTTAAAAATCAGTTTAAAAAGAAAAAAATAATAATAATTTGATGGTTACCTACTAAAATAATTGTTGCCGCTATAAACTATAATGGATTTTCAATGATTAAGTGAAAAACACGTTGGGAATGTTTATTTTTTAGGTCAAAAAACACCCAATTATTTTGGTTTTCAAGGATCGACGTGCCATTTAACTTGCTTTTCTATCACGGACGATGGACATAAAATACATGTTCTTGCCTCAAAACTGTAGAGCTTCATTAAAAGAATAATTAGTGCTGAAGTGTGCAATAAATCTATGGATAAAAGAAAAAACAACCATTGAGTTATAATAAAGGCTGGAGAGCGTGGGCAGATCCTTCTTTTGATGCAGAAAGAGCAACAATCGAATTAAAAATTATGTAAAAACAGCGACAAAAGTCATGGATTCAAATATTTAAATTCACATATAATGGTTTATTTATTCTAATAATTCAGAACTCCAGCGGGACTTATTTTCTATGAATTATGAAACTGAAAACCCTGCACTGTCTGTATTTTCTGCAGAACTGAACGGTGTTTTCTGCCCCACAGGGACACAACCATCGACTGTTTGGACGCTCAGATCCAGCTCTTTCAGATCTCGACTTTAAAGGGCCTCTGACGGGTCGAAGGGCCCATTCTACTAAAACACAGTTAAGATCATTATATTTAAGATTCTACTAAAGAACTTTCTCTGACTGTTGTGACTGTTGTGTTGGAGGAGGATGTTGGACTATCCTGGACTTTCCCTCCACCCGCTCCACAAAGTGCTGGTCAAGAGCTCATTTAGCAACAGACTGTTACTGCCACGATGCTCCACCGAGAGACACAGGAAATCATTCAAACACTGAACTCTGTGCTGTAAATCCTCTTGTAAAGTCATCGTGCAATATTAGTCCACTGTGCAATATTAGTCCACTGTGCAATATTAAGTCCACTTATAAACTGTACATGATCATGTGAATAAATAGTAAATGGCAAATAAAGTGGCTTAAGTGTTATATACAGTAAGTGACTATAGTGAGGGAAAAGTGTATTAATAAAGACACTTTATAAGTTAAATGGGGTTGACCATTATAGATCTACTGTATTTTCTTTTTATTTTATATATTTCTTATTTTGTTTATAATTCTTTACTGTCTCGACTGGTCGGTTGCACATGTAACAAAAAGAATTTCCCCTGAGGATAAATAAAAGTGATTCTGATTCTGATTTTTATACTACTTCCTGGTTGATCATGACATCACACCAGGAAAAGGTGTTACTGTTACCTGGCAACCATTTTGGGCACTGCGTCAAAAGTCCCCCAGTGTCACAAAAATTATTATTTTTGGAAAAAATATGTGTGAACACCTTGGTCTTGTTGAATGAATGTTTAAAGGATTTGTTGGTTGTCAATGGTCTCTGGTGACTCTCCCTCCTGTGATGTCGTCAGGCTTTGGAACTCTGCTCGACTTCCTGTAGATTTCAAAATATCTTTCATATTTTCTTCACAAACTGACTCCTTACTGGTGTAAAGCTATAATATATATTTACAACAGGTTTTATTCCACCAAATAAAGTCAAAACTAGAAAAATACTACAAACTTGTCAAGTATCTGCTGATGCCCGACATGAGCCGATACGTCTGCAGAGACTGAAAACAGCATTTATTTTCTTAAAATAAGAATAACGTGCGATAAAACTGATCCAAACGGATTCCACGCAGCAACAAATGCACATCAAATCAAACTTAAAATGACCAGAATGTATCATTTTGATCTGGATTTGAGTCGTTTTGACTCGATTTAATTCCTTTTGTGAAACAGAAGATTTCTCTAGTTTCAAGATATTTCTGAGGATCATGAGATCATTTACCTTAAAATAAGTTTGTAATCGGGTGAGTGGAATTATCTCAAACCAGTGACAGATAATTTGGATTTAAGTAAGAAATAAAGTAAAGAAACAAGTCAGAAACTCTTTGAAATAGGTAAATAATCTAGTTCCATCAAATAAATCGTCTAAACAAATCTTAACGAGTCAAAACGTCTGAAACTGAGATTAAAATCAAGACATTTTATCTCATCTAGAAATTCATTTGGTGCAGTGTCCACCTCTTTTTTCCTTCGACAGAACAGTTTCATGAAACAAAACCTCAAACATGTTGTTCTGGACCAAAGGGGCCTGTAATTGTCCTTTATCCTTTTAAAGGCCCAACAGGATCGTCTGAACCCATATTCTGAAGCCGATTCAACACATTTTTCTGTATCGACACCGATATTCTATACCAGTATCAGTATCAGTGCATCCCTAATCCTCCTGTTTGTTCACACCGTTACAATAAAAGAAGAATTTATAATATTTTCTTATGATTTGTTCACATTAGTTTGGAAGAACATGAGCGTTAGATAAAGTTCAAACACAAAAAAGTATTTATTACAAAATTATGATTAGGTTTGTGTGAGTTCTTTAGTAGAATTTGACAACACGAGACGTCCGCCAGAGCTGGACATGAGTAGAAACTATAGTGGGCTCAACATTTCTGTGAGGATTTGTCCAGTTAAAGCTAAAAATCAGGATTCTGCTTCATCAAAAATGCAAAGTGACCATTAAATTCTCCAAAGTGAGGTTTAATCCAGTGTTAAATGTGTTTAAAGCCACAGAATCAACTGCGTTTTTCATATTTTGTGAAATTCTGAGCTTGAGATGAGACGGTACAGGTGAAGAGGAAAAACACTCACTTTTAAAGATATCAATTGTGATTTGTCTGTAGATCGATAGTTGTTGTAGATCTGTAGTTTACTCACATAAATGTAAGAAAAAATATATTCAAAGTTTTTCGTCAGAGAAAGAAATAAGGCATTTTGTGATAAAAAAAAAAATCCACGTATTTGTGACATTTAAATCTGAAAAATGGACGGAACCAAGTTTAAATTTTTTGGTTCATTTTGTAACATATTAGTTATAAAAATGTACAATTAGTAGTAGTAGTAGTACAATTACAATTGTACACCGGGCTGGACCAGGCCTCCATCCACCGCCTGCAGTTGGTCCAGAATGCTGCTGCTCGTTTGCTCAAAGGCACCAGGAAACATGAGCACATTTCTCCCGTGTCGGCCTCTTTGCACTGGCTCAGCTACAGGATGGATTTTAAGATTTTGTTGATGGTTTTTAAATGTTTGAACGGGTTGGCTCCTCCTTCTCTGTCGGAGCTTCTGTTCATGCTCCTCGTAGAGCGTTGAGATCAAACCTCATGATCTTAGACGTCCCCAGATCACGGTTAAAAACCCGAGGGGGCGGGGCTTTCTCTGTGGCAGGTCCCAGACTCTGGAACAGTCTTCCTCTGGACATTAGAACAGCACAATCTCTGAATATTTTTAAGACTTTGTTAAAAACCCATTTGTTTGCACGGGCTTTTAACACGAGCTGAGCAGAACATTTATATTGCTTTTTATTTGAGCTCGTTTCTGCATGTTCTGTTTTTGTCTTGTTGTATTTTATGTTGTGTCTGTGCAGCACTTTGAGCCATTGCGGTTGTTTTTAAATGTGCTTTATAAATAAATTTGACTTGACTTGACATGAAAACTAGGACTAAATTGGGGACAAAACCAGGATTAAATCAGGACAAATCCCGGGACTAAACCAGGACTAAACTAGGTCTAAATTGGGGACAAAACCAGGATTAAATCAGGACAATTCCCGGGACTAAACCAGGACTAAATAGTTAATAAATTACGGTCTAAATGTAGATTTAATTCAGACTTAACCAGGACTAAACCAGGGATTCGTTCAGGACTAAACTAGGACTAAATCAGACTAATCCCACATTAAAACCCAGGACTAAATAACGACCAAAACATGGACTAAATAAAGACTAAACCAGAGACAAAACCACGGACTAAACCAGGACTGAACCAGCATTAAATCAGGAACTAAACCAGGACAAAACTACAGAACAGAACATTTGTATTGCATTTTATTTGAGCTTGTTTCTGCATGTTCTGTTTTTGTCTTATTGTATTTTATGTTGTGTCTGTGCAGCACTTTGGGTCATTGTGGTTGTTTTTAAATGTGCTTTAGAAATAAATCTGACCTGACTTGACTACAATTAGTAAAATGTACAGAGGGGATTTTAAGTTTCTTATTTAGTTTTTGAGTAAACTACATAGATTGGATAGAAAGTTGTCCTGAAAATTCAAATTTCTATTTTTTTTTTAACTTAAAAGTTCAATAAATCAGTTTTACAATTAAATAAACAAATCCTTGTGTTTGGTCTAAATCTTTGGTCCAGATTGTACAGTTTGGTGCAGGAGCTGCTTTAAGGCTCATCTTTATGTCTCGAGGGAGAAAAATGCATTTTTTTGAAAGAGCTGGCTCTGAGTTACAACGTCCCAGAGAAATCTATGAAGTGGATTCAATGGAAGAATCAAACATCTTTAGGAGCAGATTGGACACGTCTGTTGTTTCCACATGAAAGTCCAGACGTGAGAGAGAAAACTGAACTAAAAAGAAGAAAAAACGAAGCCTGTAGAGTCTGGTCTTGATCTCAGTTTCTCCCATCGAATCTGACAGTTTTCGTTTCGTGTGAAGAGTCGGACTAATTACAGCGATATTCAAGTCAAACACAGTTAAACGTGTACAGTGACCGCTCAGCTTTTCTCACATAATCACCAGGTTTCCTCTTTCTGTCTCGTTATTAGAGTCCAGATACGTCCCCCGATTAGAGCGCTAATAGATTTGTGCGTTAATGGAATATAATAATTGCGATGGTATCAGCTCCGTCTCCTGAGGTTATGAGACGCCTCATTACGTCTGTTAATTATCCAGCGCCAGATCACACTCTCCGGGGCTTTTCAATCACACGCACAAGAAAAAGACGACAAAGAAACGGTCAAACACCAGAATCACTGACAAAAACACGCTTCATTTGAAGTCTTAGAGCGGCGGCGCAGCTCGGTTTGAGGAACGTGACGTCGATGGGCATTTGAGACGCTGCAGGTGAACGGGAAAAATATAACATTTAAAGATAGAAATTGTACACTTCTTTTATAGTTTTTCATTTAGAAATAAGGCTTTTTATGTCTAAAACGGCCACATTTGCACATATCTGGGACATTTACATCTGAAAAATTGTTCATTTTGTACAAATGTAAGAAGTGATATATCAGAGAATGAGAATATTTTTTGTACATTTTACTTTAAGTCCATATGACGGGTTCTCAAAATGTTCTAATTATGATTCAGTTTAGTGGGAGGGCATCTGTGGCAATTATTTACTATAGTTTTGCATTTGTGTGTTTTTGCTGTTTGTGAAGAAATTTAGAAAAATAAGTTTAAAAATATAGCCCCGAGCGGCAATGATGGGCCCTCGCCCGCAACACCACCTCCCTCGTCATCAAACACCGGCTGCAGAGTCCATGGCGCCTCCTTCTTCTCACATTTCACTGAAATGTGGTTAAAGTTTGCAGCTGCGCCGCACAAACACCGTAACACTTGTGCTAAAATCTTGATGTCCCACTCCTCAAGATCATTTCCACAGATTTAAGGACGGTCGGGCTCAGGCCCGAGGAGGAGTTTGTAAAAGTGCATGGTGTCCATTTTCCCTTTGGACTAACAGGGTGTTTGTTATTTGTACAATTCTGGGCAACTTTGCACAAGGAGACCATGATACTGATCCAACACGTTTGGATAACCATTGGTGCCCCACTCCTCAGGAGGATTTTCACCTCATTCCACGTTGGTCGGGCTCACGCCTGAGGAGGAGTTCGTAAAAGTACGTAGTAAAGAAATTTGCAAATTTCAGACATTTTATGATTTTCCCAAAGGAATAACATGGGATGTTTTGGTCATCATTACGGTTTGGCCGAACAAAACATGACATTGGTCTGATTGGCTTTTTTGATCTGGAGGCCAAAATAGAATTTTGTGCAAAAAAAAAAAAAAAAAAAAAAAAAATTCAAATAACTAAATTTTTTGCTGCCCATATAAAGGTTTGCTTTGATCTGTAGGGGATGATCTTAGTTTAGTCTGGACTTGATTTTCTGAGGAGGATGTGGGTTCAGAGCGTTAAAGGAGCTGGTTGTGTACAGTCTGTGTTTGAGAGGACGAGGTTCAGCAGAGAGTCTGCATCACATGGTTTTACTCCCTCCCTCCCTACTGCACACACACGCACACGCACACGCACACTCACACTCACACGCACACGCACACGCACACGCACACGCACACGCACACGCACACGCACACGCACACGCACACGCACACGCACACTCACACTCACACTCACACGCACACGCACACGCACACGCACACTCACACTCACACTCACACTCACACTCACACGCACACGCACACGCACACGCACACGCACACGCACACTCACACTCACACTCACACTCACACTCACACTCACACTCACACTCACACTCACACGCACACTCACACTCACACTCACACTCACACTCACACTCACACAGTATTATCAGGTCTGGGGGTCACTGGTCTGAGATGAGGCTGAAATCTGATGGAGATAAAGCTTTGAAGTGAAGAAAGACTCAGAACAAATGTAGAACGCCCCCCAGAAGCAGGAGGGAAAGTAGTCCTGGTTTAGTCCTGCTTTAGACCTGCTTTAGACCTGGTTTAGTCCTGGTTCAGTCCTACTTTAGACCTGCTTTAGACCTGGTTTAGTCCTGGTTCAGTCCTGCTTTAGACCTGGTTTTGCTGAGATTTTGCCAAGGTTTTGTCCTGGTTTTGTCCCTGTTTAGTCCTGGTTTAGATTCATTTTAACCTTCATTTAGTCTTTGTTCAAGCCTTGTTTGGTCCTGGTTTGGTCCCAGTTTGGTCCTGGGTCAGTCCCGGTTTAGTTCCATTTTAGTCTTCATTTAGTCTGTGTTCAGGTCCTGGTATAATCCCAGTTTTGGTCCAGTTTAGTCTTTGCTTTGTTCTGACTAAGATCTGAGTTAGTCCCTCTTTAGTCCCTGTTTTAGTCCCGTTTTAGTCCCCCTTTAGTCCTGGTTCAAGACCCTAATAATCCAGCGCTAACGTTGATGCTTAGACAATAAACCTGAGGCTAAAGGAGCTTCTTGATCTTAAACTCTCTGGTGCTTTTCTTGTGGTCGTCCCTAAATTGACTCAGACTTGGGTTAATGGCTCATAAAGTCTAAATCTAATTTCCCAAACGACTCGGTGACGTCCAAACGCAGCACAGACCGCTCCAAACTCAAAGTGAAGGTGAGCGTCCGGCGGTGAAGCCTCATCTGTATTCTGAGCCCGGCGCTGGGACCACGGCGGAATGTTCAAGACCAGAAAAGATCAGCTCGGCCTTTTCACTTAGAGTCCACGTCCAGGTTTGACTAATACGGCCTCAGTTTGGTGGGAGGGCACCCGGGGTAAGTACGTATCACAGTTTTACATTTGAGAAGTGGTGCAGAAACCCCCCCGCCCCGCTTTAGTCCTGGTTTAGTCCTGGTTTAGTCCCTGCTTTAGTCCTGGTTTAGTTCCGCTTTAGTCCTGGTTTAGTTCCGCTTTAGTCTCTCTTTAGTCCTGGTTTAGTTCCGCTTTAGTCCTGGTTTATGTAACCCACGTCTCACATCCAGCACATTCACACAGTCAATTAACAGACACCGCCTCCCCCGCCTGTTCATTCGTCCAGCCACCAGGGGCGCTCTGATTAAAAATGCCGGCACCCCGAGCCACTTCCTGTCTCACCTCCTGCTCCGGCTTGGACTGTGCTGAACTCGTGGCGTGAACTGAACAAAACCACTTCTAACTACCCGACTTCTAACCCGAAAATCTCCAAACTCACTGTTGAGTGAACCAGACTTATAACAAATCATACCGCTTAGTCAAAGTTAGCATTTCTAGCGCTGAAAAAGTTATATTGATATTTTTAGTTACTTCCGCGTTCACCGCGGCAAACTTTTCCGCCGTATTTGAGTATTTATTTTAAGTTACGATTACTGACAACCATAAATTAACATGTACATGTAGAGAAACTTCAGATCCATTGATTATATTGGCCGTTTGCCAATTACTTTTTTTGTTTCAGAGCTATCAAAGGTTTTATCATGCAAATGAGCGCTCCTCATTCAAATGCGTTGATTCCTACTACAGGCATTGTAGCCATAGTGATTTATGAATGAACTTGTTGTTGCGCAACTGTAAATTTAAATTGTACTGTGATTGTTGAATTTATACTATTGGAATTGAAATTAGCTAATTTATTGAAAAAGTGTTAACTCTGGTTAACTAAGAAACATTACTAGTAATGTAATTCATTTATGAATTTGTTTTGGATTTATATTTATGGTGTTTTTTGTGACCTCTGATTTATAGGTCAGGTTTTTTTTACACCCTGATTTCCTCTACAAGAGGTGGCGAGCAGATAGCCCCACAGACCTGGTAGGACCATTCTTTTTTTTCCTTCCCCGATTGTGGACACCTTAAGGTCGACCATTGGATTATTTTTGTTTTCAAACTGAACTGTGCAAAGGAACACTTTACAAACTGAACTTTAAAAACTGAACTTTAAAAAGGGTACTTAGGAAAAAAGTACCTTGGACTCTTTCATTTAGTTTTGAATTATTATTGTTTTCCTGTCTGTTTAAATTATTATTTACTTGATGGTTTAATTATTGT
The DNA here is from genome assembly GCA_019453435.1 of Rhinogobius similis. Classification (NCBI taxonomy): domain Eukaryota; kingdom Metazoa; phylum Chordata; class Actinopteri; order Gobiiformes; family Gobiidae; genus Rhinogobius; species Rhinogobius similis. The sequence continues at coordinate 32,615,021 of CM033636.1, read as the reverse complement.
GCTTATTTATTTAACAATCCTCAAAATATAATTTAATACAATTTTTATTTAACCTTACTCCTGTGTCTGTTGATTTTCATTCATCACAAGCTCCTATATCGAACCTGGTTTTCTGTTTCAGTCATGTGCATCCCATTACAATAACTAAGTCCTAACTCTAATTTAAATTAGAGTTACATATAGTTCCGCTTTAGTCCTGGTTTAATCCTGGTTTAATCCTGGTTTAGTCCTGGTTTAGTCCTCCCTCCTCCTCCTCCTCCTCCTCCTGATCCAGTGATTCAGCTCCTCCTCCTCCCTCCTCCTCCTCCTGATCCAGTGATTCAGCTCCTCCTCCTCCCTCCTCCTCCTCCTGATCCAGTGATTCAGCTCCTCCTCCTCCCTCCTCCTCCTCCTGATCCAGTGATTCTCCTCCTCCTCCTCCTCCTCCTCCTGATCCAGTGATTCAGCTCCTCCTCCTCCTCCTCCTGATCCAGTGATTCTCCTCCCTCCTCCTCCTCCTCCTGATCCAGTGATTCTCCTCCCTCCTCCTCCTCCTCCTCCTCCTGATCCAGTGATTCAGCTCCTCCTCCTCCTGATCCAGTGATTCAGCTCCTCCTCCTCCTCCTCCTCCTCTTCCTCCTCCACCTCCTGACCCAGTGATTCTCCTCCCTCCTTCTCTCCTCCTCCTCCTGATCCAGTGATTCAGCTCCTCCTCCTCCTCTTCCTCCTCCTCCTCCTGATCCAGTGATTCAGCTCCTCCTCCTCCTCTTCCTCCTCCTCCTCCTGATCCAGTGATTCAGCTCCTCCTCCTCCCTCCTCCTCCTCCTGATCCAGTGATTCTCCTCCCTCCTCCTCCTCCTCCTCTTCCTCCTCCTGATCCAGTGATTCAGCTCCTCCTCCTCCTCCTCCTGATCCAATGATTCTCCTCCCTCCTTCTCTCCTCCTCCTGATCCAGTGATTCTCCTCCCTCCTCCTCCTCCTCCTCCTCCTGATCCAGTGATTCAGCTCCTCCTCCTCCTGATCCAGTGATTCAGCTCCTCCTCCTCCTCCTCCTGATCCAATGATTCTCCTCCCTCCTTCTCTCCTCCCTTCTCCTCCTCCTCCTCCTCCTGATCCAGTGATTCAGCTCCTCCTCCTCCTCCTCCTCCTCTTCCTCCTCCACCTCCTGACCCAGTGATTCTCCTCCCTCCTCCTCCTCCTCCTCCTGATCCAGTGATTCAGCTCCTCCTCCTCCTCTTCCTCCTCCTCCTCCTGATCCAGTGATTCAGCTCCTCCTCCTCCTCTTCCTCCTCCTCCTCCTGATCCAGTGATTCAGCTCCTCCTCCTCCTCCTCCTCCTCCTCCTGATCCAGTGATTCAGCTCCTCCTCCTCCTCCTCCTGATCCAATGATTCTCCTCCCTCCTTCTCTCCTCCTCCTGATCCAGTGATTCTCCTCCCTCCTCCTCCTCCTCCTCCTCCTGATCCAGTGATTCAGCTCCTCCTCCTCCTCCTCCTGATCCAATGATTCTCCTCCCTCCTTCTCTCCTCCCTTCTCCTCCTCCTCCTCCTCCTCCTGATCCAGTGATTCAGCTCCTCCTCCTCCTCCCTCCTCTTCCTCCTCCTGATCCAGTGATTCAGCTCCTCCTCCCTCCTCCTCCTCCTCCTCCTCCTGATCCAGTGATTCAGCTCCTCCTCCTCCTCTTCCTCCTCCTCCTCCTGATCCAGTGATTCAGCTCCTCCTCCTCCTCTTCCTCCTCCTCCTCCTGATCCAGTGATTCAGCTCCTCCTCCTCCTCTTCCTCCTCCTCCTCCTGATCCAGTGATTCAGCTCCTCCTCCTCCTCCTCCTCCTCCTGATCCAGTGATTCAGCTCCTCCTCCTCCTCCTCCTGATCCAATGATTCTCCTCCCTCCTTCTCTCCTCCTCCTGATCCAGTGATTCTCCTCCCTCCTCCTCCTCCTCCTCCTGATCCAGTGATTCAGCTCCTCCTCCTCCTCCTCCTGATCCAATGATTCTCCTCCCTCCTTCTCTCCTCCCTTCTCCTCCTCCTCCTCCTCCTGATCCAGTGATTCAGCTCCTCCTCCTCCTCCCTCCTCTTCCTCCTCCTGATCCAGTGATTCAGCTCCTCCTCCCTCCTCCTCCTCCTCCTCCTCCTCCTCCTGATCCAGTGATTCAGCTCCTCCTCCTCCTCTTCCTCCTCCTCCTCCTGATCCAGTGATTCAGCTCCTCCTCCTCCTCTTCCTCCTCCTCCTCCTGATCCAGTGATTCAGCTCCTCCTCCTCCTCTTCCTCCTCCTCCTCCTGATCCAGTGATTCAGCTCCTCCTCCTCCCTCCTCCTCCTCCTGATCCAGTGATTCAGCTCCTCCTCCTCCTGATCCAATGATTCTCCTCCCTCCTTCTCTCCTCCTCCTGATCCAGTGATTCTCCTCCCTCCTCCTCCTCCTCCTGATCCAGTGATTCAGCTCCTCCTCCTCCTGATCCAGTGATTCAGCTCCTCCTCCTCCTCCCTCCTCCTCTCCTCCTCCACCTCCTGATCCAGTGATTCAGCTCCTCCTCCTCCTCTTCCTCCTCCTCCTCCTGATCCAGTGATTCAGCTCCTCCTCCTCCTCTTCCTCCTCCTCCTCCTGATCCAGTGATTCAGCTCCTCCTCCTCCTCTTCCTCCTCCTCCTCCTGATCCAGTGATTCAGCTCCTCCTCCTCCCTCCTCCTCCTCCTGATCCAGTGATTCTCCTCCCTCCTCCTCCTCCTCCTCCTCCTCCTGATCCAGTGATTCAGCTCCTCCTCCTCCTCCTCCTCCTGATCCAATGATTCTCCTCCCTCCTTCTCTCCTCCTCCTGATCCAGTGATTCTCCTCCCTCCTCCTCCTCCTCCTGATCCAGTGATTCAGCTCCTCCTCCTCCTGATCCAGTGATTCAGCTCCTCCTCCTCCTGATCCAGTGATTCAGCTCCTCCTCCTCCCTCCTCCACCTCCTGACCCAGTGATTCTCCTCCCTCCTTCTCTCCTCCTCCTCCTGATCCAGTGATTCAGCTCCTCCTCCTCCTCTTCCTCCTCCTCCTCCTGATCCAGTGATTCAGCTCCTCCTCCTCCTCTTCTTCCTCCTCCTCCTCCTCCTCCACCTCCTGATCCAGTGATTCTCCTCCCTCCTTCTCTCCTCCTCCTCCTGATCCAGTGATTCTCCTCCCTCCTTCTCTCCTCCTCCTCCTCCTGATCCAGTGATTCTCCTCCTCCTCCTCTTCTTCCTCCTCCTCCTCCTCCTCCTGACCCAGTGACTCAGCTCCTCCTCCGTTATCTCCTCTGACCTCTTGCCGTGGGAGGAGGCGGCGCACAGGGACTTGTGCTCAAACCCAGAAGGTGAATAATAATAATAAAGAAGGTAATAATCCGAGGTCGACGGAGACGACGCCAGAGAAACAACAATGACCGTTTACCTCGAGCTGAAAATACACTCCATTCTAGCTTTTCAACGTTATCTCTTCATCGAAAACAGAATATTTGAGTCTTTTTGAGGCGAAAACATTTAAATCCTGTGACAGAAATGATAAAATATTGAGTTTTGAGATGTTAATTGACAGAGTGAAGGTCTAGTGAAGCCAGAGACAAAAGTCAAATGATTATTTCTGTTGCACATTTAGACTTTTTAAACATATTTTTAACCAAATAAAGGTTGAAATATGGGGCTGACAGCTTCTAGATACAGAATATTTGTGAATAAAGTGATGAAAATTGTTTATTTTTGACATTTTGTTTTAATAACGCCACTGTCTTTGTCATAAAAGCTCTCGTCGTGTGTGTTTTGAACGATTAGAGGTATAAAAATACAACTGTGATAATTTTTTATCGTCCATTAGTTGATTAATTGCTGCCGCTTTGTCTGAGATGTTAATTATGTCACGCCGTTTCTCAAAAATGACACGTTTGCATTTAGAAAAGCACAAAAACCACATAAATGTTGATCGAATCCAGAAAAAGAATGTTTTAGACGAAGCAAAGTACGTCCAGTCAAAACAAACAAACACACACGTCTAAAGTTAAGAGTCATATGCAGCACGTTTGACCTTGTGTTGCCGTAGTAACAGACCAACAGTTGTGCAGCAGCTTCTGAGCATGTGCAGAAGGATGTTGAGGCAAACTGGAGTCGCATCGCTTCAAAAAACAGGAAAAATAAACGTGAAAATCTGTCAAAAATCAGTCTGAATCTCACTATTGTCGCTGCCGAGTAAAAAATGTTTTAAAAAATTAACTCATACTTCCCCCTCGAACTGGAAGAGACAAAATAAGTTCTTGTTTGACTAAAATGGGGCGTGACGCCAATAAAGCTTTTAAACTCTAAAGTATCCACAAATACTAGAAAAGTCATGAACTATTTTTTTAGAGCATTTGCAAACAAAACACCACATTCCATTAGCTCAGTACCATTCCACGAGTTAGCACTGATGTATTTTCAACGGGAGTGTTAGTGTTAGCATCAGTTAGCCTCAGAGTTAGCGTTAGCCTCCAAATATCACAAAAACCGGGTCCAATCACAGAACACACGTAAAACCAGAATTAGAAACATTACTTTTTTTGTCGATCAATGTCACCGTTAGCGATTTGCACCGACATTAGCATACACGCTAACCACGCCTGGTAATAAATGCACCAAAAACCCAGCAGGACACAACGGTTTGACATGGAATGTTTAGTTTGACCAAATCCTACAGCGATGAGGGAACTTTAGAAGAAACTGAAGTTAGATATTGACAGTTTTCACTTGATGGTAAAACGTGATGAAGTCCATGAGTTTAGAAGCACTTTAACAGTCTCTGAGCGCTAAAGCTAACCAACATTAGCATAAACTAAGGATACAAATACAGACGATACGTGACGAAAACGTGGTTAATAGTGACTAAAACATGACTAAAAACTGACAAAATTACAATTAAAACTGACAAAACATGTCTAAAAGTGACAAAAACATGACTAAATTGACTAAAATTTGACTAAAAAGTGACAAAAATGTGACTAAAAGCGACAAAACATGACTAAAAGTGACAAATGCAAGGATGGAAGCGGAAAAAAATAAGGCTAATAGTGACAAAATTGTGACTAAAAATGTACAAAATGACAACTAAAAGAGATAAAAACTCTTCCCATCAGTCTCGTGTGTCTCTCACATCATGAATATTCACCTCCATGAGTTTAAAGCACTTTTCACCAGTCTCTGAGCCCAGAGCGCTAAAGCTAACAAACATTAGCATGCTAACAGCACACTTCCTGCTTCTCGTAGAATAAAACGCTCTATAAACAGATGCAGAGGAAGCGCTGTGTCTCCTTTTCACCTGAACAGAGGCTTTTACGATGTATCTGAGCTGGAGCGACACAGACAATCACAATCAGGAACATGCACTAGTTCTGTTTTCTTTTTTTCAAAACAGTAAAAATCAGGTACAGCCCCTTTAATGTTTTGTTTTGGTGAAGCTAGTGCATGATTTGTGCTTTATACACACATTTTCCTTGCCTCCAAACCTCCTCCTTCCTGCTGTGATCCAAATAAATCCTTCAGATTCTACAATGATTTGGTCGTAAACCTTTTCAGACAAACAGCAGGAGCGTGTGTGACAAGTACAAGCAGTTTTCATCCATTTCTACAGTTCTTAAGCGCCATTACAGTCTTCATCACAGAGTAACGAGAGTTCAAAGCAGCCAAACACGTCCAAGGCAAAAGCAGTAAAGTCTGACTGTCTTACCTTGAGCAGACGAAGAGCAGGACGAGGCGGCGGCGAAGACGACAGAACCGAGAAAAAACACAAGGAGAGACGTTTATTAGACACAAAGTGGCTTCACTCCTGACAGACTTATGAGCCAGAAGGAAGTGAAGAGAATCAGGTTTGGACAGAAAAACACTTCATGACGCTGCTGTGTTTACACTTAAAAAGAGCTCAGGGTTTTCGCTTTGCTGTATTTTAAACAAACGGATATTTTAATAAACAAAAGACTAAACTTAGGGTGAAACGCTGCAGGTGAACAGGAAAAACTCTTAAATTTAAAGATATCAATGTTAAACTTCTCCTGTGGTTGATTCACATAAATGTAAGGAAAAAAATGTATTACAAGTTTTTCATCACGTCATGTTTTCATGAAGAAATAATGTGATTTATGTTTAAAAATGTCCATAAATCCACATATTTGGGACATTTAAAGCTGAAAAATGGAGAGAACCAGGTTTAAATTTTGATTTTGTAACATGTTAGTTATAAAAATGTACAGAGGGGATTTTGGTTTTATTATTTAGTTTTTAAGTAAACTAGATTAAGCGGAAAATTGTACTAAAAACTAAAATTTTGCCTCATTTGTTTGATTTAAAACTTCAGTGAATCAGTTTTAGAATTAGATTTAAAAATCCTTGCGTACATTTGATCTAAATCTTGAGTCCAGATTGTACAGTTTAGTGTGGGATCTACTTTAAAGCTGATTTTTTTGTCTCTGTGGGACAAAAATGCATTTTTGAGAGAAGTGGACGTGAGTTACAACGTCCCTGAGGTGGATTCAATGGAAGAATAAAACACCTTCAGGAGCAGATTGGACACGTTTGTTATTTCCACATGAAGGTCGATTCGATTGAGGGGCAAACTGACTAAAATAATTGAAAAAATGAGTTTTCCTGTATTGTCTCGTCTTAAAGCTGGAGTACGTCATTTTTACTCGGTGGAACCAGAAGAAAACTGTAACCCACTTATTTTCAGTCAAATCAAACATGAATTAGTCAGTTTCTGCTCCAAAAGCACACATTTATAAATTACACACACAAAAAATGTAATAGGACTTTTATGTATTCTGCCTAGACTTTTTTACTTTAAGTCCCCAAAACATTTTTTTTTTAAATTAGTTTCAGCTTTGAAAGAGGAATTGTCAAAACCAACAAAAGCCAAAAGTGTCGATCAGACAAACTCTACAAACACAGCTTCACTTCTTCATTTATTTCACAAAGAAAATGTAGTTGGACTTTAAAGTCTGATGTTCCTCTTTGCAGCTCGTTTCAAGTGTAATCAGAGTAAATCAGACACAAAACTCGTGGGATTTGAACCCACGATCTCCTTATTAGGAGGCCAAAGCTCTAGCCGCTCTGCCACCGTGCACCCAGTTCTATTCAAATTATGGTCAAAGATTGTTTTTATTGCAACAGTTTCCAACATCGAGCAGCTCTTGAACAAACCACCGTAACCTTCTGTAAAACCTTCAGGCCTTTCATTCTGAGCCGTTAGCCGTTAGCATTCAGGGCTAACGCAGCTTAACCTCGTGTTCTTCGGAGAAAAGGTGTCCGGTACAACACGAGCCCTCTCTGCCCGTCGCCCTGTCGCCTTCTCGCTCTCGCCGGGAAGTGGACATGAGTTACAAACGCCTTCAGGAGCAGATTGGACACGTTTCTTATTTCCATATGAAAGTCGATTAAATTGAGAGAGCAAACTGACCAAAAAACAAAAAAATTGAAAAAATGAGTTTTCCTGTAGTGTCTCGTCTTAAAGTACCTGATTTTCAGTCTGCGGAACCAGAAGAAAGCCGTGACCCACTTATTTTCAGTCAAATCAAACAATCTGGATGAATTAGTCAGTTTCTGCTCCAAAAGCACACATTTAAAAATTATCCTACAATTCAAAAAAATGTAATAGGACTTTTAAATGGATTGCTTGTACTTTTTTAATTTATTACAAGTCCCTAAAACTCATTTTTTGTTCAATTAGTTTCAGCTTTGAAAGAGGAATTGTCAAAACCAACAAAAGCCAAAGGTATCAATCAGACAAAATGTACAAAAACAGCTTCACTTCTTCATAGATTTAACAAAGAAAATGTAGTTGTACTTTAAAGTCTGATGTTCATGTGGGCGGAGCTTGTTTCAGTGGAATCAGAGTAAATCAGACACAAAACTCCAGAGTCTGAGCTTCACAAAGAGTCAGACAATAGTTTGAGTCCAAAGGATCAGAAACAGCTCCAGTTTGAGGCTCGTTTTAGTCCCACGTTTGAGGAAAAACAGGTCAGAGCGGCGTGTGTTAAACTAACAACTACAACAGGAACAAAACCAACACTAAAAGGGTGTTAAAATGATGTTCAAAGATTGTTTTTATTGCAACAGTTTGCGACATCGAGCAGCTCTTGAACAAACAAAGACTCTTGATTTACGAGGACCGTAACCTTCCGTCAAACCTTCAGGCCTTTCGTTCTGAGCCGTTAGCCGTTAGCATTCAGGGCTAACGCAGCTTAACCTCGTGTTCTTCGGTACAACACGAGCCCTCTCTGCCCGTCGCCCTGTCACCTTCTCGCTCTCGCCGGCTCCGTGCGTGGAATAAACAAACGCCGCCGACTCTTTTCTCTCGCCGCTGAACATGTAAATCACACCCCGCGCTCGTTCTCTCGCCGCTCACGTTCGCCCGCGCATCGTTTCTCCTCCCAAGGACATTTGCATAACGACAAACGGCCGTAAAGCGTAAACATGCCGAGACATCAGTTCTGCGCCGGAGACGGCTCGCGGAGACCTGAGTCAGGACTAAAAGGCGGTTCAGAGCCGGGTCATTGGCTCCGAATGTAATGAACAGATAATAATTATAGATGAACGTGGACTCGGAGAAACGGCAGCGTAATCAGCCGCTATAAAGAGGAGACGACGACAGCAGCAAAAGAGAGCGAGGAGCAGGTCCTGAGCAGGTCCTGGAGCAGGTCCTGAGAAGGTCCTGGAGCGGGCCTGGAGCAGGTCCTGAGCAGGTCCTGAGCGGGTCCTGAGAAGGTCCTGGAGCGGGCCTGGAGAAGGTCCTGAGAAGGTCCTGGAGCGGGTCCTGAGAAGGTCCTGGATCGGGTCCTGGAGCAGGTCCTGGAGCAGGTCCTGGAGCAGGTCCTGGAGCAGGTCCTGGAGCAGGTCCTGGAGCAGGTCCTGAATCAGGTCCTGGAGCAGGTCCTGGAGCAGGTCCTGGAGCAGGTCCTGGATCGGGTCCTGGAGCAGGTCCTGGAGCAGGTCCTGGAGCAGGTCTTGGAGCAGGTCCTGGATCAGGTCCTGGAGCAGGTCCTGGAGCAGGTCCTGGAGCAGGTCTGGGTCTTGTTGCTCTAGGTCTCTGTTTGGTTCATGTGGATTGGAGTTTTTCTGTGAATGACGTCTAAATCCGGACCGTATTTTACTTTTTTTTACTTGACTCTGCAGGTAAAACCCTTTTTTTTGGGTCAGTTTGCCATTTCAACACATAGAAAAGTGTCCAATCTGCTCCTGAAGATGTTTTATTATTTAACTCAATCGACTTTATCCATGCTCTCTGGGACGTTGTAACTCAGAGCCAGTTCTCTCAAACAAAAATGTTTTGTCCCACAGAGACATAAAGATGAGCCTTAAAGCAGCTCCACACAAACTGTACAATCTGGACTCAACAAGATTCTGACACGACAAAAGGATTTGTTCAAATCTAATTTAGACACAGATTTATTAAAGTTTAAGTCAAAAAATGAGGTAAAATTTGAATTTTTAGGCCAAAACCTAAATAAGAAATCCAGAACCCTCTCACTTTTTTTTGTAACATATTTGTACAAAATGAACCAAGAAATTTAAACCTGGTTCTGTCCATTTTTAAGTTTTAAATGTCTCAAATGCATGTGTCATTTTTAAAATTCCTTCCTAAAAACATTACATGATGAAAAATGTGTTATACATCTTTCTTAGTTTTCCGTCATATAATGCATTCATATATAAATAAGGCATTTTATGAGTTTAAAAAAAAAACAAAAAAACATAAAAACACATTTGTGACAAATACATCTTGAGATTAAAATGTGTTGCTTAATTTTGTCGTCATATTAAGCACCAAAAATGTACTGAGGGGATTTTGTATTTAGTCGTTAATACTTGACTAAACTACATTTTTCAAAAAAAAAAAAAAACATTTGGTGGATTCAGTGAATAAAAGGTTTGAACCTCTTTAAGTCCGGCGTTTGGAAAACGTGAGATGATTAGAAACAGGAAATGGCTGATGCTAACGTGAAACTTCTAGCTACTGAAAGCCACAAAAACATGACTAAAAGTTACAAAAATTTGACAAAAACGTGAGTAAATGTTACAGAAACGTGACTAAAGATGACAAACGTGGCTAATATCAACAAAAACACACGATTGAAAGTGCCAAAAGCTAAAAAAAAACGCTATTCTAAGTAACAAAATCATGACTAAAAGCAACAAAAACGCAACAAACGCGTCCAACCGCGAACACGAAAACACGAGTGAACTAAACGTGATTAAAATGTAATGCATTGGCTTTGATTAACGTTAGATGATTCTGACCTGGAAATATCAGATTTTAGGTCTTGACAAAGCGACAAACGGGAAACAGCTGATGCTAACGTGCTTTGCTAGCTTTGTTTGGCTAACGGCTCCACACATCGTTAGCATCGGTGGAAGTTTTGAAGAGTTTGAAGTCGTGAAGGTCAAGTCTGTCTCTTTTAGTTAGTTTTAAGGTACTTTTTTGATGCTTTTACTTTGTTTTTCACTCATTTTGTCACTAGTTGTCACTTTGAGTTACGTTTTTGTGGATTTTAATCGTGGTTTTGTTGCTTTTATTCACAATTTAGTCACTTTTAAGCTAGGTTTTTGTTACTTTAAATCTTGTTGTCTGTCGTTTGAGAAATCTTCCTTTTGTTTCTGTGCGTTTTGCGTCTCGTTTTGACCTGACTCTGCTTTCTCTCTCGTCCAATCACATCACTCCGGCGTTGATGAAGCTGAATAAACTTTTCCGCTCTCTTCTCGTCTCTTTCGGCGGCCGAACTTCCATTTCTGCTAATGACTCTGGAGCCATCATTATCCCGCTCGGTGCCGGACGACTTTGTTCCATTATCGACGGCACATTCTCATAAATCCATACGTTTGAAAAGACGCTTCGTTATGGAACATTTTAGTCCCACGTTTTGGAGCTGAACGCGTCGAGAACTGGACGGATTATTAGACTTTTACAAGACGTCGACTCAGGGACATCAACGGAAATTATGGATCGAAAAGTTCACGGACAAGAACTGGTCTCAGGTGGATTTTAACGGTTTGGTTTAGTCCTGATTTAGACCTGGTTTAGTCCTGATTTAGACCTGGTTTAGTCCCAGCTTAGTCCTAGTTAAGTCCCAGTTTAGTGCTGGTTAGTCCTGATTTAGTCCTGGTTTAGTCCTGGTTCAATCCTGGTTCAGCCCTGGTTTAGTCCTGGTTTAGTCCTGATTTAGTCCTGGTTTAGTCCTCCCTTGTGTTTCAGGCTGATAGTCCTGGTCTAGTCCTGGATCAGTCCTGGTCTAGTCCTGGCCCAGTCCTGGTCTAGTCCTGGCCCAGTCCTGGTCTAGTCCTGGTTTAGTCCTGGTTTAGTCCTGGTTTAGTCCTGGTCTAGTCCTGGTTTAGTCCTGGCCCAGTCCTGGTCTAGTCCTGGTTTAGTCCTGGTATAGTCCTGGTCTAGTCCCAGTCTAGCCCTGGTTTAGTCCTGGTTTAGTCCTGGTTTAGCCCTGGTTTAGTCCTGGTCTAGTCCTGGTTTAGCCCTGGTTTAGTCCTGGTCCAGTCCCAGTCCAGTCCTGGTTTAGTCCTGGTTTAGCCCTGGTTTAGCCCTGGTTTAGTCCTGGTCCAGTCCTGGTCCAGCCCTGGTCCAGTCCTGGTCTATTCCCGGTCTAGTCCTGGTCCAGTCCTGGTTTAGTCCTGGTTTAGTCCTGGTCTAGTCCTGGTCTATTCCCGGTCTAGTCCTGGTCTATTCCCGGTCTAGCCCTGGTCTAGCCCTGGTCCAGTCCTGGTCTAGTCCCGGTCTAGTCCTGGTCCAGTCCTGGTTTAGCCCTGGTTTAGTCCTGGTCTAGTCCTGGTCCAGTCCTGGTTTAGTCCTGGTTTAGTCCTGGTTTAGTCCTGGTCTAGCCCTGGTCTAGCCCTGGTCTAGTCCTGGTCCAGTCCTGGTCTAGTCCCGGTCTATTCCCGGTCTAGCCCTGGTCTATTCCCGGTCTAGTCCTGGTCTATTCCCGGTCTAGCCCTGGTCTAGCCCTGGTCCAGTCCTGGTCTAGTCCCGGTCTAGTCCTGGTCCAGTCCTGGTTTAGCCCTGGTTTAGTCCTGGTCTAGTCCTGGTCCAGTCCTGGTTTAGTCCTGGTTTAGTCCTGGTTTAGTCCTGGTCTAGCCCTGGTCTAGTCCTGGTCTAGTCCTGGTCCAGTCCTGGTCTAGTCCCGGTCTATTCCCGGTCTAGCCCTGGTCTAGTCCTGGTCCAGTCCTGGTCTAGTCCCGGTCTATTCCCGGTCTAGCCCTGGTCTAGTCCTGGTCTAGTCCCGGTCTATTCCCGGTCTAGCCCTGGTCTAGTCCTGGTCCAGTCCTGGTCTAGTCCCGGTCTATTCCCGGTCTAGCCCTGGTCTAGTCCTGGTCCAGTCCTGGTCTAGTCCCGGTCTATTCCCGGTCTAGCCCTGGTCTAGTCCTGGTCTAGTCCCGGTCTATTCCCGGTCTAGCCCCGGTCTAGTCCTGGTCCAGTCCCGGCCCAGTCCCTGGCCCATTCCCTGCCCAGCCCTGGTCTAGTCTCTGGCCCAGTCCCGGCCCATTCCCGGCCCAGCCCTCGGCCCAGTCTCCCTGGTCCAGTCCCGGTCCAGTCCTGGTCTATTCCGGCCCAGCCCTGGTCTAGTCCCGGTCCAGTCCTGGTCTAGTCCGGCCCATTCCCGGCCCAGCCCCTGGGTCTAGTCCTGGTCCAGTCCTGGCCCAGTCCCGGTCCGAGCCCTGGTCTAGTCCTGGTCCAGTCCTGGTCTAGTCCCGGTCTATTCCCGGTCTAGCCCTGGTCTAGTCCTGGTCCAGTCCTGGTCTAGTCCCGGTCTAGCCCTGGTCTAGTCCTGGTCCAGTCCTGGTCTAGTCCCGGTCTATTCCCGGTCTAGCCCTGGTCTAGTCCTGGTCCAGTCCTGGTCTAGTCCCGGTCTATTCCCGGTCTAGCCCTGGTCTAGTCCTGGTCCAGTCCTGGTCTAGTCCCGGTCTAGCCCTGGTCTAGTCCTGGTCCAGTCCTGGTCTAGTCCCGGTCTCTTGGGGGACAGTGTGACTTCACACAGACACGTCTCAAATGTTCCAGAGTGTGGTGTTTTGCCTCAAACTGAAGCCGCACTTTTCCGCTCGACCTGCGCTCGGGTCCAGAGTCCAGAGGGAACGTGACCAGCGCCGCGTGAGGCCGGTTTATCGCCTCCAACGTGAGGCCGGTTTATCGCCTCCAACGTGAGGCCGGTTTATCGCCTCCAACGTGAGGCCGGTTTATCGCCTCCAACGTGAGGCCGGTTTATCGCCTCCAACGTGAGGCCGGTTTATCGCCTCAAACGTGAGGCCGGTTTATCGCCTCAAACGTGAGGCCGGTTTATCGCCTCCAACGTGAGGCCGGTTTATCGCCTCAAACGTGAGGCCGGTTTATCGCCTCAAACGTGAGGCCGGTTTATCGCCTCAAACGTGAGGCCGGTTTATCGCCTCAAACGTGTCGCACAACGGTTTGGGTTCATGTGACTTTAACGGAAAAATATTCTGCATTTTTCATGTTCATGAGCACCTTCAAGATGCATCTCATGTTTAAAAAACAAAAGTTTCTTCTTCATTCTGTGCCCTGTGTTATCAGTCACTATTAATTGACACTGAGTGGATCCAGCAGATGGCACCAGGGCGTTATACAATCGAGTGAAGTCAGTGCTGAACAGACGTCATTGTGTGGATTTGCTGCAGCAGTGATCGAGTTCAGAGGCAGAAATGATCAGAACGAGAGATGATTTATGGACTAAAAACGGTAGAATATTCTCAGATAAATGTGAGCCTGAAAATACGTCCCGGACAGAAGGAGTTCAGCAGGAAGTGTGTTTGACGCTCGGAGGGAGAGGATTTTCTATTAAACGTTTCTCAAAACAGACTGAATGTAACTCCAGTGTGTTTTTATGAAGAACATTGTTAGAACAGGATTAAAGAGAGAAAGTCACTGGAGCAGAACTAAACCAGGACTAAACCAGGACTAAACCAGGACTGAAAAAGGACTAAACCAGGTCTGAACCAGGTCTTAATCTAAAGAGCTAAAGTACACAACCAGGACTAAAACTAGGACTAAACCAGGACTCAAGAACAGGATTAAACCCCAAACCAAGAAAAAATCTAGACTAAAGCGTGACTCAGAACCAAGTCTAGACCCAAATTAAACCAGGACTTTAACCCATAATTAACCAGGACTAAACTAGGACTCAAAAACAAGACTAAACCAGGACTAAACCAGGTCTAAACCAGGACTAAACCAGGACTAAACCCGGTCTAAACAGACTTTCTGCAGCTGCAGCGTTGAGCTCAGACTCAGAGCTTCTTAATAATTCACAGATTCAGTCGGACGTGGCAGGTCTGTTTTACTAAACTCTGGGCGGCTCAGACCCAGATCCCAGAGTCCAGGTCTGGTCCTGGTCCAGGTCCTGGACCTTGTTCTTGGACCTCACACACAGCCCTCTCAGATCCACGTCCTGAATGTGAAGGAGACTCATTTAAACTCCGCGCTTCAGCGAAGAGAGACCGAGGTCTGACAGAAAAGAAGAGGAGGAGAGTAATACAAGAGGGAGACTAGAGCGGGACTAAACCAGGACTAAACCAGGACTAAAGGGGGACTAGAGCGGGACTAAACCAGGACTAAAGAGGGACTAAAGGGGGACTAAAGAGGGACTAAAGGGGGACTAGAGCGGGACTAAACCAGGACTAAAGAGGGACTAAAGGGGGACTAAAGAGGGACTAAAGGGGGACTAGAGCGGGACTAAACCAGGACTAAACCAGGACTAAAGGGGGACTAGAGCGGGACTAAACCAGGACTAAAGAGGGACTAAAGTGGGACTAAAGAGGGACTAAAGGGGGACTAGAGCGGGACTAAACCAGGACTAAAGAGGGACTAAAGGGGGACTAAAGAGGGACTAAAGGGGGACTAGAGCGGGACTAAACCAGGACTAAACCAGGACTAAAGGGGGACTAGAGCGGGACTAAACCAGGACTAAAGAGGGACTAAAGGGGGACTAGAGCGGGACTAAACCAGGACTAAACCAGGACTAAAGGGGGACTAGAGCGGGACTAAAGAGGGACTAAAGGGGGACTAGAGCGGGACTAAACCAGGACTAAACCAGGACTAAAGGGGGACTAGAGCGGGACTAAACCAGGACTAAACCAGGACTAAAGGGGGACTAGAGCGGGACTAAAGAGGGACTAAAGGGAGACTAGAGCGGGACTAAACCAGGACTAAACCAGGAATAAAGGGGGACTAAAGAGGGACTAAAGGGGGACTAGAGCGGGACTAAACCAGGACTAAACCAGGACTAAAGGGGGACTAGAGCGGGACTAAACCAGGACTAAACCAGGACTAAAGGGGGACTAGAGCGGGACTAAAGAGGGACTAAAGGGGGACTAGAGCGGGACTAAACCAGGACTAAAGAGGGACTAAAGGGGGACTAAAGAGGGACTAAAGGGGGACTAGAGCGGGACTAAACCAGGACTAAACCAGGACTAAAGGGGGACTAGAGCGGGACTAAAGAGGGACTAAAGGGGGACTAGAGCGGGACTAAACCAGGACTAAACCAGGACTAAAGGGGGACTAGAGCGGGACTAAAGAGGGACTAAAGGGGGACTAGAGCGGGACTAAACCAGGACTAAAGGGGGACTAGAGCGGGACTAAACCAGGACTAAACCAGGACTAAAGGGGGACTATAGCAGGACTAAACCAGGACTAAAGAGGGACTAAAGGGGGACTAGAGCGGGACTAAACCAGGACTAAACCAGGACTAAAGGGGGACTAGAGCGGGACTAAACCAGGACTAAACCAGGACTAAAGGGGGACTAGAGCGGGACTAAACCAGGACTAAAGAGGGACTAGAGCGGGACTAAACCAGGACTAAAGAGGGACTAAAGGGGGACTAGAGCGGGACTAAACCAGGACTAAACCAGGACTAAAGGGGGACTAGAGCGGGACTAAACCAGGACTAAACCAGGACTAAAGGAGGACTAAAGCAAGAGTAAAGCAGGACTAAACCAGGACTAAAGCAGGACTAAACCAGGACTAAAGGAGGACTAAAGGAGGACTAAAGGAGGACTAAAGCAAGACTAAAGCAGGAATAAACCAGGACTAAAGGGAGACTAGAGCGGGACTAAACCAGGACTAAAGGAGGACTAAAGCAAGAGTAAAGCAGGACTAAACCAGGACTAAAGCAGGAGTAAACCAGGACTAAAGGAGGACTAAAGGAGGACTAAAGGAGGACTAAAGCAAGACTAAAGCAGGACTGAACCAGGACTAAAGGAGGACTAAAGCAAGAGTAAAGCAGGACTAAACCAGGACTAAAGCAGGACTAAACCAGGACTAAAGGAGGACTAAAGGAGGACTAAAGGAGGACTAAAGGAGGACTAAAGCAAGACTAAAGCAGGACTAAACCAGGACTAAAGCAGGACTGAACCAGGACTAAAGGAGGACTAAAGCAGGACTAAAGCAGGACTAAAGCAGGACTGAACCAGGACTAAAGGAGGACTAAAGCAGGACTAAACCAGGACTAAAGCAGGACTGAACCAGGACTAAAGGAGGACTAAAGCAGGACTAAATAAAAATGACGTCGTCCTCTCGCGGCTCTGATTGGCTCGATTGTCACAGAATACAGGAAGTGATGGTTTAACGATCAGGCCCAAACACACTTTTTCCAAACGATATTATAAAGACGGCGGGAGCGGCTGGTCGGACTAAACATCAGCAGCGGCTCCTGGATGAACCGGACTCTTTATCTGTCAAATGAAGCGGCTCATACCTGCAGACAGTGTGTGATGTTTGCAGATCTGACCTTCTGACAGACGTGTTTACAGACTCGTGTTTACTCCGAGGTCGTGACGGACAAACGACAGAAAGACCTCGGAGACTCAGACGCCGCCTTCAGCTCCGTGCGACGTGTGAACGCAGCGGCGGAGGAAACGTTCTGACGCATCCGAGGTGTGCGAAGGTCAATAAAAGCACTCAGGAAGCACAAAAACAAGCTGCAGCCACGCACAGACCAGACCAGGACCAGGACTGGGCTTAAAACAGGACCAGACCGTTTGTGTTTGACCCCAAGAGCTGCTTTTACGATAAATCTGAGAAAGAAACGGATAAAACTGGGTTAAAACATAAAAAGTACTAACTGGGTCTAAAGCAGGACTAAACAGGGTCTAAAAGCCTGGACTTTATCGAGGACCAGGACAAAACAAAGACTAAACTACTACAGGACTAAACCAAGACAAGACTAGGTCTAACCCAGGTCTAAACAGGGACTACATGAGGTCTAAATCTGGATTAAACCAAGCCTAAATCTGGACTAAATAACCTTTGATTTAGGACAAAACCAGAACTGATCCAGATCTAAACCAGACCAAAACAAGAACTAAAAAAAACAATTAAAACAGGAACGGACCAGGACCAAACTGTAACTTAACCAGGACTAAACCAGGACTACATGAGGTCTAAACCAGGTCTAAATGAGGACTACATGAGGTCTAAACCAGGTCTGAATCTGGACTTTTAATTTAGGACCAAACCAGAACTAATCCATATCTAGACCAGACCAAAAACAGAACTAAAAAAACAATTAAAACAGGAACGAACCAGGACCAAGCTGTAACTGAACCAGAACTAAAAAAAGTGATTCAAGGAACAAACTGGATCTAAACCTGGTCAGAACTAAAGACTAAACAAGGTCTAAAAACCA
This sequence comes from Rhinogobius similis, assembly GCA_019453435.1. Taxonomy (NCBI): domain Eukaryota; kingdom Metazoa; phylum Chordata; class Actinopteri; order Gobiiformes; family Gobiidae; genus Rhinogobius; species Rhinogobius similis. Next base: position 32,597,379 of record CM033636.1, on the reverse strand, counting down.
GGTCTACTATAGGACCAGACCAGGTCTAAACCAGGACTAAATAAGGTCTAAACAAGATCTAAATCAGGACTCAACAAGGTCTAAATTAGGATTAAGCAAGTTCTAAACCAGGACTAAGGCAGGAGTCCAGAAGAGTCCCGGTCCAGCAGAGTCGGTCCAGAAGAGTCCCGGTCCAGCAGAGTCCGGTCCAGAAGAGTCCCGGTCCAGGTCCAGGACCCGGTCCCGGTCCCGGTCCAGAGGCGGCTCTGGTCTGAATCATAACTAAAACCAAACGAGGCCTAATCGTCTCCACGACTCGCGGAGGACGGCTCTTCTATTTTTCCCGACGGAGACATTCCCCACTGTTTTCCCGCCGCAAACGAGGCGTATCCAGGGCAACGGGAGGCGAGGGACGAGAGGCGGTCCGACCGGGCGCTTTAGAGGCTCACAGAGTCTAATTATTATATTTACAGTTCACCTGCACGTTTTAAACATTTATGTGTCGAGAAGTAAAAGAAAAACTGTACAATAAACCAAACAACAGTAAACAGCTCCTTTAGACACAACAGTCCTGGAAATAATGACACGACAGACGCTTTTAAACTGAAAAACTGAAATTATTTGTTTGCAAAATAACCCTTTTGTTAAAAATAACCTTAAAGTAAATTATGCAGATTTTATGCAGAGTTTTGCACATTTTCTGTCAAAGAGGCAGCACTAAAAAGCTCTAAATCTGGACTAAATAACCTTTAATTTAAGACAAAACCACAACTAATCCATTTATAAACCAAACCAAAACCAGAGCTAAAAGAACAATTAAAACAGGAACAAACCAGGTCTAAACTGTAACTGAACCAGGACTAAAACCAGGACTAAACAAGGACTAAACCAGGTCTAAACCAGGTCTAAAGCTGGACTAAATAACCTTTAATATAGGACTAAATCAGAAATAATCCAGATCTAAACCAGACCAAAACCAGAACTAAAAAACAATTAAAACAGGAACAAACCAGGACCGAAGTGTAACTAAACCAGGACTGAACCAGGACTAAACAAGGTCTAAATCTGGACTAAACCAGGTCTAAACCAGGTCTAAACCCTCCAGAGTAAATTAACCCTGTTGTGATAAACACGCTCCTCAAACGGCGTAAAAAGGTCAGATGTGACGTCAAATATTTAGTTAAATGTTCTAAAACATCTTGGAGTTTCTTGTGCTTTTTGGTGTGTTTTTTATTATTGTTTGTGTCTCAATGTAAAGTCAAGAGGTTTGTTTTTTTGTAAAGTTGGTGCAAAAAACCTTGACAAAATATCTTTCCATTTTGAATTTCCAGGACAGTTTTGCTCAAGTTCAAGACTTTAAAATGCAGTTCAAGTCATATTTAAAGCAAAGCAAAATAACACACTTTTATTTATTTTTTCTTGACATAAATATTCAATAAGCAGCATTAATACTGATAAATGAAGACGTGTTGGATACAAACTAAGCACCGATAAAGACTTTAAATACAATCGTAACACCACATTTTACAATATTTTCTAATCATTTATTGCAGTATTACACTACAAAAAGTGGATTTTAAGAAAGTAAAAAGGTCTTATAACGAGAAATAAATTCTTATTTTTTCTCTAAAAAGAAAGACAAAAAATCTTATTTTAAGAAATCAAACCTAGCCTTTTCTTATTAAGATATATTTGCTCAAATCTGTTCTATTTTTGCTTGTAACAAGATACAAAGGTTATTTTGAATCTTATTTAACTGTAGACTAAGAGTATTTTTCTTAATTTGAGAAAAAGTAAGAATACAAACATGTCTTGATATCATTATCAAGAAAAAAGCTGTAATTCATGGGAATAAATTAGATAATTTTACTTAAATCAATCAAAATGTCCTTGAAATGTGATATCCAATAAGAAATTATTGCTTACATTTTACAATTTTAAGGATATTTTTCCAACATCTAATCTTAAAATGAGAAAAATATTCTTAAATTGAGCAACTTACAAACAAATCTTTACTGATTTATTCTTTTTTTGAGTATAATTTCCTTGAATCTGTTCATTCAGAACATTTGGCTTAAATCAAACCATTTACAGGAGCAACTGGCTTAAATTGAGAAATTTTTTCTTGTTTTTTGACTTATTTTTTTCTTGATCATCAGAAAAAAAATCTTAAAACAAGTTTTCTAAGCAAGACATTTTTGCTTACCCCATTGGCAGATTTTTTTTGCTTAAAACAAGCAATTTTAGTCCAACTTTAAGTTTTTTTTTTCTCTTGTTTCTAGTAATGCACATTTTGCAGTGTATAAGTCTAGGTTATAATTAAAATCATAAAAACATAAAATCTGAAAACATTCTGACAAAAATCCAACATTACTGCGACTAAAAAAGAACATTATGCATGCAATTGTATACTTTTGTCACATTTTTTACGTTTTAATTGTGCTTTTAAAGACTCAGTGCATATATTTAGTGCAGACGTGTTTGCTCAGGGCTCAAAGTCCAGCGTTTTTTGAATTCCCCGGCGTTTAAAATGAAAGGTTCGATGAAAGGTTTGAGATAAACCACAGCTGAGGAGGAAGAGTCGATCCATTAGAGCTCTGAGCGACAACATCTGGACACTTCTGGTTCACTGAACGCCTCGACGCCTCGTTTCAAACGTGGTTCTACTCCGTCCTGTGGGAATCGGCCGCGTCTCGCTCAAATCAATCATTATTTCAAAGGTGGACAGCGAGTTACTGATGTGTAATCACTGAAAAGACGCTCAAAACGGCACAAAGTGGGACAAATGTGTGTTTGTTCAAGGATATATCTGACATTTTCTCTCTTTCAACCCCGTTCTAACGTTGTTCCTCATCAAAAACGCCGCTGGAATTGTATTTACCGTCAGTTTTCTCCCTCAGAAAACACTCCGTTTCAAATTCCCCATGTCAGAGAGTCCATAAATCCTCATAGACGGAGCATTTCTGACTCAAATCACCTTCATAGTGACTAGCTTTTGTTTATTTCCCCATGGTAACTCCCTCTGCTGCCAGTAGATGGAGCGCACACACAAATCCTGATGAGGGAACGCCCGGCAGAGAGAAAGTCACTGTGGGTTTCAACATTAGAAGAAAACCAGAAACGACAAAGTGAAGAAACTCGAGCCATTTATGTCTCCAAACCTGAACCTCCAGAAGGCCCCACAGCACCTAAAGCAGGTCTAAACCAGGTCTAAACCAGGACTAAACCAGGACTAAACCAGGACAGAACCAGGACTGAACCAGGACAGAACCAGGTCTAAACCAGGACAGAACCAGGACAGAACCAGGACTAAACCAGTACAGAACCAGGTCTAAACCAGGTCTAAACCAGGACTAAACCAGGTCTAAACCAGGTGTAAACCACGACTAAACCAGGACTAAACCAAGACTAAACCAGGTCTAAACCAGGTGTAAACCACGACTAAACCAGGACTAAACCAGGACTAAACCAGGATTAAACCAGGTCTAAACCAGGACTAAACCAGGACTAAACCAGGTCTAAAGCAGGACTAAACCAGGTCTAAACCAGGACTAAACCAGGACTAAACCAGGTCTAAACCAGGACTAAACCAGGACTAAACCAGGACTAAACCAGGACTAAACCAGGTCTAAAGCAGGACTAAACCAGGACTAAACCAGGACTAAACCAGGTCTAAAGCAGGACTAAAGCAGGACTAAACCAGGTCTAAACCAGGTCTAAACCAGGTCTAAACCAGGTCTAAACCAGGACTAAACGAGGACTAAACGAGGACTAAACCAGATCTAAACCAGGACTAAACCAGGACTAAACGAGGTCTAAAGCAGGACTAAACCAGGTCTAAACCAGGACTAAACCAGGACTAAAGCAGGACATTCTCGGCTCTGGAGGTTCATGTTTCAGTTGTTCTGGAGTGAACTTTGAAACAGTTCTCAGTTTCACAGTAAAGCAGTGAACTTTTACACAAGAAAAAGACCAACAAAACAGTTGGCTAATAAGGCTAAATATTAAATAAAATACAACATAAAATTACGTATTATGTATTTAATATAATACGAATCCCGGACCACTCTGGGTGGAGTCTAACCGTGTTACCGTGGGTTCTCTGGCTCCTCCCACCGTCCAAAGACATGACTGTTCAGGCAATTGGCGACTCTAAATTGCCCGTGGTGCATGAATGTCTCTGTGTCAGCTGTGACGAGCTGGGACAGGCTCCAGTCACCCGCGACCGGGAATAAGAGGTAGAAAATGAATGAATGTTTAAAATGCACCGATATGAAATATGGTCTGATTTCTTACATATTTTTTTCTGGGGAAGGACCCCCAACCCCCTGTTTAGAGCCGTTTAGAACACGTAGATGTTACACAGAAGAATGAGTCTGTTCCAGCAATTCAGTGACGACCACAAATGTATGAATGTGTGTTCTGTGTGTGTTTTGTGTTCTCGGTGTGTGTTCTCGGTGTGTGTTCTGTGTGTTTTGTGTGTTCTGTGTGTTCCCAGTGTGTTTTGTGTGTTCCCGGTGTGTGTTCTGTGTGTTCTCGGTGTGTGTTCCCAGTGTGTTTTGTGTGTTCTGTGTGTTCCCAGTGTGTTTTGTGTGTTCGTGGTGTGTGTTCCCGGTGTGTGTTTTGTGTGTTCCCGGTGTGTGTTCTGTGTGTTCTCGGTGTGTGTTCCCAGTGTGTTTTGTGTGTTCTGTGTGTTCCCAGTGTGTTTTG
>CM033636.1:31808097-31885090 GCA_019453435.1 Rhinogobius similis | reverse complement strand
TTTCCATTGTTCTCATGTTTATTAACACGATTGCACTGCTTTGGTTGATTCTCCTGCTGTCAGTGACATAAATTAGTCTCAATATTATCGTTTATCGTGATACTAACGTGATGCTTCACGTATCATCCAGTAAAAAAACAAATTATAATTTCTCTGGTCGTTTCCACCCAAATCTCATGCACGACCTTTACTCTCAAAAAGCTAAAGAAAGGGGATGCTTTACGAAGAAATGAAGCCTTGTTCTGTTCATTAGGGATGCACTTTTACTTTAACCGATCGCTGGAGCCCTTTGCGGTGCATAGTCTGTAACCGCTTACATTTACAGCGCTTTTTGTTGTAGTTTTTTTACTGTACGAGTCACATTAGACCTCAGTGCTTTATGAAAACACAGATCAGCGGCTGGTCTTTGAACTGAGCACAACACGACTGAATGAAACGCACGGTTGAAGAGATTATGAATAAAGCAGTCTCTTTTTAAAGAGTCACGTTGTAAAGTCGCTAATGTTAGCCACATACCTCGGCTTGTGCAGGTATAAGATCCATCCATCTGAGGCAAAAAGTTGTCCGTTTTCTCTATGAAAGATTTAAGATTAAAGGCCCTGTACCTGATTTTTACTGCTTTGAGACGTGAAAAAATCAGTCACGTGTCTCTCACTTTAATGCAGTCCCAGCAGCCTAAATATTCATCTCCATGAGTTTAGAAGCTCTTTTCATGAGTTTCTGAGCTCAGAGACACTTTTACTGTCCCGGATAAAGCTAACAAACATTAGCATGCTAATGGTGCGCTTCCTCCTTCTCGTAGAATAAAACACTGTATAAATAAATGTAGAGAAAGTGCAGTGGTCTCATTTTCACCCAAATATATGTTTTTACAATATATTTGTACCGGGGCAACACAGATTTTAACTAAAACTAGAACTAGTCCTGTCTTTCATTTCAAGTAGAGTAAAAATCAGGTACAGCCCCTTTAATATTAGCTCGTAAATACTGCAGTGTCTCAGGTTTGCTCCGTCTTTATGGGATAAATCAACAAATTTGGAGCTTTAGTGAACTTGTTTTCCCTCTGGGGAAACAGATACACGCGGTGCTCACTCTGGCATCCTCTGGGGGAGCAATTGTGTACTACAACACCGTAAACAAGGCAAAAAATAACCGGGCTAGAGCGCTTCACTCGGATAAACATTTAGTGGTGGATAATGGGCTGATCAGTGAGCCATGAACAGCCTGTTTACAATAAGCTCTGGTGTATTGTCAGTCGTTCGATTAAATACAGAACCTTAACCTGATGTTGTGTTCCAGGAGGAGGTGTACAGAGGCACCACCAAAGGCCTGATCGAGGGCCTCATCTCTGGGTACAACGCCACCGTGTTCGCCTATGGACCCACAGGTACCGCACGCACTGCTGTGTTTTGTTTTCCTCCTGTAACTATAGACCGTTTAAAAGTTAGACTGGAGCGGAGGTGAAAGTGGAACATGATGGGATTGAGCTCAGAATCTCACAAAACATGACAAATCCCAGTGGTTTTGAGTCAGACACATGTGAGTGACATCAGAACTGCTTTAAACGCCTTTAACACAGATTTTTTTTGCGTTTACCAGAGATTTAAAGCACATTTTGACACACACTTAGCATTTTTTATCTTGATTTTTTTGGTTTTACTGGGTAAATAGTCACAGAAAGGTTGAGCCAATAACAGTTATATCACAAACTTTACCACTAATTATACTTTTTGTGAAGCTTAAATACAAATTTGAGGCCAGAAAATTGTTTATTCTCCATCTTTAGTAATAAACTAACTGACAGTTCTGGAAATTTGAATTTGTTGCTTATTTTTTCATATAAATAATTAAAACCGTTACTATTCAGATCTGATGCCAGTCATTGAAAGTGTGTTACTGTGTTCTTCATTTTGATTTTGATTTCTGAACATTCAGATGACAAAGTTTAACTCTTTTGCAAATGTCGTGTTGTCTGAATGTTTTTGAAAGTTTTTGAATAATTCTTCAACTCCACTCGACTGTTTTTATCCTAATTTCTTTCACTTTTTGAACACTGGTGCATATATTTGCTTGTGCGCAGGTTGTGGTAAGACCTACACGATGCTGGGCACAGATAAAGAGCCCGGGATCTACGTCCGAACCTTAAACGATCTGTTTCGTGCCATCGAGGAGACGAGCGACGACATGCTCTACTCTGTGTCCATGTCCTACCTCGAGGTACTGAGCACGCTCAGGACGAGAACTACCTGGTCCTGGTTCAGTCCTGGTTCAGTCCTGGTTTAGTCCTGGTTCAGTCCTGGTTTAGTCTTGGTTTAGTCTTGGTTTAGTCCTGGTTCAGTCCTGGTTCAGTCCTGGTTCAGTCCTGGTTCAGTCTTGGTTTAGTCCTGGTTCAGTCTTGGTTCAGTCCTGGTTCAGTCTTGGTTCAGTCCTGGTTCAGTCCTGGTTCAGAGTCTTTTCACCTGGACATGTGTCTGTTCTTTGGCCTGTGGTTTATTTGCCGTCTCCAGGGAGAAACCATTGTCCTGCTCTCAGTAAAACCTTTATTACCTCCACACACCCCCTGCTCCCCCTCTCTCCCTCACTTCTCTCTCTCCTCCCTCCCCCCTCTCTCTCTTTCTTCTCTCACTCTTCCCCCTCTCTCTCTCACCCCCCCTCTCTCTCTTCTCCCCCCCCTCTCTCTCTTCTCCTCCCCTCACTCTCTCTCCCTCCCCTCACTCTCTCTCCCTCCCCCCTCTCTCTCTCACCCCCCCTCTCTCTCACCCCCCCTCTCTCTCGCTCTCCTCCCTCTCTCTGTCTCTCTCTCTTCTCCCCCCCTCTCTCTTCTCACCCCCTCTCCCTCTCCTCCCCTCACTCTCTATCACCTCCCCCTCTCTCTCTCATCCCTCTCCCCCCCTCTCTCCCTCCCCCCTCTCTGTCTCTCCCTCCCCCCTCTCTCTCCCCTACCCCCTCTCTCTCTCACTCCCCCTCTCTCTCTCACCCCCTCTCTCTCTCTCACTCCCCCTCTCTCTCTCTCCCTCACCCTCTCTCTCTTTCTTCCCCCCCCCCCCCCTCTCTCTCTCACTCTCACCCCTCTCTCTCTTCTTTTCTCTTTTATCTCGTCCGAACACACATTGATGATAAACAACACAACTATAGGTTAAATCTTAAAATAGATCGACTTCACGACTCTGACCTTTCTTTACAAATGTTACAAATGTTAAAATAATCCTCTGTTTTACGTTTGACTTCACGACTCTGCGGGGAATGTCATTATTACATTTTAGTGTTACAGTTATTGTGAGGGAAAAACATTATGATTTAAGGATGATTCACTGTTATGAAACCAAACAACAGTGGAAGCTTTAATTTTCTTTCATTCCTGTTGTGTAACTTTAATATTCGTTTATGTAAATCGTGCTGTGCTAATGTTTCAGATTTATAACGAGATGATCCGGGACCTGCTGAACCCGGCCTCTGGATTCTTGGACCTGAGAGAAGACTCTAAAGGAGAGATCCAAGTGGCCGGGATCACCGAGGTGTCCACCATCAACGCCCAAGAGGTCAGACCTGGACCGGACCGGGACCAAGACCTGGACCAGACCTGGACTGGACCGGACCTGAGACAGACCTGGACCTGGACCGGACCGGGACCAGACCGGGACCAAGACCATGGGACAGACCTGGACTGGACCAGGACCAAAGCAGGGACAGACCTGGACTAGACCTGGACTAGACCTGGGACAGACCTGGACTAGACCTGGGACAGACCTGGGACAGACCTGGGACAGACCTGAGACAGACCTGAGACAGACCTGGGACAGACCTGGGACAGACCTGGGACAGACCTGAGACAGACCTGAGACAGACCTGGACCGGACCTGGACTAGACCTGGGACAGACCAGGACTAGGCCTGGGACAGACCTGAGACAGACCTGGACCGAACCAGGGACAGACCTGAGACAGACCTGAGACAGACCTGAGACAGACCTGGGACAGACCTGGGACAGACCTGGGACAGACCTGAGACAGACCTGAGACAGACCTGGGACAGACCTGGGACAGACCTGGGACAGACCTGAGACAGACCTGAGACAGACCTGGACCGGACCTGGACTAGACCTGGGACAGACCAGGACTAGGCCTGGGACAGACCTGAGACAGACCTGGACCGAACCAGGGACAGACCTGAGACAGACCTGAGACAGACCTGAGACAGACCTGGGACAGACCTGGACTAGACCTGGACTAGACCTGGACCGGACCAGGACCGGACCAGGACAGACCTGGACTGGACCAGGTCTTGAGACAGACCGTCATGACGTGCCGCACAAACACTGCACAGAGACTTAAAGTGGAAGTGGACGCTGCTGAACCGTTGGACCTGGTTCAGACCTGGTTCAGACCTGGGTTTGTCCTGTGGGAGAGCGTGGAACCTTCATGAGGCTAGACCTGATTTGGACCTGATTCTTAGATCATGGAGCTGCTGGTGAAGGGGAACAGGCAGCGCACTCAGGAGCCGACGGCGGCCAACCAGACGTCGTCCCGCTCTCACGCTCTGCTCCAGGTCTGTGTGAAGCAGCAGAGTCGCAGCCCCGACCTGCAGCAGGAAGTGCGCTTCGCCCGGCTCTTCATGATCGACCTGGCCGGCTCCGAGCGCGCCGCACAGGTCGGACATTAGACACTCTGACTCACCCCCTCACCCCTCGGACAGGCACAGCGCCACCATTAGACACTCTGACTCACCCCTGTCTCCCCTCGGACAGGCACAGCGCCACCATTTAGACACTCTGACTCACCCCTGTCTCCCCTCGGACAGGCACAGCGCCACCATTAGACACTCTGACTCACCCCTGTCTCTTCTCGGACAGGCACAGCGCCACCATTTAGACACTCTGACTCACCCCTGTCTCCCCTCGGACAGGCACAGCGCCACCATTAGACACTCTGACTCACCCCTGTCTCCCCTCGGACAGGCACAGCGCCACCATTTAGACACTCTGACTCACCCCTGTCTCCCCTCGGACAGGCACAGCGCCACCATTTAGACACTCTGACTCACCCCTGTCTACCCTCGGACAGGCACAGCGCCACCATTTAGACACTCTGACTCACCCCTGTCTCCCCTCGGACAGGCACAGCGCCACCATTTAGACACTCTGACTCACCCCTGTCTCCCCTCGGACATGCACAGCGCCACCATTTAGACACTCTGACTCACCCCTGTCTCCCCTCGGACAGGCACAGCGCCACCATTTAGACACTCTGACTCACCCCCTCACCCCTCGGACAGGCACAGCGCCACCATTTAGACACTCTGACTCACCCCCTCACCCCTCGGACAGGCACAGCGCCACCATTTAGACACTCTGACTCACCCCTGTCTACCCTCGGACAGGCACAGCGCCACCATTTAGACACTCTGACTCACCCCTGACTCCACTCGGACATGCACAGCGCCACCATTTAGACACTCTGACTCACCCCTGTCTCCCCTCGGACAGGCACAGCGCCACCATTTAGACACTCTGACTCACCCCTGTCTACCCTCGGACAGGCACAGCGCCACCATTTAGACACTCTGACTCACCCCCTCACCCCTCGGACAGGCACAGCGCCACCATTTAGACACTCTGACTCACCCCCTCACCCCTTGGACAGGCACAGCGCCACCATTTAGACACTCTGACTCACCCCCTTACCCCTCGGACAGGCACAGCGCCACCATTTAGACACTCTGACTCACCCCTGTCTCCCCTCGGACAGGCACAGCGCCACCATTTAGACACTCTGACTCACCCCTGTCCCCTCGGACAGGCACAGCGCCACCATTTAGACACTCTGACTCACCCCTGTCTCCCCTCGGACATGCACAGCGCCACCATTTAGACACTCTGACTCACCCCTGTCTCCCCTCGGACAGGCACAGCGCCACCATTTAGACACTCTGACTCACCCCTGTCTCCCCTCGGACATGCACAGCGCCACCATTTAGACACTCTGACTCACCCCTGTCACCTCGGACAGGCACAGCGCCACCATTTAGACACTCTGACTCACCCTCACCCTCGGACAGGCACAGCGCCACCATTTAGACACTCTGACTCACCCCTGTCTCCCCTCGGACATGCACAGCGCCACCATTTAGACACTCTGACTCACCCCTGTCTACCCTCGGACAGGCACAGCGCCACCATTTAGACACTCTGACTCACCCCCTCACCCCTCGGACAGGCACAGCGCCACCATTTAGACACTCTGACTCACCCCCTCAACCCTCGGACAGGCACAGCGCCACCATTTAGACACTCTGACTCACCCCTGTCTACCCTCGGACAGGCACAGCGCCACCATTTAGACACTCTGACTCACCCCTGTCTACCTCGGACATGCACAGCGCCACCATTTAGACACTCTGACTCACCCCTGTCTCCTCGGACAGGCACAGCGCCACCATTTAGACACTCTGACTCACCCCTGTCTACCCTCGGACAGGCACAGCGCCACCATTTAGACACTCTGACTCACCCCCTCACCCCTCGGACAGGCACAGCGCCACCATTTAGACACTCTGACTCACCCCCTCACCCCTTGGACAGGCACAGCGCCACCATTTAGACACTCTGACTCACCCCCTTACCCTCGGACAGGCACAGCTCCACAATTTTGACACTCTGACTCCACACTGTCTACCCTCGGACAGGCACAGCGCCACCATTTAGACACTCTGACTCACCCCTGTCTCCCCTCGGACAGGCACAGCGCCACCATTTAGACACTCTGACTCACCCCTTTCTCCCATCGGACATGCACAGCGCCACCATTTAGACACTCTGACTCACCCCTGTCTCCCCTCGGACAGGCACAGCGCCACCATTTAGACACTCTGACTCACCCCTGTCTCCCCTCGGACAGGCACAGCGCCACCATTTAGACACTCTGACTCACCCCTGTCTCCCTCCGGACAGGCACAGCGCCACCATTTAGACACTCTGACTCACCCCTGTCTCCCCTCGGACAGGCACAGCGCCACCATTAGACACTCTGACTCACCCCTGTCTCCCCTCGGACAGGCACAGCGCCACCATTTAGACACTCTGACTCACCCCCTCACCCCTCGGACAGGCACAGCGCCACCATTTAGACACTCTGACTCACCCCTGTCTCCCCTCGGACATGCACAGCGCCACCATTTAGACACTCTGACTCACCCCTGTCTCCCCTCGGACAGGCACAGCGCCACCATTTAGACACTCTGACTCACCCCCTCACCCCTCGGACAGGCACAGCGCCACCATTTAGACACTCTGACTCACCCCCTCACCCCTCGGACAGGCACAGCGCCACCATTTAGACACTCTGACTCACCCCTGTCTACCCTCGGACAGGCACAGCGCCACCATTTAGACACTCTGACTCACCCCTGTCTCCCCTCGGACATGCACAGCGCCACCATTTAGACACTCTGACTCACCCCTGTCTCCCCTCGGACAGGCACAGCGCCACCATTTAGACACTCTGACTCACCCCCTCACCTCGGACAGGCACAGCGCCACCATTTAGACACTCTGACTCACCCCCTCACCCCTCGGACAGGCACAGCGCCACCATTTAGACACTCTGACTCACCCCCTCACCCCTCGGACAGGCACAGCGCCACCATTTAGACACTCTGACTCACCCCTGTCTCCCCTCGGACAGGCACAGCGCCACCATTTAGACACTCTGACTCACCCCTGTCTCCCCTCGGACAGGCACAGCGCCACCATTATACACTCTGACTCACCCCTGTCTCTTCTCGGACAGGCACAGCGCCACCATTTAGACACTCTGACTCACCCCTGTCTCCCCTCGGACAGGCACAGCGCCACCATTATACACTCTGACTCACCCCTGTCTCCCCTCGGACAGGCACAGCGCCACCATTTAGACACTCTGACTCACCCCTGTCTCCCCTCGGACAGGCACAGCGCCACCATTTAGACACTCTGACTCACCCCTGTCTCCCCTCGGACAGGCACAGCGCCACCATTTAGACACTCTGACTCACCCCCTCACCCCTCGGACAGGCACAGCGCCACCATTTAGACACTCTGACTCACCCCCTCACCCCTCGGACAGGCACAGCGCCACCATTTAGACACTCTGACTCACCCCCTCACCCCTCGGACAGGCACAGCGCCACCATTTAGACACTCTGACTCACCCCTGTCTCCCCTCGGACAGGCACAGCGCCACCATTTAGACACTCTGACTCACCCCTGTCTCCCCTCGGACAGGCACAGCGCCACCATTTAGACACTCTGACTCACCTCTGTCTCCCCTCTGCCGGATCTCTCCCTCTCTTTCTCTTTTCCTTTCTTTTATCCTCTCTCTCTCTCTCTCTCTCTCTCTCCCTCTCTCTCTCCCTCTCTTTCTATTTTCCTTTACTTTCTTTTATCCTCTTTCTCTCCCTCTCTTTCTATTTTCCTTTCTTTTATCCTCTCTCTTTCGCTCTCTTTCTCTTTTCCTTTCTTTTATCCCTTCTCCCCCTCTTGCTCCTCCTTTTTGAGTTTTTTCCTCCCTCCCTTCTTACCCCTTCACTCCCTTTTCTCTCTCCTTCTGTCTTCTTTCATACCTCTCTCTCTCCGTCTCTCTTTCTTCCACGTTTTTCTTTTTCTTCATCGTCTTCCGTATCTCTCTCATTCCTTCTCTCTCTCTTTCTCTCGTCTTTCATATCACTCTCCTCCTCTTCTCCTCTTATCCTCCTCTCCTTTTCTCTGTCTCCTCTTTCTCCTGTTCTTTTCCTCCCTCTCCTTCCATCCTCCTTTCTCTCCTCCTTTCTCTCCTTTCTTTTTATCTCTTTTCTCTCTCCCTCCTTTCATTCGTCCGTTCTCACCATTGATTTTGTTTTGTTTGACTTTGTCGCTCTGCGGTCGATAACGTTTCTCCTGCTGCTCTTTATGAAGCGGCAGATAAAAGCTTTATGACTTTAAAATGCCACAAAAAACTGAATTAATTGGTTTTATATTTATTTAAAAGGGAGGAACAGTAAAGACTTTTAAACAGATAAGATTCATGTCAAAGAAACTTGAGCAGACGGTGCCACCTGCTGGACACTGCTGGAAGCACAGTGTGAACATTTAATATTCCAAAGAAAGTAGTTCATATAAATGTATAATACATCCTTTTGAGCTTCAGTCTGGGGTTAGCTCTTGTTTTGGTGCAGTTCAGTCCTGAGTTAGAGTTAGTTCTGTTCTGTTCTTGCAGTGTTACTTTTTTCTTTTATATTTGGGCGAGAAATTTCAATTTTTTTAAACGGTTTACAAGGGCTGGTCATTTATGGACAGAATTTGGAGAAATATCTGACATGTACCGAGATATTGATATCAAGAGCTTGACTGGGAGTTTATTGTTTAAATCCATTTCCGTTCACATTTCAAACTCCTCCAGGATCATTAAAACGTATCTGAGAGAGACTGAAATCTGAACTTTAAACGTATCTGAGAATCTAGAGCTGCAACGATTAATCGACCAATCCTGACTAATCGACTAGAAAAAACAATCAGATATAAAAATAGATCATCAACTAGTCGTAACTGAACCAAACAGACTCTAAAACACATGTCAAAAGACCTTTTATAACAAACACTGACATTGAAACATCAAAATGTCAAAAAATAACAAATTATTGCTGATTTTCCTCAATAATACACTTCATTCATTAATATTCTCTAAGTAGAAGCCTTCAGTCGCCATATTTCAACCTTTATAAACAATCGCTGCCCAGTCAATTACTAAAATAACCGTACTAACCCTATGAGAACATGTACCTCAGAACACGTTTGCACAGAATAACGTTTAGTTTGACGGCTCTGTTTGTTCCAGACTCAGAACCGAGGGCAGCGTCTGAAGGAGGGCGCGCACATAAACCGCTCGCTGCTCGCTCTGGGAAACTGCATCAACGCTCTGAGCGACAAGAACGGACACAAGTACGTCAACTACAGGGACAGCAAGCTCACACGGCTGCTGAAGGTACGAGAACCTGTCCCCACAGACTCTGCTCAGGTCTGTCTGATTTATACAAATGTGGGAGCATAAATGCCTCTCAGCGATCTTTAAACACGTCCTTTTTGAATGACACACTTCTTTTTTATGGTTTTATGATATTATAACAGACTAAAAGTAGTATTTGTCATACCAGGTTATTGTTTAGTTTGTTTTTAGACCATGGGGGCCACCGTAGTCACCGTACAGACTGAAAAAGAGGTTTCAATCTCAGTGGGTTTTTACCTGGTTAAAGAAGGGTGACTAAATAAATAAACTTTAATTATTGAGACACAGTTTTGGCTCGATTATAAAAAGACATTTCATAGAATCAATCACAAACACTTTACTGGCTTTGGCACAAAACCAAAAACCTTTCTGGTGAAGGTCGCGCCACACGCTTGTTTCCATGGAGATGTGATGCTTTGCCTGGATCATTCCACAATGTGCAGTTGAAGAAGCAGGTGGTGGACGCTAACGTTTGTCCCTTGATTGTAAAATAATAATGCTAACATTTATCAGTGTTTTGGACCCGAGTCAGACGTAAACGTTAGTTTGTTCTGAACAGGACTCTTTAGGAGGAAACAGCCGGACGGTGATGATCGCTCACATCTCACCAGCATCTTCTGCTTTTGAGGAGTCCAGGAACACTCTGACCTACGCCGACCGCGCCAAGAGCATCCGCACACGGGTGAGTACAGAGGGGGAGGAGGAGAGGGGGAGGAGAGGGGGGGGGAGGAGAGAGCGTACGCACACGGGTGAGTGCAGAGGGGGAGGAGAGAGAGAGAGGGGAGGAGAGAGTGTATGCACACGGGTGAGTACAGAGGGGGAGGAGAGAGAGAGAGGGGGAGGAGAGAGTGTACGCGCACAGGTGAGTACAGAGGGGGAGGAGAGAGCGTACGCACACGGGTGAGTACAGAGGGGGAGGACAGAGGGGAGGAGAGAGGGGGAGGAGAGAGTGTACGCACACGGGTGAGTACAGAGGGGGAGGAGGAGAGGGGGAGAGGGGGAGGAGAGAGTGTACGCACACGGGTGAGTACAGAGGGGGAGGAGAGGGGGGGAGGAGAGAGTGTACGCGCACAGGTGAGTACAGAGGGGGAGGAGAGAGGGGAGGAGAGAGAGGGGAGGAGAGAGTGTACGCACACGGGTGAGTACAGAGGGGGAGGAGAGAGTGTACGCGCACAGGTGAGTACAGAGGGGGAGGAGAGAGGGGAGGAGAGAGAGGGGGTGGAGAGAGGGGGAGGAGAGAGATGACACGCACAGGTGAGTACAGAGGGGGAGGAGAGAGGGGGGGGAGAGGGGGAGGAGAGAGTGTACGCACACGGGTGAGTACAGAGGGGGAGGAGAAGGGGTGGGTAGAGAGAGTACGCGCACAGGTGAGTACAGAGGGGGAGGAGAGAGCGTACGCACACGGGTGAGTACAGAGGGGGAGGAAAGAGTGTACGCACACGGGTGAGTACAGAGGGGGAGGAGAGAGGGGAGGAGAGAGTGTACGCGCACAGGTGAGTACAGAGGGGGAGGAGAGAGCGTACGCACACGGGTGAGTACAGAGGGGGAGGACAGAGGGGAGGAGAGAGAGAGAGAGGAGAGAGAGTGTACGACACGGAGTGAGTACAGAGGGGGGGGGGAGGAGAGGGGGGAGAGTGGGGGGAGAGAGAGGGAGCCTTACAGGAGAGGTGTACACACTTTGGGTGAGTACAGAGGGGGGAGGAGAGGGGAGGAGAGAGTGTCACAGTGCAGAGGGGAGAGAGGGGAGAGGGGAGGAGGAGGTGCCTTACTGGTGTAGGGGGAGGCAGAGGAGTACAGAGCGCTGAGAGGAGGAGGCGTGCGCTAGGAGTACAGAGGGAGAGAGAGGAGAGGAGAGAGTGTACGCGCACAGGTGAGTACAGAGGGGGAGGAGGTTTCGTCACGCCTGGGTGAGTACAGAGGGGAGGAGAGAGGGGAGGAGAGAGGGGAGGAGAGAGGGGGAGGAGAGAGTGTACACACACGGGTGAGGAGAGAGGGGGGAGGAGAGAGCGTATGCACACGGGTGAGTACAGAGGGGGAGGAGAGGGAGAGGAGAGAGTGTACGCACAAAGGTTAGTACAGAGGGGGAGGAGAGAGGGGGAGGAGAGAGTGTACACACACGGGTGAGTCAGGAGGGGGAGCTTCATGAGTATCTATCTACACTTTATGCATCGATCTGTGCCACAAAATGATAAGAACAAGTTAAAAGTGTCAAATAAACGGGTCACCGGCGACTCCAATGTTAAATGTGTTCAATCTGTCAGAGTTCAACCAGGCCAGGTCTGAACTGGACTGACACAGAGCAGTCACACATAACGTGCTGGTTTATGTTCCTGGAGCAGACGTTAGAGCTTCGTTCAGACTGTCATGACGCCTGATGTCCATCTGAGTGTGTGAGTGTCAGACGCTCACAGCTGCTCAGCTCTTATTCCTCTCACGCTGAAGTGAACATTCTGTAAAACCCTCTGAATCACTGTCTGTGCTGCAGGTGAAGAAGAACCTCCTGAACGTGACGTACCACATCGCTCAGTACACCAGCATCATCGCCGAGCTCCGCGGAGAAATCCAGAGGCTGCAGAAGAAGATCAGCGAGCAAGACCGAAGACAGAGCTCTGAGCGCGCCGATATACGACACGTGCAGGGTGAGGCATATACGACACGTGCAGGGTGAGGCGTATACGACACGTGCAGGGTGAGGCGTATACGACACGTGCAGGGTGAGGCATATACGACACGTGCAGGGTGAGGCATATACGACACGTGCAGGGTGAGGCATATACGACACGTGCAGGGTGAGGCATATACGACACGTGCAGGGTGAGGCATATACGACACATGCAGGGTGAGGCATATACGACACGTGCAGGGTGAGGCATATACGACACATGCAGGGTGAGGCATATACGACAAGTGCAGGGTGAGGCATATACGACACATGCAGGGTGAGGCATATACGACACATGCAGGGTGAGGCATATACGACACATGCAGGGTGAGGCATATACGACAAGTGCAGGGTGAGGCATATACGACAAGTGCAGGGTGAGGCACATACGACACGTGCAGGGTGAGGCATATACGACACGTGCAGGGTGAGACGTATACGACACGTGCAGGGTGAGGCATATACGACACGTGCAGGGTGAGGCATATACGACACGTGCAGGGTGAGGCATATACGACACGTGCAGGGTGAGGCATATACGACACGTGCAGGGTGAGGCACATACGACACGTGCAGGGTGAGGCATATACGACAAGTGCAGGGTGAGGCATATACGACAAGTGCAGGGTGAGGCATATACGACACGTGCAGGGTGAGGCATATACGACACGTGCAGGGTGAGGCACATACGACACGTGCAGGGTGAGGCACATACGACACGTGCAGGGTGAGGCACATACGACACGTGCAGGGTGAGGCATATACGACACGTGCAGGGTGAGGCATATACGACACGTGCAGGGTGAGGCGTATACGACACGTGCAGGGTGAGGCGTATACGACACGTGCAGGGTGAGGCATATACGACACGTGCAGGGTGAGGCACATACGACACGTGCAGGGTGAGACATATACGACACGTACAGGGTGAGGCGTATACGACACGTGCAGGGTGAGGCATATACGACACGTGCAGGGTGAGGCACATACGACACGTACAGGGTGAGGCACATACGACACGTACAGGGTGAGGCACATACGACACGTACAGGGTGAGGCATATACGACACGTGCAGGGTGAGGCATATACGACACGTGCAGGGTGAGGCACATACGACACGTGCAGGGTGAGGCATATACGACACGTACAGGGCCCATGTACAGGATGTACCTCTTTGTCGGAGACAGTTCCTGACACGGGGCTCTTTCTGACTCTTCGCGCTTCAGTCACAGTAAACATGTGGTGCTACATGATGATGTCACCAGGCCACGGCTCGGTTTGTCAGGTGTGAGTCACAGCCACACACCCTTGAGCACGGGACGGTTACAAAAGCCTCATAATATCATGTTTATTGTTTATTGTATAAAAGTAAATAAATAGGTCATGTAGAGCGGGGCATGGAGTGCAGTAGTGTAAGTGTTTGTTTGTCTTCAGCGGAGGTCCAGGCTCACTCGTCTCATCAGAGCAGAGCGGAAGTGGAGCGTCTGCGGGAGCAGCTCCTTCAGGGCTTCAGGGAGCAGATGGAGATCAGGAGGAACCTGATGGAGCTGGAGAATTCCAACATGGAGCTGCAGGTGGAGACGTCCAGGCACCTGCTCACCATCGCAGAGTACGAGCACCATCACCTCACTTTAAACTAGGACTGTGACCAACCATTAGTTTAGTGGTTTCTATTGTACAACTAAAGTGTCACAGAGAGGACAATACTTCTGTAAGGTGTAAGGTAAGACTTCTGATTTAAACGCATGTGTGTTTGGTTTGTTTGAAGCTGGGAGCAGGAGCGTAGCCGGCGCAGGAGGAAGTGGAGGTCGGAGCAGCAGAAAGAGAGCGAGAGCAAAGAGGAGAGCGAGAAGGACTGGGACAGCTCCGAGTCTGCGCCCGACTCCTCTGAGACTCAGGAAGTGTCCACAGCCCGAGAAAACCTGCTGCTGCTGATGAGCGATCAGAAACGCATCCACAAACAGAAGGTTAGAGCGGCGGGGCGGGGACCAGACTCAGGACACGAGACGAGAACCTCGACAAGTAAATCCTGCGATTCAGCTCAAAGTTTTGACCTCACCATTTTAATTCATTTTCTTTTATATTTTTGCTGTCATTGGAGCTTTGCTGTTTGAAGATGTAACTTACCAGCAGAAAATGAGCTGCGCCCATGCGTCTAATATAATATTTAATATAATATCTGGAGGGAATCGCTGCCTAAACCGTTCATGAGTCGCCCCCTGTGGCCGCTCCATTGGAACTGCAGCAAAAAAATCCTCAGTAGAAAGCATTTTTCCCACAGAGCACATTGTAAACACAAACTGCTCATGCTCAGCTGACAGGGACTGACAGGGACTGACAGGGACCTACAGGGACCTACAGCTTTCACAAAGTCAGATTTTGTGGCGATTTTTACCTCTTTTCAGATCATTAACTTTTTTTCTGGTTCAAAATCCTTCCGTTTTCTTTAAAACTGCTTTTTAATCTTTAGCTTCAGTTCGTTCTGTTCCGTGCTGCTCCGCTCTGCAGCTCTCGCTCTGATTGGTCAGAGTCATAATCCTGCGTCTCTTCCGGTCCACTCAAACCAGAAGATCGAGCTAACCGCTAAAGGCTAAACTAGCGACATGCGCTAGCGAGCACGACCCAGTGGCTTCAACAGGCGGCCATCTTGTTCTTGCGGGCTTGACATCATCTACTGATAATTTTAGTAGTTGTCGAGTCCAGGGGTCCCCAATCTTTTCTGGCTGTGACCCCCAAAATAGCCATGCAACCGACTCGTGACCCCCAGAGTAAAAGGAACAATAATTTAAAGTGTGTAAAGCATGTTAAATCAGGTTTAATATTGGTTATTTTATTACTTATCAGGCCCTATTTCACTAAAAGATACTATTTTAATAGAAAAAAGAGCAAATACAGGGTCATATTTATTCAAATTAGATCTTGAAATCATCTCGCGACCCCCCGGGATGTCCCGACCCCGACTTTGGGAACCACTGATCTAGTCGGCAATAATTTTGTCAATTAATCAAACAATTATCTCTAGAAAAGATTTCAAAGATAGTCATCTCGTCATCACAAAGATGAGGATTTATTTCCTCAAAATGAATAAAACTAAAACTAAACAAATCTTCATCAGTCTTTCATATTCTCTCTAGAAGTCTTCAGTCGCAATATTTCAATCTCTATTTGGTCGATAAAGTCTCAGTGTTCATTAAATAATTGCTTGACTTTCGACTCCTTAAATAATTGTTGGCTGCAGCTCTAACCCAGAGACACTGAAGAACGAGTCAAACACAGAGCACACATTTGGGGCTCTACCTCACCCCTCTCTCACCCCCCTCCCTCAGAGCTCGTTGGAGCGTCGTCTGGCTCTGCTCCGGGACCAGGCGCGGGGCGTGGAGGACCTGCTGCCTCAGAGGGTGAGCTGTGAGGAGCAGAGGCAGGTGCTGGGGCTGCTCTGTAAAGTGCACGAGCTGGAGGTGGAGAAGGCCGAGATGCAGTCGTCCGCTCTGCTCAAAGACAACCTGCTGCGGAGGAAGGAACACGTGGTGCAGAGGTTTGAGAGACACCGGCAGCTCTGCGACCAGATCATCCAGAGACAGAGGCAGTTCATACACGGTGAGGGCCCTGACCACTGTGCCCACTGTGGGACTGTGGGACTGTGAGACTGTGAGTGTGGGACTGTGAGTGTGAGACTGTGAGACTGTGCCCACTGTGGGACTGTGGGACTGTGAGACTGTGCCCACTGTGGGACTGTGAGTGTGAGACTGTGAGACTGTGCCCACTGTGGGACTGTGGGACTGTGAGACTGTGCCCACTGTGGGACTGTGAGTGTGAGACTGTGCCCACTGTGGGACTGTGGGACTGTGAGACTGTGCCCACTGTGGGACTGTGAGACTGTGCCCACTGTGGGACTGTGAGTGTGAGACTGTGAGACTGTGCCCACTGTGGGACTGTGGGACTGTGAGACTGTGCCCACTGTGGGACTGTGAGTGTGAGACTGTGAGACTGTGCCCACTGTGGGACTGTGGGACTGTGAGACTGTGCCCACTGTGGGACTGTGAGTGTGAGACTGTGAGACTGTGCCCACTGTGGGACTGTGGGACTGTGAGACTGTGCCCACTGTGGGACTGTGAGACTGTGCCCACTGTGGGACTGTGAGACTGTGAGACTGTGCCCACTGTGGGACTGTGAGACTGTGAGACTGTGCCCACTGTGGGACTGTGAGACTGTGAGACTGTGCCCACTGTGGGACTGTGAGACTGTGAGACTGTGCCCACTGTGGGACTGTGAGACTGTGAGTGTGGAACTGTGGGACTGTGAGTGTGGGACTGTGAGACTGTGAGTGTGGAACTGTGGGACTGTGAGTGTGGGACTGTGAGACTGTGAGTGTGAGACTGTGGGACTGTGAGTGTGGGACTGTGAGACTGTGAGTGTGAGACTGTGGGACTGTGAGTGTGGGACTGTGAGACTGTGGGACTGTGAGTGTGGGACTGTGAGACTGTGAGTGTGAGACTGTGGGACTGTGAGTGTGGAACTGTGGGACTGTGAGTGTGGGACTGTGAGACTGTGAGTGTGAGACTGTGGGACTGTGAGTGTGGGACTGTGAGACTGTGGGACTGTGAGTGTGGGACTGTGGGACTGTGAGTGTGAGACTGTGAGACTGTGAGTGTGAGACTGTGGGACTGTGAGTGTGAGACTGTGAGACTGTGAGTGTGAGACTGTGGGACTGTGAGACTGTGAGTGTGAGACTGTGGGACTGTGAGTGTGAGACTGTGAGACTGTGAGTGTGAGACTGTGGGACTGTGAGTGTGAGACTGTGAGACTGTGAGTGTGAGACTGTGGGACTGTTGTGCACAGTTTGGTTATGTAAAATAAGGACCCAAAGACTCAGCCCTGTCTAATGACTTTGGACAGCTTTTTTATGGTGATGATGGCACAGATTAAAAGTATAAATTGAATCAAATTTGAGATTGTTCAGAATGAAGAGAAAAAATTATGATGAATTTCTTTTTGCCATATTGACCTTGTAGTTATGCAGGTGTTATGTTAAAGTGAGTGTTCTTCTTGTTCTCAGACCACAGCCTGCTGGTGCCTCCTCAGCTGCAGCAGCTCTACGACGTTTACATGAAAGAAGCCGACGAGAGACGACTGGAGCGAGCGCTGGCTCTGGACGCGGCCACGGCACGATACGCCATCAAGGTCTGAACGTCCTGCTGTAGACCGGGTTTAGACTGGGTTTAGACCTGCTGTAGACCTGCTGTAGACTGGGTTTAGACCTGCTGTAGACCAGGTTTAGACTGGGTTTAGACCTGCTTGTAGACCAGGTTTAGACTGGGTTTAGACCTGCTTGTAGACCAGGTTTAGACTGGGTTTAGACCTGCTGTAGACTGGGTCTAGACCTGCTGTAGACCAGGTTTAGACTGGGTTTAGACCTGCTTGTAGACCAGGTTTAGACTGGGTTTAGACCTGCTTGTAGACCAGGTTTAGACTGGGTTTAGACCTGCTTGTAGACCAGGTTTAGACTGGGTTTAGACCTGCTGTAGACTGGGTCTAGACCTGCTTGTAGACCAGGTTCAGACTGGGTTTAGACCTGCTGTAGACTGGGTCTAGACCTGCTTGTAGACCAGGTTTAATACAATACACTATCAAAGTCTGAGTGTATCGCTTTAGAATGGGTTTAGGTCTTATTTATTGAAGCACTAAACACATTTCAAAAAGATGACTTGATAATAAAGAATATTTGGGCTCTTTACAACAGTCCAGCCATGAGAATTAAAATGAGTGGTCACTTTAAAGACCGGCTGATGCGACACAGGGTTGTGCTTTGTACCCCTTCTTGTTCACTTTGTATCTGGAACCATTGGCCCAATATATAAAACAATCGAAAACAGTCAGTGGAGTTACAATTGATGGGATGGAACATAAAATTACATGTTATTTGGATGATGCTCCATTGTTTTTGACCAAACCAGAGACTTCATAACTATGTGATGTATTCCCTTCATAATAATGGCCCTCCGACCTTTTTAATGGCAAATAGTCTCTGAAATATTAAGGAGCAGTTAATTTATTATGTGGACTATGTTTGGTCCTGGTCTTGGACTGTCTACTCCAGGATTAGGTCAGAGTTTAGTCTTGGTTTTGTCCCAGTTTTGATGTGGTGAATGTGCCAGTGTGAATGCAACCGTAGTCCTGGCTTAGACCTGGCTTAGACCTGGGTCAGACCTGGTTTAGACTCTCTTCTTTGTTCTTCAGGAGGGCTCTCTGCCAAAGATCTCGCTCCCGGTCCACAATCGGGACCAGACCTTGGACTTGGACTCGGACCAGGAGAGTCTGAGGAACGTGAGACTTGAGAGAGCGAAGAGTAAAACGAGGAGACACACACTGCCCCCGATCCTGCCCGAACCAGAGCTGTGAGGACCAAACACACCTTTAAACTTTAATAACGAGAACCTCTTTAATAATACATGGTAACGTGTGTGTGTTTGGGTCAGGGACAATAACAGAGTCTTCAAAAACAGTCCTCACGCTCAAAGGATCAAGAACTCGTCCGTCGTGACTCCTCCTCCCATCCACATCAACGGCAAGAACCGAGAGGTAACTCACGCTTTAGTCACGCTTAATATAGTCCTGCTTTAGACCTGGTCCAGTCCTGGTTTAGTTCTGGTTTAGACCTGGTCCAGTCCTGGTGTAGACCCGCTGTAGTCCTGGTCCAGTCCTGGTGTAGACCCGCTGTAGTCCTGGTCCAGTCCTGGTTTAGACCCGCTGTAGTCCTGGTCCAGTCCTGGTTTAGACCCGCTGTAGTCCTGGTCCAGTCCTGGTCCAGTCCTGGTCCAGTCCTGGTCCAGTCCTGGTCCGGTCCTGGTTAAACCCTGCTCTCTGTGTCTCAGCTGCAGCCGCTCGTGCCGGACTCGTTCCTGAGTTACAGTCTTCTGTCTCACAGCGTCAGCTCTCACCTCGACTCCTCCCCCGAGAGCAGTGAGGCGGGGGCGGAGCTAACACACTCAGGTGAGGAGGGGGCGGAGCTAACACTCTCAGGTGAGGAGGAGGCGGGGCTTATAGCCTTTCTGTGTGACTTTGCATGTTTTATCTGTGTCGACATAAGTTTCTTTCTCAAACTGCCGGTTGAGTTTAGATCGAGCTCCTGCTCATAGAACCAGGGTTACATAGATGAACTGAGCTTGTGTTTTCATGCATGTTCTACCTGTGTCTGTGGTACCAGGAGCACACATGGAGCACACATGGAGCACACATGGAGCACACATGGAGCACACATGGAGCACACATGGAGCACACATGGAGCACACATGGAGCACACATGGAGGGCATCTGTGTCTCTGGTTCTCTCGCTCTGTCATTCACACGACATTCACCCACGATTTAAACATTTTGTCTTAAAGGAACAGAGCGCTCAGTCGTCTGCGTCACGTGACACGAGCTCATTCTCTGAGGACTGTAATGCACTTTTTATATTTAACCTTTAAACCCTGAATAACCCCCCCTCCCCCCCCTCTCTCTCCCCCTCTCCCCCCTCTCTCTCCCCCTCAGAGCGGGAGCAGATCTTGAAGGGCGTGCAGAACATTGTGGTGAAGGCGGCGCGGCGCCGCTCTCGAGCTCTAGAGGGCGACGCTCTGCGCTTCCCTCCCCCGTCTCCCCTGGACCCGCACAAACAGAGGAGTAGCCTGTCCCTGAGCGCGGCGCCCCCCGCTGGAGCTCCGCTCCGGCGCAGACAGCCCAGCCCCGAACTCACGCACGCCACGTCCGACGACAACCTGTCGAGCAGCACCGGGGACGGGCCCCAGAGCCAGAGCGGCCCCAAGACCCGCAGCAAACAGGGGCCCGGCAAGAACCAGACGCCCCGAGAGACGAGGGAGAGCGAGGGGCGCAGGAGGAAGAGGAGGAGCCGCTCCTTCGAGGTCACCGGACAAGCTGTGAGTGCGGCCCTGTCCCGCAACGAGTCATGACCAGAAACATGCAGTAGTTTATTATCCACGAGACACAGACGAAGTCATGACATTCTGTAGTTTATCAGTGACACAACACGTTATAAAGAAATGTTCTCCAGGAAAAGCTCAAAACACACGTCACACGTGACAGAGCTGCTGCAGTTTGATCACAAACATACTATAACAACTAAAAAGGGAAGAGAATAAAAGCAGATAAACAATGCACTCTTTTTGATCACACACAGTTGAACTCATGACCTTGTGTTGAGCTGAAGTGTCCTTTATCTCCCCCTAAGCTCTACACCAGTGATTCATAAACTTTTTAACCCAAGTACCACCAAAGAAAAGATCTGGCTTTTTGAGTTCCACCAAATCTAAACTGGGTCAGGACTATTTCAGGTGTAAATCAGTGGAACACACCATCGTCACAGAAGTTTTAATCAGAAATTGACAAAAGTAAGAGCAAAAAATGTGAATAAAATGTTCTCTAAATGAAGTAAACAGTGCAGTTAAAGAATTGTCCACGTACCACAAGTGGAACATACACCACAGTTTGAGAAACACTGCTCTGTACAGGCGCAACAACACGAGAAACTACTTTCACTTTACATTTTACCTTTTAAAGTTGAATCAAACAAAAGCTCCTCGGACAAACATTCGGCAAATTTGCGCCCTTGTGCCCTTGTGCCGTTGTGCCCTTGTGCCCTTGTGCCCTTGTGCCGTTGTGCCCTTGTGCCCTTGTGCCCTTGTGCTGACTGAAGTGTGTGCTCAGCTCCCTCAGACGAAGGCGGCCCAGAGGCTCCGCCCCCTCGACAGCACCTCAGACCCGCACCTCCACATCGGGGCGGCTCCCGTGCCCCGAGCCCCCAGAGGAGCGGCCGGAGCGGGACGAGGACGAGCGGCGCAGCCCACCAGCCTCCAGACAGGTCACCCCCTGCACCTGTCACTGCACCTGCACCTGTCACTGCACCCCGCACCTGTCACTGCACCCCGCACCTGTCAGAGCACCACACAGAGCGGCAAAAACATGACTCTACGATCAAATACGCCGCTGGGTTTGTCCCAGAGCATCAGAAGGATCAAAAATCAGGCCAAAGCTCTCAAGACTATTATTCTGACCATCTGATTATTTCTTAATTTATTCCTTTTCCTCACATGAAGCTGCTGAATATGATAAACATAAACAGAAAGCTGTAACTCTTATTTCTAGTCAAATACACCTTTCAAGGATGAATTAAACTATAAAAATACCTTTAAATTCAGAAAAATGTTATAGGACCTGGACCTTTTCACTTTAGTACAAGTTCCTCAAACTCATTTTTAGTTAAATCAGCTTCAGCTTTGAAAGAGGAATTGTCAAAACCAACAGAAGCCCAAACGAGTGTCACTCAGAGCGTCCTCTTTACTCTTATATTTAACAAAGAAAAGCCAGACAGAATGTCACATCTGACTTTCCTCTGAGCAGAGCTCGTCCACGTGGAATCAGAGTCAATCAGACAGAGGGCTGCAGCTAACGATTATTTTGGTAATCGATTAGTTATTAATCGAAAGGCCCCGTCAGTCTGATCCATTTGAGCCCGATGAAGCCGAAGTGAAGTCGTTTGAGGACGTCCTGGAGAAATCTACAGACAAAAGGTTATTTTCATCAAAAACACAACATTTACACATTTTCCGCAGCATTTTTGTGCCATTCCTGCTCTGAGTCATAAAACCTGTGCCATGTTTTGGAATGTATTGACCAGTTAATTATAGATTATTCGATCACTTAATTAGTTAACCACTTTAACTTGTGGCAGCCCTAGTCCAGACATTTGTTTGTGTCCAGAGGCTTCAGAAACAAATGAGGCCCATTTTAGTCCGAGGTTTTAGGACAAACAGGCCGTCGTGGTCAGGGCTGAAGTGTTTGTTCTGTCCCAAAGCACAAACAAAGACCATGAAGCTCCTGGAGATCACACACAAACCGACGTAAACAGTGGATTTATTTGTTAAAAAGGCGGATTAATCTCACGATTCACACCTAATCTCAAGATAAATTATTCCTTTCTGCTGTTGTGAATATAAATGATTTAAAATCCCCCCAAAATAATTAAGCGACTACGAAATGTTGACCAAGACTTCATGGACCGATTAATTGACTAAATAACTAAAGTAGGGCTGCAACAAGTTAATTGATTAATCACAACTAATTGATTATAGAAACAGTTGTCAACCAATTAAGTAATCGGATAATCGTTAACGGATCCACACACAGACTCCAAAACATGGCACAGGTTTTATGACTCAGAGCAGGAATGGCACAAAAATGCTGCGGAAAATGTGTAAATGTTGTGTTTTTGATGTAAATATTCTCCACCAGGACACTTTATCACACTTTATCTGCTCAAACAGAGTAAAAGTGTCACATCCACAGGCCTTTTGCGTTCGAAACAACGAGCGATTAATCGAAAGAATAAGAGCTCAACTAAACGATTACCAAAATAATCATTAGTTACAGCCTTAAACTAACAGCCCTAAAAATCTGATGTTAAACAATTCTAAATCTGGTATCAAAACTACTGCTCATTTGAGCAAATACTGACACAAAAAATAACTTTAACAGGACAAATCTGGCCTTTTGTGAACAGTTTTAGAATGAACTTGAGCTTTAACCGAACTAATATTAGACCATAATGTGTTGAAAATGTCTTTGACCTAAAAACCAGAACTAAAACTCAATTATCATCAGAAATAAAGTATATTCCACAGTAACATGACACCACTTTGTTATAAAAGTCTGTTATAGAGAGTCTGTTTGTCCTGATAATTAGGATTGAATCACAATTATTCACATTTATCGCTCCAGCTCAGGAGTAAATTGTGTAAAACTATTTGCAGCAGATGAACAACAGCTCTTTAAAATGTAGATTTATTCAAACTTTTTAAATGTTGATCATTTGTTCTTCTTCAGGCTCAGAGTCCACTCCTCTGTCGAACCTGAAGAGAATCCCACAACTCAGGCCTCAACCTCTGCTTTACATCAGCTCCACCAACGCCCAGAGACCGAGGAGGAACTGAGCCAGGACTGGACCTGGACCTGGACCTTGACCGGGATCTGGATCTGGACCTGGACTGGACCTGGACCGGGACCTGGACTCAATAAACCAACACCAGCACTAAACCTGGACAAGAGGCTCACACGGCTTTAGCACAAAACACTTCTTTTTATAGAGATTTTTTTCATCAATAGTTCTCAGTTTTTGCGACGTCCTGGAGCCAAAGTACGACAAGAGCTCGGTTTAATTATTTTAAAAAGTACAGACACGTGTGCAAAATGATGGACGTAAAAGTAAACGTTTCACATGAGAAATCTGCTTAAAAATGTCCCTTTTACAGTAAAAGAACTAAAAGAGTTAAATGTGGTTGTCTTCATAAAAATTGTGCTGATATTTGGTCCACAAAAGCTACTGAATCAATAACTTATTAATTTATCAAGTTATATTTAGTTATACGTCTTTGTTTGCTCAAAGTGGAGTAGAACGTGCTGATGCTGCTCTCAAATAAAGTAAAAATCGACTGAAATATTTTACTTAAAGCCCCATCGTTTAAGATTTCAGACAAAATAGACTGTTCTGTTTTTATTGCGTTAAAAACATCCAGAAAACCAGAAGGAACGCCAGACACAGGAAGAACATGCAAACTCCAGACTAAAAAAACAACTTCTTTACAAAACAAAAAGACCAAAGTCATCTCATTTTTCTCAGACAACACTCCGATCCAGTGCTCTGCCTCCAGGACCTGTTTAGATGATTTTCAATAAAATAGTTTCTGAAACATGTGGCTTTTGCGTGTGCCCTTTTTGGTCGAAGCCTTTTTATGTAAACTTGTTTTTTTGTTTTTAATTCTAGAAAGAAAAGTTATTTAACTATTGCCTTTTCTTGCATGTTACCAAAATGTACACATTGTTTTAATAATTAAGACTTTCTATGCTTTATTTTGTACATTTTTTATTTGTAAACAAAAAAATAAATTAAGAGAAATAAAAAATAAAGTGTTTTCGCTTTCTTTTCTTTTTTTAAGTTCATATCTTTTTACGTCAGAAAAAAAAATTTAATGACTCAAACTTTAAACCAGTGTAGTATTCGCTGTATCCACCAGAGGGAGACAAACCATTCAGATAAATGCCATTTTGACAAAGAAAAAACCCCAAATTACAGAATGAAGGCAAAATAGGAACAAAAAGAAGCCATTCCTTAATACACTTATAAAGATGATCTTACGTCGGATAAGTAAAAAAAAAAGCAATAATGTTAACTTCCCAGGGTAGTTAATGGTAGAAATCGATCGGTAAGGATAGAAAAGTACTATTTTAATGTCTCAAAATTGTACTTTGGCTTCAAAAAAGGTATAATTTTTGGTAAAGTCTGTAGATAAAATGAAAAACTACATTTATGTGTAATCATGTGCTTTAAATCTCCAGTAAATGCAGTAAAATCCAATGTTAAATGTGTTTAAAGCATGTTTCTGAGGCTTTTAGAGTCACAAAACCTCCTGTATTTTTCATATTTTGTGATTTTATGCGGTTAATCTCAGTTTCTTCAGTGAAATCACGTTATGTTCAACTTCATTTTTGCCAACATTCTAGAATTTAAAATGTTTTTGCTTAAAGTGTACAATATACTTGCATATGACCATTATTATTTTCATTTTTAAACTTGTTTTCAGTTTTAACAAGGTTTTTTTTTGTATTAAAATCGTATAATTTGCTAACCCTCCCTCTTCACTTTACTGGCGGACATTTCCACCAATAGCCGCGCTGCTTTTCCAGACTGACACTCGCCGTAACCAATCGCGTCCGTGGTCGGCGCTGGTGGGCGGGGCTTGTCTTGGGCTGATTCGTAACCCGCCGGAGCCGCAGAGAAGCGGACGGAACATGGCGCGGACCGTTCTAGGATCAGCCCGGGTTTAAAGCTCCAAACGCGGCCTGGCGGTGAGTCCCACACGGCCCCGAACACCCGCTCCGACGCGACTCACACCTGCGCGCAGGAAAACTCGCGTTTTTGAGCGATAAATCATGTTTTACACCCGTTTTTATCGTTAATCCCCCGCGGTTGGCTTTAGCTTCAGAGCGTGGCCGCCATTTTGAGTTTGACAAATAAAATGCACAGTTTTTATGAAGCTTCAACAAGTACTTTTTAATCTTTTTTTTTTTTTGCTTAAATGTTTGTAATGTAAATGCAACTTTATTAAATAAGTATATTAAAGCTCCAAATACACCTTGAATAAGTTTTACCTGGCGCATATTATTTTTTTTAATTTAGTTTCTAGTTTTTTTCTTCATAATCATTTGTAATATTTTTTCGGCCGCAACGATTAATCGTCATAATCGTGACTTGTTGACTATGAAAATAAGTTGTAATCGTTATCTGGAACATACAAACTGACTACAGACGAAAGAGCTTTTAAAACAAACAAAGCAGCATCATTTTATCAAAATGTCAACAACAACAAAAGAATAAACTATTTGTCACTTTATTCGCAAATATTTTCTGTCTAGAAGCCTTCAGTTCCTTATTTAAACCTTTATTTGATTTAAAATGTGTTTAAAAAGTCTTGATGTACAAAGATAAATAATCGTTTTTAATCGTCTTCTAAAAATAATCATTAGTTACAGCCAACAAACAAACTAAAACTAAGCCATAACACATTTAGGCTTCAAGAGTTACATAAAATTAGTCCCACAATTTCAAATATCAACAGTAATTTTGCTTATTTGATGATCATACTTATATTTGGCCGTAATAAAACAACATTAAGCACTTTTCAAGATTCTCAAAGAGGCTTTACAGAATATATAACAGTAAAATTGCACAAACTGTGCAAAATATCATCTTTTTTCTGCACTTTTGTTACACTTTATGAGTCATTGTGCACACAGGAACTCAAGAGTAAAACTTGTTTAGAAACTTGTTCTATGTCAATATTTAAATAAAGCTGTTTACAGTTCATACGACTAATTATTGGAGCTGCAATTAATGATTCTTTTAGTAGTTAAAGAGTCAAACAACACTTTTTAAACATCTATTAACCAAGTAAAGGTTGAAATATGTTGATCGACTTTTAGATTGAGAATATTTATGAAAAAAGTGAAGTATTGATGAAAATTTGAAATAGTTTATTGTTTTGTGTCGTTTTTATATAATAATGGCACTGTCTTTGTTTTAAAATGTGTTTCAGAGTCTGTTTAATGCAGAAACAATTAGTTAAAAAATATGATTACCATAATTATTTATAGCTGACTTGTCAAGATTAGTTAAATAATTGCTGGGGCTCTACTGTTACAAACTGATAAACTAAAATATTTTGTCTTTTCTTTCAGAATTAACTCAAGAAACTACAAGACCAGACGCAACACGAGAAAAATATGAAGAATTCTCAATGTTTTTGAATCTGGAATGAAAGAAAATAGTTCCAAAACTTTACATAATTAAAGTGGACCTGAGCTAAGACTAAAAACTATAAATAAAGAGTATAAAGACTATACATTTAGCCTTTTATTCAAGCTGAAAGTGTGAAACCATGGACCCGACGCAGAGGGTTGTGGGTCTGAATCCTCAGACAAACATGGTCTTCACTGTGGTCAAACCCGTCATGGGGATTCTACAAGTCTCTCCTCAAGAATCCACGGCGGCTCTTCAGCAGAACGCCGCGGCTCAGAACATGAACCTGGTCCCGCCGCAGATGGGCCTGAACCCGGACGGCGCCGAGGCCCAGGACCCAGGCCCGGATCTGGGTCTGGAGCAGGACTTCGGGGCCGGGGAGTCGGGGCCGTGCAGCGTGGAGCACCTGCCTTTCGCTGAGGTGTCGTCGCTCCTCGATCCGAACATGAAAGGATCCAAAGCCAGTGAGAAAATCCTCTGTTCAGGATCAAACGTTTGCACAAAATGAAGCCGCGGAGGCTCAGGTCAGAGCGGAGGACGAGCGGCTCGACTGTGGCAGAATTATACCAGATTTAAAGCTGATACGTCATAAAAAGAGCAAATATTGTCTCTGTATGTCAGTTTATCTCTATCTTTGAGCTTCAAAAAGTGTCCTTTTAATCAAATGCATTATTAAATTGTTATTTTTATTAGAGTAGAGGGAGAAAATAATAATAATTCAAGAAAAAACCTCTTCAATCACAAACTCTGGACACATTAAATCTCAAAAGGGATCAATTTACAGAAACTGACAGTTTAAACCACCAAGTGTTATCAGGCATTATTATCTGTAAAATCATAACTATAGACTCTTTAAAAGTTTGTGAACCAAAACATTCTAAATTCAGAACGGAGGCAAATATGATTTCACTGAGAAACTGGGATTAACCTCAGAATATCACAAAATATGACAAATGTAGATGATTTAGTGTCAGTAAAAGCCTCAGACACATGTGAGTGACATCAGAGCAGCTTAAACACATTTATTATTGTATTTTACATCATGTTTGAGCAAATTATCATAAACTCTTTGCATTTTTGATGAAGGAACAATACAGATTTATGGGTTTTACTGGAAAATACTCACAGAAATGTTGAACCCACAATAATTTTTCATTTTATCTAGAGATATATTAGATACTATTCCATAAATTAGATTCTTTGAAACTAAAATACAATAGATCTAATGTGAGACAATCATTCAAACATTTACAGTCGGCTTCATTTGCCTCCAGACATTATAAACTTTACTCAAACTGGACAAACAGGACACTTCAACGACAGCTAAATTCAGGGCCGCTGCTAGCTTTTTTGGTGCCCTATGCAAAATGTCTTGATGGTGCCCCCCCATCATTTCTTACCATGTTCATTTTATTATCTTAAATTAAATACACAATATATAGTACTATAAACACAAGATGGAAATGTAAGTTGCCAACAAAAAATATTAATAAATATTTTAAATAACTAAATAAAAATATTCAAGTGTAAAACAAATACCACCCAATAAAAGTGCAAATACGAATATAGATAGAATCATCCAACAAGTGAAGTCTATGTATATGTATATGTATAAGTATATGTAAACATTAACAGGCAACTGAACAAAAATGACTGCTCCTACAAATGTGTACGTCTACATTTTCTAGCTGCAAAGTTGTTTATCAAGTCATCATATGAGAGCTTCTGTGCCAATTGGTGGTGAGTTCAAAGGGTAAAAGAAACGAAATATTCGTAACTGTAAATGATTACTACTACTACAATGTATTTATTTATTTTTTGCAAAAAATGAATAAAAATAGTTTATTCAGCTTTAAGAAATGCACAGGAACTGTTGTCATTGTGAATGTATCATTGGCATCACATTTATTCACGGATTAAGTGCAATAAAAGCCCACGCACCAAATGTCCCCTAAACGCCTCAGAGTCAGACGTCAGCTGCAGAGTGGCAGGTAATAGGCTCCTCCCTCTCTCTCTCGTCTTCATCTCTCACACTTTGCCTGGGGTCTTGGCCATCCCTGTTCTCTGAGGGAGGAGCCGAGGAGGAAAGAGAGAGAGCCCTTGGCGTCGCGGTTTTATTAAATTACGTGCATGCGCTTCACTTTGGCGAGCGCCACATTCGGCGCCATGGGCACCGCTCGTTTTCGCCACAGGCGGCCACGGCACAGCCGATGTGGTGCCCCCTCAGAGCACTTGGTGCCCTACGCGCTGTGCGTTACGTGCTTTATGGAAGCGGCGGCCCTGGCTAAATTATTAAACAAAATAAATCTAAAATAATTGTCATGACTCTGTTTTGTTTTCAGGGAAGTACTTGATCTCGTACGATGAGATCCGGCGGCGCCTTCAGCCTCCAGAGAAGATGTCCCTGCGCTCCATCGCGGCCTACACCCGAGTGAGCCGCGGTCCTGCCAGCAAGAGGACCCTGCAGGAGTCCCTCACCGTCCTGGGACTGTCCCCCAGCACCACCACCGCCGTGTCCTCCTCCTTCTCCAAACTCACCGAGGGTAAGGACCGGGACTGGGACTGGGACCAGGACTGGACCAGACCAGGACTGGACCAGGACCAGGACCGGGACTGGACCAGGACCAGGACTGTCCCCCAGCACCACCACCGCCGTGTCCTCCTCCTTCTCCAAACTCACCGAGGGTAAGGACCGGGACCAGGACCAGGACCAGGACTGGACCAGACCAGGACTGGACCAGGACCAGGACTGAACCAGGACCAGGACTAATCCAGGACTGTCCCCCAGCACCACCACCGCCGTGTCCTCCTCCTTCTCCAAACTCACCGAGGGTAAGGACCAGACCAGGACCAGGATTTAGGACTGGACCAGGACTGGACCAGGACCAGGACTGAACCAGGACCAGGTCTAAACCAGGTCTAAACCAGGCTGTTTCACTTTTATTCCACAAATATCTTTGGGCTCTGGAGGCAAAATGACCCAAAATATTGCAAAATAATTAAAAACACCTGAAAGACACATAATAAGCATCACATACAACATATTGATGATTTACATTTATTTTTGAGTCATGTAACTACATTTTTGAGCTGGAAATGACTTCAGAGTTATTGAAAAGAGACACAAGTGGTAAATAAACAAAAAACACTGAACACTGGGATTTGTTTTGTACTTTGTGTAGTTTTTATTCACTCGTATTGGAGTTTGAGCTGTCAGTTTTCACCTTGTTAACGTTTAAAGTATGTTTCGTTAATTTTATGACCACAGATCATTTTCTTTTTTAATTTCTGCATTAATTTCTCATCACTTTTACTCCTTCAATCACTTTTAGAGCAGTCACATGACCCAGAACAGTCATAAGAAAAAGGAAAACAATATTTTCTGAAACGAATGATGCACAATACTTGGTGACGATAAAGAAAAGTCAAATAAAATCAGACGATATTAAAGCGGCTCTTGTGTTTCCAGGCGACACCAGAGCTCTGTGCGAGGACATGAAGGACTTCTCTCAGGATTACATCGATTATGAAAACGTGGCCAAACAGCTGATCCCCAAAGTCAACACGGTCCAGCACTGGTCCAAGATCATCGAGACCAAGTGAGTCCCACCTCTGGCTCTGCTCAACTGTACGCTCAGCTTGTTCACTGTAAACCAAAACATTGATCTAAAACAACTGTAGAAACGGCTCCATTGACGACGTCTTTAAAACTTTAGAACTGATTGTCGGCTGTTGGCCCCGCCTTAAAGGGCCTATGACAGGTTGATGCACTAATTTTACTAAAACACAGATAAGATCATTATACTTAAGGTTCTGCTAAAGAATTAATTATATTTATCCCGGGTTGGCCATTTTTTAGGTTAAAATCTTCACTTCCTGGTTCTAAATCATGACATCACACTAGGAAATTCTGTACCTGTCGCCTAGCAACCATGTCATAAACACCTCTAAGGTCACAAAAATGGTTATTTGACAAATAAAAATGTACGGCAACACCTTTATTTTGTTGAATCAGTGTTTAAAGGATCAGAAAAATGTGTTTGTTGGTTGTAAATTGTCCCTCGTGAGTCTCCCTACTGTGACGTCATCGTGTTTTGAAACTCTGCTCTACTTCCTGTAAAGTTCAACATATTTTTCAACTTTCTCCACAAACTGACTCTTGATTGGTGTAAAACTATCATAAATATGTACAACAGGTTTTATTCCACCAAATAAAGTTAAAACTAGAAAATCATAAAAACCTGTCACACGCCCTTTAAAGTGACATTTCACCTTAAAGTGCATATGACAGGTTTTCATGATTTTCTAATTTTGTCTTTGTTTGGTGGAATAAAACCTGTTGTAAATCTAAATTCTAGTTTGACACCGATCAAGAATCAGTTTGTGGAGAAAAGTTGACAAATCTGCAGAAAGTTACAGGAAGTAAACATTGATGACATCACACTGGGGAGACTAGGTTTGTGCATAATTTAAACAAAATAAACTACTTTTTTTTTTTTTACCTTTTATACATTAATTCAACAAAAAATGTGCCCACATGTATTTTTATTTGTAAAATAAATAAAAAATCTGTGACATTAGATGAATTTGGCCCAGTTTACAGTGTGGTTGCTATGGTAATTTCCTAGTGTGATGTCATCATTTATGAAGTAAAACAAAAAAACAAAAACAAAAATGGCTTAACTGGGATAAATTTGTGAAGTGTTTTAGCCAAATTTAAAATATATTTATCTAGACTGCATTTAGTGAAATGAGTAGTTCAACCTGTCAGAGGCCCTTTAAAGTGACATTTCACCTTAAAGTGCACATGACAGGTTTTTATGATTTTCTAATTTTGACTTTATTCAATGTATTAATACCTGTTGCAAATATGAATTATAGTTTTACACCAATTAGGAGCTGGTTGTGGAGAAAAGTTAAAAAACATTTTGAAAATTACAGGAAGTAAACAAACCGATGACATCACACTGTGGAGACAAAGGTTATGCATAATTTACACAAAAGAAATCACTTTTTCGACTCTTTACACATTAATTCAACAAAAAATAAAGGTGTTCACATGTGTTTTTCTTTGTCAAATGAAAAAAATCTTGTACTAGATGAGTTTTGGTCCAGTGTACAGGATGTTTCTTGGTAATTTCCCAGTGTGATGTCATCATTTACAACCAGGAAGTAAAATTGAAAACCTAAAAAATTGCTAAACCAGGGTAGAAATTTTAAAGATTTTATCAGAATTTGAAATATATTTATCTTAACTGCATTTTAATTCATTAAGTAGTACAACCTGTCAGAGGCGATATTACGTGTTTTTTGTATCGTTATTGTCCTTAAACCTGCTCTTGAGAACCTTTACTTTGACATCTCATTGTTTAAAACGTAAAAAATAAAATTAACATCTGTATCTCTGCCTTTCTCACGGAACTGACTTAGTTTTGGCGCCATCTACTGGCTGCTTGGCTCTTACACAAGTCAAATAATAACCTTGAGAGTTTGTGAAGAAATGAGTTTATCGAGCAGTTAGTGATCGTGTTTAGAGGCAGAAAAGCTCAGAACCAGAAAGAACAAAACACCAGCCTTTAATACGACTGAGACGCTTTAATGTCGCCGGGTGAGAGGCCTCTGCATTTGACCCGTCCTGTCCCTGGGTTAAACCTAAGCCTCGGGGAGCGGGCCGTCCTCCGGTGTCTGCAGTGTCAGGTGTCTTTGTAAATCAACATATGAACAATAATAACTGACCAATCAGGAGCTTGTGCCCCGCGCTCGCCTTAGCAACGGGTTTGATTGACAGCTCGTGTGTCCACTCTTCTCTGAAACTGAAAGATGAAAAGACAACATTATTAAAACACCTGTGAATAGAAGAGGGGTGCACGGTGGCAGAGCGGCTAGAGCTTCTGCCTCTCAATAAGGAGATCGTGGGTTCAAATCCCGGACCACCCCAACATCACACGATCTCTCTGGGTGGAGTCTGCATGTCCTCCTCGTGTTACCGTGGGTTCTCTCCAGGTTCTCCAGCTCCACCCACCGTCCAAACACATGACTGTGTAGGTTAATTGACAACTCTAAATTGTCCATAGTGAATGAATGTGAGAGTGAATGTTTGTCTGTCCTTGTCTGTCTCTCTGTGTTTGCTGCGACGAGTGGCCACTGTCCAGAGTGTACCCCGCCTAAGGCCCAAAGTCACTGGGATAGGCTCCAGTCACCCACGACCCCTAACGGAAATAAGCGGGAGAAAATGAATGAAAAAAAAAAAAGATTACATAGAAGCAAAAAACATTGTGTTTTGTCCCATTTTAACGAGCTGTAGACGATCATTTATGTGCTTTTATTTGTTGAAACATATCTAAACATAGGGGATAGGTGAAGTAGACATTTTTGAGCACTTGAAAGCAGAACAGTGCTTGATCTGCAGGAGTCACAGAGAATATAAGAGAGAGTGACGAGGCAGGACTCTGACCTGACGGCTGCGCTTGTTCTCGGTTTTGTTTGGCAGGAACCACCTGGAGGACATGCGGCGCTGCCTGCAGGACCCGGCGCACAGCCAGGCCTTCGACAGCGTCACGCACGGACTGGGCCTGGGCATGGTCCACGTGGTCCTGGACATGGTCTCGTCCGTGATCCAGCACCAGATCCGGATCCTCTCGGGCTCCGCGAGCGCCGGCCCGGAGCTGGCGGGCGACGCCTGCGGCTCGGCGCCGAGACGGAACCGCAAACGGCACCGAAGATTCAGCCACGAGCCGAGCCAGAGGACGGCGAAGGAGGCCGTGGTTCTGAAGACGAAGAGCGGCGCCAGAGGAAGGAAGAAGACGAGAGCGGACGAGCGCGCGGCGAGTCGAGCGGAGGCGGGGCCAGAGCCGCAGCCAGGGGGCGGCAACGTGCTGCTGGTAACCGTGGGATACGAGGCAGTGTCCAGCGAACTCCACACCAATGTCAACGAACTACACACCGACGTCAACGAACTACACACCGACGTCAACGAACTCCACACCAACGTCAACGAACTACACACCAACGTCAACGAACTCCACACCGACGTCAACGAACTACACACCGACGTCAACGAACTGAACGTAAACGAACTGAACGTCAACGTAAACGAACTCCACACCAACATAACACCAACGTCAACGAACTACACACCGACGTCAACGAACTCCACACAGACGTCAACGAACTCCACACCGACGTCAACGAACTAAACAACATCAACAAACTCAACACAAACGAACTGAACGTCAACGTAAACGAACTCCACACCAACATAACACCAACGTAAACGAACTCAACACCGACGTCAACAAACTACACACCAACGTCAACGAACTGAACGTCAACGTAAACGAACTCCACACCAACATAACACCGACGTCAACGAACTACACACCGACGTCAACGAACTCCACACCAACGTCAACGAACTACACACCAACGTAAACGAACTGAACGTCAACGTAAACGAACTCCACACCAACGTAAACGAACTGAACGTCAACGAACTCCACACCGACGTCAACGAACTCCACACCGACGTCAACGAACTCCACACCGACGTCAACGAACTCCACACCAACGTCAACGAACTACACACCTACGTCAACGAACTACACACCTACGTCAACGAACTACACACCAACGTAAACGAACTGAACGTCAACGTAAACGAACTAAACACCAACATAAACGAACTGAACGTCAACATAAACGAACTACACACTGACGTCAACGAACTCAACACCGATGTCAACGAACTACACACCGACGTCAACGAACTCAACACCGATGTCAACGAACTACACACCGACGTCGACGAACTCACCGACATCAACGGACTCCACA
Organism: Rhinogobius similis; assembly: GCA_019453435.1. Taxonomy (NCBI): domain Eukaryota; kingdom Metazoa; phylum Chordata; class Actinopteri; order Gobiiformes; family Gobiidae; genus Rhinogobius; species Rhinogobius similis. The sequence continues at coordinate 31,850,238 of CM033636.1, read as the reverse complement.
CCAACATCAACGAACTACACACCAACGTAAACGAACTGAACGTCAACGTAAACGAACTACACACCGACGTCAACGAACTACACACCGGCATCAACGAACTCCACACCGACGTCAACAAACTACTCACCGACGTCAACGAACTCCACACCAACGTCAACGAACTATACACCAACGTAAACGAACTGAACGTCAACGTAAACTAAATCAACACCGACGTCAACGAACTACACACCGACGTCAACGAACTACACACCGACGTCAACGAACTACACACCGACATCAACAAACTCCACACCAACGTCAACGAACTACACACCGACGTCAACGAAATCAACACCGACGTCAACGAAATCAACACCGACGTCAACGAACTCAACACCGACGTCAACGAACTACACACAGACGTCAACGAACTACTCACCGACGTCAACGAACTACACACCAACGTAAACGAACTGAACGTCAACGAACTCCACACCAACGTCAACGAACTACACACCAACGTAAACGAACTGAACGTCAACGTAAACGAACTACACACCGACGTCAACGAAATCAACACCGATGTCAACGAACTCCACACCAACGTCAACGAACTACACACCGACGTCAACGGACTACACACCGACGTCAACGAACTACACACCGACGTCAACGAACTACTCACCGACGTCAACGAACTCCACACCGACGTCAACGAACTCCACACCGACGTCAACGAACTCCACACCGACGTCAACGAACTCCACACCGACGTCAACGAACTCCACACCGACGTCAACGAACTACACACCGACATCAACGAACTCCACACCGACGTCAACGAACTACACACCGACGTCAACAAACTACTCACCGACGTCAACGAACTCCACACCAACGTCAACGAACTACTCACCGACGTCAACGAACTACACACCAACGTAAACGAACTGAACGTCAACGTAAACGAACTACACACCGACGTCAACGAACTACACACCGACGTCAACAAACTACTCACCGACGTCAACGAACTACACACCAATGTAAACGAACTGAACGTCAACGTAAACGAACTACACACCGACGTCAACGAACTACACACCGACTTCAACGAACTCCACACCGACATCAACAAACTCCACACCGACGTCAACGAACTACACACCGACGTCAACGAACTACTCACCGACGTCAACGAACTCCACACCAACGTCAACGAACTATACACCAACGTAAACGAACTGAACGTCAACGTAAACGAAATCAACACCGACGTCAACGAACTACACACCGACGTCAACGAACTACACACCGACGTCAACGAACTACACCGACTTCAACAAACTCCACACCAACGTCAACGAACTACACACCGACGTCAACGAAATCAACACCGACGTCAACGAACTCAACACCGACGTCAACGAACTCAACACCGACGTCAACGAACTACACCGCTGCTAACGAACTACACCGACGTCAACGAACTACTCACCGACGTCAACGAACTACACACCAACGTAAACGAACTGAACGTCAACGAACTCCACACCAACGTCAACGAACTACACACCAACGTAAACGAACTGAACGTCAACATAAACGAACTACACACGAAATCAACACCGACGTCAACGAACTCAACACCGACGTCAACGAACTACACACCGACGTCAACGAACTACACACAGACGTCAACGAACTACTCACCGACGTCAACGAACTACACACCAACGTAAACGAACTGAACGTCAACGAACTCCACACCAACGTCAACGAACTACACACCAACGTAAACGAACTGAACGTCAACGTAAACGAACTACACACCGACGTCAACGAAATCAACACCGATGTCAACGAACTCCACACCAACGTCAACGAACTACACACCGACGTCAACGGACTACACACCGACGTCAACGAACTACACACCGACGTCAACGAACTACTCACCGACGTCAACGAACTCCACACCAACGTCAACGAACTCCACACCAACGTCAACGAACTACACACCGACGTCAACGGACTACACACCGACGTCAACGAACTACACACCGACGTCAACGAACTACTCACCGACGTCAACGAACTCCACACCGACGTCAACGAACTCCACACCGACGTCAACGAACTCCACACCGACGTCAACGAACTACACACCGACGTCAACGAACTCCACACCGACGTCAACGAACTACACACCGACGTCAACAAACTACTCACCGACGTCAACGAACTCCACACCAACGTCAACGAACTACACACCGACGTCAACGAACTACACACCAACGTAAACGAACTAAACAACAACGTAAACGAACTACACACCGACGTCAACGAACTACACACCGACGTCAACAAACTACTCACCGACGTCAACGAACTACACACCAATGTAAAAGAACTGAACGTCAACGTAAACGAACTACACACCGACTTCAACGAACTACACACCGACGTCAACGAACTCCACACCGACATCAACAAACTACTCACCGACGTCAACGAACTCCACACCAACGTCAACGAACTATACACCAACGTAAACGAACTGAACGTCAACGTAAACGAAATCAACACCGACGTCAACGAACTACACACCGACGTCAACGAACTACACACCGACGTCAACGAACTACACACCGACATCAACAAACTCCACACCAACGTCAACGAACTACACACCGACGTCAACGAAATCAACACCGACGTCAACGAACTCAACACCGACGTCAACGAACTCAACACCGACGTCAACGAACTACACACCGTCGTCAACGAACTACACACCGACGTCAACGAACTACTCACCGACGTCAACGAACTACACACCAACGTAAACGAACTGAACGTCAACGAACTCCACACCAACGTCAACGAACTACACACCAACGTAAACGAACTGAACGTCAACATAAACGAACTACACACCGACGTCAACGAACTCAACACCGACGTCAACGAACTACACACCGACGTCAACGAACTACACACCGACATCAACGAACTACACACCGACGTCAACGAACTACACACCGACGTCAACGAACTACTCACCGACGTCAACGAACTCCACGCCAACGTCAACGAACTACACACCAACGTAAACGAACTGAACGTAAACGAACTACACACCGACGTCAACGAAATCAACACTGACGTCAACGAAATCAACACCGACGTCAACGAACTACACACCGACGTCAACGAACTACACACCGACGTCAACGAACTACACACCGACGTCAACGAACTACACACCGACGTCAACGAACTACACACCGACGTCAACGAACTACACACCGACGTCAACGAACTACACACCGACGTCAACGAACTACACACCAACGTAAACGAACTGAACGTCAACGTAAACGAACTCAACACCGACGTCAACGAACTCAACACCGACGTCAACGAACTACACACCGACGTCAACGAACTCAACACCGACGTCAACGAACTACACACCGACGTCAACGAACTACACACCGACGTCAACGAACTACACACCAACGTAAACGAACTGAACGTCAACGTAAACGAACTCAACACCGACGTCAACGAACTACACACCGACGTCAACGAACTCAACACCGACGTCAACGAACTACACACCAACGTCAACGAACTCCACACCGACATCAACGAACTACACACCGACGTCAATGAACTACACACCGACGTCAACTACACCAACGTCAACGAACTACACACCGACGTCAACGAACTCAACGTAAACGAACTCAACGTAAACGAACTCCACACCAACATAACACCAACGTAAACGAACTACACACCAACGTAAACGAACTCAACACCGACGTCAACGAACTACACACCAACGTCAACGAACTCCACACCGACATCAACGAACTACACACCGACGTCAATGAACTACACACCGACGTCAACGAACTCCACACCAACGTCAACGAACTACACACCAACGTCAACGAACTCAACGTAAACGAACTCAACGTAAACGAACTCCACACCAACATAACACCAACGTAAACGAACTACACACCAACGTAAACGAACTCAACACCGACGTCAACGAACTGAACAACATCAACGAACTGAACATGAATATAAACAATGAAGTGATGCAGAGTTAAACCATAAACTCTTTAAAATGTCCTCAGAATGTTCACATTTATAGAATTGAGTCGATATGAAGTAGATCATGACACGTTTTCATTTTTTAATATAATAATGATTTATAGTTTGTATGACAAAAAAAACAACAATTTAGAATTTCCAGGTGTCAGTTACTTTGCTTTTCTATTACAAAAGACAGAAAAATGCTGTTTTCTATCCTCAAATGTGTATTTAAGCTTCACAAGAGTAGAATGTTGAAGAAAGTAGAAGTCTGTAATATATCTGTAGATAAAAGTAACTATTGTATTTGTTCAATAAAAGGAAAAATCAGGTTTTTACCTCAAGTGTGTGTCGTTATGTGCTTTAACTCTGCAGATATTCAGTGTTAAATGTGTTCAGAGCAGCACTTACACCTGGATTTGTCACATTGTGTGATATTCTGGGCTTAGTTTCTCCAGTTCCTCACATTATGTTTCACTCCTGGCACAGGGCGAGGCTTCGTGCAGTGAACTCAACACAAACGTAAACATTTTCACTTTTGTCTGATAATTAAACTCAACTAATGTGTTTAAAGACATAACATCAACTGAAGATTGTTATCAGGAAACTCCAAGAAATATAGACTGATTCATTTTTGTTTTATTATGGAACATTTTATTCTCCGAAAACCAGGAAGTGCGCTGTCAGCTTTAGGGCTGTTTCCTCACGATACGTTTCCTGATCCATGATACCCTTTAAACCAGGGTGAAAACTTTGCTAAATCGATGTAAATTTGATAATATAAAACAACAAAGTGCTTTCAAGGTCACAATGTGCTTCATGTCAGAACAGAACTGTAAGAATCTTCTCATTTTATCATGAGTTATGTTTTCTGAAAGTGTCAAACACACATCTCTGCATCGATTCACGTATTTAAGACACAATATCACGATATCGATGCATGGAGTGCAGCCCTAGTTAGCATGCTAGCTGTTGTTAGCGCTAACGTGACGACTAAGCTCTGGAGTTATTCATTTCGTTCATTTAGTTCATTTTGCAGCGGTTTAGACCTGGTTTGTTTCAGTCTTTGGTCAGATCCAGTTCTGGTTTTGACTTGATCTGGACTTGGTTCGGTCCGGACACTAATGACAAACATTAAATCCTGTGTTAAAAAATAGTTTTAATGCCATTTCATGATTCTATTATGTTGTGTTTAAGACAAAAGTGTTCCTTTATGGCACTTAAACACAGCTACTTCAGGTAAAAATCCTCATATTCAGATTTTAAAATTCACAGCTTGTTCCACAAATCTATTTTAAGACAAAGTAGAGTTCACAAATTAACTTTTCACTTGTAAATAAATAATAACAAAAATAAGAATAGAATGTATTTATGTGGGAAATAAAATAATTTGTGGCATTTTTGTGTAAACATGGACATATTTTTAGCCCAGTGTACAGAGTAATTTCCTAGTGTGATGTCATCATTTACAACCAGGAAGTGATATTACAAAACTAAAAAAAATTGCTAAAAACGATCAAATTTATAATTACTTTTAGCAAAATTTTAAATATATTTATCTTGCCTGTATTTTAGTTACATGAGTGGTCCAACCTGCCATGGGCCCTTTAAACTGTTAGATTATTTTGGGGGAAAAGTACTAAATATCTCCACTAAATTCTGCTGTTAACCGATGCAATTTAGGCTGCTCTACGTTTTTATTCCAGTTATTAAAATATACTTTTTTCAAAAACATTGCGTAGTTTTTTGTTTGTTTTATTACACACATCTTTGCTTTCAACGTGTTTTGTTTTGTTTTTGTTTTTTCTTATTTGGAGCAGCCACCGTGAGTCTTCTGTGCTCCATCTGCTGCTCCAAAGCCCCGTCCACCTGTGCGTCTGTTCTAATCCACGTGCGTAAACCGTGCGTAAACTGTGCGTAACCTGCGGCGGCTTTACGCAGATTTACCTCGGCACCACCTGCTGCTGGAGCCGGGTCTAATCCAGCGCAGCCCGTGGAGCCTCCTGTGCCCGGGGTGTGAGGCTCTGAGGCGGAGCATGGCGCGGTCAGACCCGGGACTCAAGACCAGGCTCCGGGACAAGACCAGGAGCAGCCAGAACCAGAACCAGCTGCTTCACGTCAACAACGGTGAGAGTCCGCGAAACAACGGCACTGTGTTTGGAAAAAGAGCTCAGGGAATGTGTGGATTGTGCTTTAAAACGACTCAGTTCCATATTCCAGGTTCTCTTGGTTTAGTGGGAGGGCATCTGGAGTGAATGTGTGTCATAGTTTTACAGGAAGGTGCTGTTTGTGTTGATTCTTTTTTCTCCAACCCACTTCAGCCACAGACCGTCGCTTTCACTGGTGGTTGTGCAGCAGAAGTTTACTTTTTACAATATATATTTTCACAGTGAGGACAGGGTGAGGACAGGGTGAGGACAGGGTGAGGACAGGGTGAGGACAGGGTGAGGTCAGGGTGAGGTCAGGGTGAGGACAGGGTGAGGACAGGGTGAGGACAGGGTGAGGACAGGGTGAGGTCAGGGTGAGGTCAGGGTGAGGACAGGGTGAGGACAGGGTGAGGACAGGGTGAGGTCAGGGTGAGGTCAGGGTGAGGACAGGGTGAGGACAGGGTGAGGACAGGGTGAGGACAGGGTGAGGACAGGGTGAGGACAGGGTGAGGACAGGGTGAGGTCAGGGTGAGGTCAGGGTGAGGACAGGGTGAGGACAGGGTGAGGACAGGGTGAGGACAGGGTGAGGTCAGGGTGAGGTCAGGGTGAGGACAGGGTGAGGACAGGGTGAGGACAGGGTGAGGACAGGGTGAGGTCAGGGTGAGGTCAGGGTGAGGACAGGGTGAGGACAGGGTGAGGTCAGGGTGAGGTGTAGGAGCAGTTTGTTTGGTTGAGTTTGGGGTTTTGGGGCAGGGAAGACATCCGGGTCTCACCAGAACTGGGTTGGAGAAAAAAAAAGGACGCGTTTTTGTTTAAAGTGTGACGTTTTACTTTTAAATGTGGGATGTGTCTGTGCCCTGTGCCCTGTGGTCTGTTCCCTGTGCCCTGTGCCCTGTGCCCTGTGCCCTGTGTCCTGTGTCCTGTGTCCTGTGTCCTGTGCCCCGTGCCCCGTGCCTGTGCCCCATGTCCTGTGCCCCGTGCCCCGTGCCCTGTGCCCTCTCTTCTGGGACAGAGGTGTGTTAGTCCCGGGTCCAGACCAAACGGGCTCATCCAGGAGTCAAAGGGGCGCAGAGAGGAGCTTCATCATCTCACACGCCTCAGATCAGGGCACACACTTTAAATGAGGGTGCACCCCTGTGTCTCTGTGTCTGAGGGTGCACCCCTGTGTCTCTGTGTCTGTGTCTGAAGGTGCACCCCTGTGTGCCCGGCCTGTTCAGGACACTCCCAAAGGTAAATTATTAAAGTAAACTGACGTGTGAATCCATATTGGACACTATTGAGGCCCAGTGGTTTCCTCTGGTTCAAGGGGTTCAACCACACATTTGACTAAAACATACTGGACATGATTCTATTTAAGATCTGACTAAACATGTGTCCTGTTTGACAGTTTGACAGTTTGTGTAAAGTTTATAAAGTCACTTCAAATATGACACACCACTGTTACCATAGCAACCAGACTGTAAACAAGGGCCAACATCCTCATACATGACACAAGAGTCATGATCTGACAAATGATAATCCCTGATAACACTTTATTTTGTTGTTGAACGCAGCACAAACACGTTTTAAAGGATCTACTGGACAAATGTTATGTTTTGGTAACATATTCAAACTTCAGCTGTAAAGGGTTGAATCGTTAATACATTAGGCTTAAAAATGATAAAGTGTTTGATTCTACTCTCTTCGCTTTTAAAGTCGTGTCGTTGGTATAAAGTTTCCATATTATAATTTATTGTGATATTTTCTGACTCTTTGAAATGCTCCGTCATCAAAATGTCCAGATGGAGGCAACTGGAGGCAAAATGAAGTGACTGTAAATGTTTGAATGATTGTCTCACGTTAGATAAAATTTCTATGGTTTAAAGTGTTTGTGTTGGACACATAGAACGAGTAGAAAGGTCCGTTAGTTTGCTTTTCTATAAGAAACCATGGACAAAATACACATTTTCTCAAAAGAATCTAATTTATGGAATAGTATCTAATATATCTCTAGATAAAATGAAAAATGATTGTAGGTTCAACATTTCTGTGAGTATTTTTCCAGTAAAACCCATAAATCTGGATTGTTCTTCATTAAAAATGCAAAGAGTTGATCATAATTTCCTCAAACATGATGTAAAATACAATAATAAATGTGTTTAAGCAGCTCTGATGTCACTCACATGTGTCTGAGGCTTTTACTGACACTAAATCATCTACATTTGTCATATTTTGTGATAATCTGAGGTTAATCCCAGTTTCTCAGTGAATCACATCATGTTGCTCTGAAACTTTTGTCTCCGTTCTGAATTTAACATGATTTTTAAAGGGTTCATTCATTTCACTGTAGAATGAGTTCTCGTGACGTGGTTTTATTGTGATCAAAACTGAAGGAGCCAAACACTGGACCCTCTGTGTTTAAAGTGACCGAGCGTCTAAAGAGAGATTATGTTTGAAAGTTAAATCTGAAACTGACCGAGAGTGAGCGACGTGACGATTGTGATTTCTGTTCTGTGTTTTGTGTTTTGTCTTTTGTGTTTTATGTTTTGTGATTTGTTTTATGTGATTTCTGTTTAGTGTTTTGTGTTTTTGCTGCAGATCATCTAAACAACGCTCTGGGCGCCATCAGAGTCCTGGGTCTGGAACTGATGGACAAAGAACTGCAGCCGCACCTGACCACCGTCTACAACTGCATCAGGGACAAGAGTGAGTACTACTACTGCAAAAAGTACTACAAAAGTACTACAACTGAGACAAGAGTGAGTACCCATCCATCCATCCATCTTCTTCCGCTTATCCGGGGCCGGGTCGCGGGGGCAGCAGTCTAAGCAGGGACTCCCAGACTTCCTTCACCCCAGACACTTCCTCCAGCTCCTCCGGGGGGATCCCGAGGCGTTCCCAGGCCAGCCGAGAGACATAGTCACTCCAGCGTGTCCTGGGTCTTCCCCGGGGCCGCCTCCCGGTGGGACATGCCCAGAACACCTCCCGAGGGAGGCGTCCAGGAGGCATCCGGAACAGATGCCCGAGCCACCTCAGCTGCTCCTCTCGACGTGGAGGAGCAGAGGCTCTACTCTGAGCTCCTCCCGTGTGACCGAGCTCCTCACCCTATCTCTAAGGGAGCGCCCAGCCACCCGGCGGAGGAAGCTCATTTCGACGCTTGTATCCGCGATCTCGTCCTTTCGGTCATTACCCAGAGCTCATGACCATAGGTGAGGGTCGGAACGTAGATTGACCGGTAAATCGAGAGCTTCGTCTTTCGACTCAGCTCTTTCTTTACCACAACGGTTCGATACAGCGCCCGCATCACTGCAGACGCTGCACCGATCCACCTGTCAATCTCACGCTCCATCCTTCCCTCACTCGTGAACAAGACCCCGAGATACTTGAACACCTCCACTTGAGGCAAGGACTCTCCACCCACCCGGAGAGGGCAAGACACCTTTTTCCGGTCGAGAACCATGGCCTCGGATTTGGAGGTGCTGATCCTCATCCCAGCCGCTTCACACTCGGCTGCAAACCGTCCCAGCACATGCTGCAGGTCCTGATTTGAAGAAGCCATCAGGACGACATCATCTGCAAACAGCAGAGATGAGATCCTGTGGCTCCCAAACCGGACACCCTCCACGCCCTGACTGCGCCTAGAAATTCTGTCCATAAAAATGATGAACAGAACCGGTGACAAAGGGCAGCCCTGGCGGAGTCCAACATGCACTGGGAACAGGTCTGACTTACTGCCGGCAATGCGAACGCAGCTCCTGCTCGGTCGCATAAGGACCGGACAGCCCTTAGCAAAGGGCCCCGGACCCCATACTCCCGAGCACTTCACAAGGCGCCCCGGGGCACACGGTCGAATGCCTTCTCCAGATCCACAAAGCACATGTGGACTGGTTGGGCAAACTCCCATGAACCCTCGAGCACCCGATGGAGAGTATAGAGCTGGTCCAGTGTTCCACGACCAGGACGAAAACCACACTGCTCCTCCTGAATCCGAGGTTCGACTATCGGTCGGATTCTCCTCTCCAGTACCCTGGAATAGACCTTACCGGGGAGGCTGAGGAGTGTGATCCCCTTGTGGTTGGAACACACCCTCCGGTCCCCCTTCATATACAGAGGGACCACCACCCCGGTCTGCCAGTCCAGAGGCACCGTCCCCGACTGCCACGCGATGTTGCAGAGACGTGTCAGCCAAGACAGTCCCACAACATCCAGAGACTTAAGATACTCAGGGCGGATCTCATCCACCCCCGGAGCCTTGCCACCAAGGAGCTTGCCAACCACCTCAGTGACTTCAGCCAGGGTGATGGACGAGTCCGCCTCCAAGATCTCAGCCTCTGCTTCCTCCTCGGAAGACGTGACAGTGGGATTGAGTATTCCTTCCACCTTCCGACAACATCCCCAGTCGAGGTCAACAGCTCTCCACCCGCACCGTAAACGGTGTTGGTGAAGCACTGCTTCCCCCTCCTGAGGCGTCGGATGGTTTGCCAGAATTTCTTTGAGGCCGACCAATAGTCCTCCTCCATGGCCTCCCCGAACTCCTCCCAATCCCGAGTTTTTGCCTCTGCGACAGCCCGGGCTGCAGTGCGCTTGGCCTGCCGGTACCTGTCAGCTGCTTCAGGAGTCCCACGAGCCAGCAAGGCCCGGTAGGACTCCTTCTTCAGCCTGACGGCATCCCTTACTTCCGGTGTCCACCACCGGGTTCGGGGATTGCCGCCGCAACAGGCACCAGAGACCTTGTGACCACAGCTACGAGCCGCCGCATCGACAATGGAGGTGGAGAACATGTTCCACTCGGACTCAATGTCTCCAACCTCCCCCGGGATCTGGGAGAAGTTCTCCCGGAGGTGTGAGTTGAAGACCCTGCTGACAGAGGGCTCTGCCAGCCGTTCCCAGCAGACCCTCACGATACGCTTGGGCCTCCCGAGTCTGTCCGGCTTCCTCCCCCGCCAGCGGATCCAACTCACCACCAGGTGGTGATCGGTTGACAGCTCCGCCCCTCTCTTCACCCGAGTGTCAAGACACGCAGCGGCCGAAGGTCAGATGACCGCGACAACAAAGTCGATCATCGACCTCCGCCTAGGAGTGTCCCTGGTGCCACGTGCACTGATGGACACCCTTGTAAAGCTTGAACATGGTGTTCGTTATGGACAAGCTGTGACTAGCACAGAAGTCCAATAACTGAACACCGCTCGGGTTCAGATCGGGGCCGCTCCTCCCGACACCTCTCCAGGTGTCACTGTCGTTGCCCACGTGGGCGTTGAAGTCCCCCAGTAGAACAACGGAGTCCCCAGGCGGTGCACTGTCCAGTACCCCTCCCAGGGACTCCAAGAAGGCCTGGTACTCTGCACCGCTGTTCGGCCCGTAGGCCGACACAACGGTGAGAGACCTGTCCCCACCCGGCGAGGGACGCGACCCTCTCGCTCACCGGGTAAACTCCAACACGTGGCGGCTGAGCTGTGGGGCTATGAGCAAGCCCACACCAGCCCGCCGCTTCTCCCCGCTGGCAACGCGCCAGAGAAATGGAGCGTCCAGCCCCTCTCGAGGAGACGGGTTCCAGAGCCCAGGCTGTGCGTGGAGGTGAGGCCGACTATATCTAGTCGGAAACGCCGACCTCCCGCACAAGCTCAGGCTCCTTCCCCCCCAGCCAGGGGACATTCCATGTACCCAGAGCAAGTTTCTGTGTCCGGAGATCTGGTCGTCGAGGCCCCCCCCGTCGACTGCCGCCCAGATCTCTCCGCACCCGCCCCCAATGGATCCTCCCGCGGGTGGTGGGTCCACGGGAGGACGGCCCCACGCCGCCGTTCGGGCTGGCCCGCCGGCCCCGTGGGGAAAGGTCTCGCCACCAGGCGCCGGCCGCCGAAAGCACCCACCCCAGGCCTGGCTCCAGGGTGGGGCCCCGGTGACGCCAATCCGGGCGACGTAACTGGCCTTGTTGATATACTAGTCATAAGGGGCTTTGGAACCGCTCTTGGTCTGACCCGTCACCCAGGACCTGTTTGCCATGGGTGACCCTACCAGGGGCATGAAGCCCCCGACAACTTAGCTCCCAGGATCATTCGGGTACTCAAACCCCTCCACCACGTTAAGGTGGCGGTTCAAGGAGAGTGAGTACTACTACTGCAAAAAGTACTACAAGAGTGAGTACTACTACTGCAAAAAGTACTACAAGAGTGAGTACTACTACTGCATCAGGGACAAGAGTGAGTTCTACTACTGTGAAAAGTACTACAAAAGTACTACAACTGAGACAAGAGTGAGTACTACTACTGCAAAAGTACTACAAGAGTGAGTACTACTACTGTGAAAGTACTACAACTGAGACAAGAGTGAGTACTACAAGAGTGAGTACTACTACTGCATCAGAGACAAGAGTGAGTACTACTACTGTGAAAGTACTACAAGAGTGAGTACTACTACTGTGAAAGTACTACAAGAGTGAGTACTACAACTGCATCAGAGACAAGAGTGAGTACTACTACTGTGAAAGTACTACAAGAGTGAGTACTACTACTGTGAAAGTACTACAAGAGTGAGTACTACTACTGCATCAGGGACAAGAGTGAGTACTACTACTGTGAAAGTACTACAAGAGTGAGTACTACTACTGTGAAAGTACTACAAGAGTGAGTACTACTACTGCATCAGGGACAAGAGTGAGTACTACTACTGTGAAAAGTACTACAAGAGTGAGTACTACTACTGTGAAAAGTACTACAAGAGTGAGTACTACTACTGTGAAAGTACTACAAGAGTGAGTACTACTACTGTGAAAGTACTACAAGAGCGAGTACTACTACTGTGAAAGTACTACAAGAGTGAGTACTACTACTGCATCAGGGACAAGAGTGAGTACTACTACTGTGAAAGTACTACAAGAGTGAGTACTGCTACTGCAAAAGTACTACAACTGAGACAAGAGTGAGTACTACAACTGCATCAGGGACAAGAGTGAGTACTACTACTGTGAAAGTACTACAAGAGTGAGTACTACTACTGTGAAAGTACTACAACTGAGACAAGAGTGAGTACTACTACTGTGAAAGTACTACAAGAGTGAGTACTACTACTGCATCAGGGACAAGAGTGAGTACTACTACTGTGAAAGTACTACAAGAGTGAGTACTACTACTGTGAAAGTACTACAAGAGTGAGTACTACTACTGTGAAAGTACTACAAGAGTGAGTACTACTACTGTGAAAGTACTACAAGAGTGAGTACTACTACTGCATCAGGGACAAGAGTGAGTACTACTACTGTGAAAGTACTACAAGAGTGAGTACTACTACTGTGAAAGTACTACAAGAGTGAGTACTACTACTGTGAAAGTACTACAAGAGTGAGTACTACTACTGTGAAAGTACTGAGACAAGAGTGAGTACTACTACTGCATCAGGGACAAGAGTGAGTACTACTACTGTGAAAGTACTACAAGAGTGAGTACTACTACTGCATCAGGGACAAGAGTGAGTACTACTACTGTGAAAGTACTACAAGAGTGAGTACTACTACTGTGAAAGTACTACAAGAGTGAGTACTACTACTGCATCAGGGACAAGAGTGAGTACTACTACTGTGAAAGTACTACAAGAGTGAGTACTACTACTGTGAAAGTACTACAAGAGTGAGTACTACTACTGTGAAAGTACTACAAGAGTGAGTACTACTACTGTGAAAGTACTACAAGAGTGAGTACTACTACTGCATCAGGGACAAGAGTGAGTACTACTACTGTGAAAGTACTACAAGAGTGAGTACTACTACTGTGAAAGTACTACAAGAGTGAGTACTACTACTGTGAAAGTACTACAAGAGTGAGTACTACTACTGTGAAAGTACTACAAGAGTGAGTACTACTACTGCATCAGGGACAAGAGTGAGTACTACTACTGTGAAAGTACTACAAGAGTGAGTACTACTACTGCAAAAGTACTACAACTGAGACAAGAGTGAGTACTACAACTGCATCAGGGACAAGAGTGAGTACTACTACTGTGAAAGTACTACAAGAGTGAGTACTACTACTGTGAAAGTACTACAACTGAGACAAGAGTGAGTACTACTACTGTGAAAGTACTACAAGAGTGAGTACTACTACTGCATCAGGGACAAGAGTGAGTACTACTACTGCATCAGGGACAAGAGTGAGTACTACTACTGTGAAAGTACTACAAGAGTGAGTACTACTACTGTGAAAGTACTACAAGAGTGAGTACTACTACTGTGAAAGTACTACAAGAGTGAGTACTACTACTGCATCAGGGACAAGAGTGAGTACTACTACTGTGAAAGTACTACAAGAGTGAGTACTACTACTGTGAAAAGTACTACAAGAGTGAGTACTACTACTGTGAAAAGTACTACAAGAGTGAGTACTACTACTGTGAAAGTACTACAAGAGTGAGTACTACTACTGTGAAAGTACTACAAGAGTGAGTACTACTACTGCATCAGGGACAAGAGTGAGTACTACTACTGTGAAAGTACTACAAGAGTGAGTACTACTACTGTGAAAGTACTACAAGAGTGAGTACTACTACTGCATCAGGGACAAGAGTGAGTACTACTACTGTGAAAAGTACTACAAGAGTGAGTACTACTACTGTGAAAGTACTACAAGAGTGAGTACTACTACTGTGAAAGTACTACAAGAGTGAGTACTACTACTGTGAAAGTACTACAAGAGTGAGTACTACTACTGCATCAGGGACAAGAGTGAGTACTACTACTGTGAAAGTACTACAAGAGTGAGTACTACTACTGTGAAAGTACTACGACTGAGACAAGAGTGAGTACTACTACTGCATCAGGGACAAGAGTGAGTACTACTACTGTGAAAGTACTACAAGAGTGAGTACTACTACTGTGAAAGTACTACAACTGAGACAAGAGTGAGTACTACTACTGTGAAAGTACTACAAGAGTGAGTACTACTACTGCATCAGGGACAAGAGTGAGTACTACTACTGTGAAAGTACTACAAGAGTGAGTACTACTACTGTGAAAGTACTACAAGAGTGAGTACTACTACTGTGAAAGTACTACGCTACTGCATCAGGGACAAGAGTGAGTACTACTACTGTGAAAGTACTACAAGAGTGAGAGTACTTTACTACTGTGAAAGTACTACAAGAGTGAGTACTACTACTGCATCAGGGACAAGAGTGAGTACTACTACTGTGAAAGTACTACAAGAGTGAGTACTACTACTGTGAAAGTACTACAAGAGTGAGTACTACTACTGTGAAAGTACTACAAGAGTGAGTACTACTACTGTGAAAGTACTACAAGAGTGAGTACTACTACTGTGAAAGTACTACAAGAGTGAGTACTACTACTGTGAAAGTACTACAAGAGTGAGTACTACTACTGTGAAAGTACTACAAGAGTGAGTACTACTACTGCGAAAGTACTGAAGAGTGACTACTACTACAAGAGTGAGTACTACTACTGTGAAAGTACTACAACTGAGACAAGAGTGAGTACTACTACTGTGAAAGTACTACGACTGAGACAAGAGTGAGTACTACTACTGCATCAGGGACAAGAGTGAGTACTACTACTGTAAAAGTACTACAAGAGTGAGTACTACTACTGCATCAGGGACAAGAGTGAGTACTACTACTGTAAAAGTACACTACTACTACTGTGAAAGTACTACAAGAGTGAGTACTACTACTGTGAAAGTACTCACAAGAGTGAGTACTACTACTGTGAAAGTACTACGACTGAGACAAGAGTGAGTACTACTACTGCATCAGGGACAAGAGTGAGTACTACTACTGCAAAAGTACTACAAGAGGGAGTACTACTACTGCAAAAGTACTACGACTGAGACAAGAGTGAGTACTACTACTGCATCAGGGACAAGAGTGAGTACTACTACTGTGAAAGTACTACAAGAGTGAGTACTACTATCACTGCATCAGGGACAAGAGTGAGTACTACTGCTGTGAAAGTACTACAAGAGTGAGTACTACTACTGCATCAGGGACAAGAGTGAGTACTACTACTGTGAAAGTACTACAAGAGTGAGTACTACTACTGCATCAGGGACAAGAGTGAGTACTACTACTGTGAAAGTACTACAAGAGTGAGTACTACTACTGTGAAAGTACTACAAGAGTGAGTACTACTACTGTGAAAGTACTACAACTGAGACAAGAGTGAGTACTACTACTGCATCAGGGACAAGAGTGAGTACTACTACTGTGAAAGTACTACAAGAGTGAGTACTACTACTGTGAAAGTACTACAAGAGTGAGTACTACTACTACTACTGCATCAGGGACAAGAGTGAGTACTACTACTGTGAAAGTACTACGACTGAGACAAGAGTGAGTACTACAACTGCATCAGGGACAAGAGTGAGTACTACTACTGTAAAAGTACTACAAGAGTGAGTACTACTACTGTGAAAGTACTACAAGAGTGAGTACTACTACTGTGAAAGTACTACAACTGAGACAAGAGTGAGTACTACAACTGCATCAGGGACAAGAGTGAGTACTACTACTGTGAAAGTACTACAAGAGTGAGTACTACTACTGTGAAAAGTACTACAAGAGTGAGTACTACTACTGCATCAGGGACAAGAGTGAGTACTACTACTGTGAAAGTACTACAAGAGTGAGTACTACTACTGTGAAAGTACTACAAGAGTGAGTACTACTACTGTGAAAGTACTACAACTGAGACAAGAGTGAGTACTACTACTGTGAAAGTACTACAAGAGTGAGTACTACTACTGTGAAAGTACTACAAGAGTGAGTACTACTACTGCATCAGGGACAAGAGTGAGTACTACTACTGCATCTACTAAGAGTGAGTACTACTACTGTGAAAGTACTACAAGAGTGAGTACTACTACTGCATCAGGGACAAGAGTGAGTACTACTACTGTGAAAGTACTACAAGAGTGAGTACTACTACTGTGAAAGTACTACAAGAGTGAGTACTACTACTGCATCAGGGACAAGAGTGAGTACTACTACTGTGAAAGTACTACAAGAGTGAGTACTACTACTGCATCAGGGACAAGAGTGAGTACTACTACTGTGAAAGTACTACAAGAGTGAGTACTACTACTGTGAAAGTACTACAACTGAGACAAGAGTGAGTACTACTACTGCATCAGGGACAAGAGTGAGTACTACTACTGTGAAAGTACTACAAGAGTGAGTACTACTACTGTGAAAGTACTACAAGAGTGAGTACTACTACTGCATCAGGGACAAGAGTGAGTACTACTACTGTGAAAAGTACTACAAGAGTGAGTACTACTACTGTGAAAGTACTACAACTGAGACAAGAGTGAGTACTACTACTGTGAAAGTACTACAAGAGTGAGTACTACTACTGTGAAAGTACTACAACTGAGACAAGAGTGAGTACTACTACTGCATCAGGGACAAGAGTGAGTACTACAACTGTGAAAGTACTACAAGAGTGAGTACTACTACTGTGAAAGTACTACAAGAGTGAGTACTACTACTGCATCAGGGACAAGAGTGAGTACTACTACTGTGAAAAGTACTACAAGAGTGAGTACTACTACTGTGAAAGTACTACAACTGAGACAAGAGTGAGTACTACTACTGTGAAAGTACTACAACTGAGACAAGAGTGAGTACTACTACTGTGAAAAGTACTACAAGAGTGAGTACTACTACTGTGAAAGTACTATGACTG
Organism: Rhinogobius similis; assembly: GCA_019453435.1. Classification (NCBI taxonomy): domain Eukaryota; kingdom Metazoa; phylum Chordata; class Actinopteri; order Gobiiformes; family Gobiidae; genus Rhinogobius; species Rhinogobius similis. Next base: position 31,832,331 of record CM033636.1, on the reverse strand, counting down.
AGACAAGAGTGAGTACTACTACTGCATCAGGGACAAGAGTGAGTACTACAACTGTGAAAGTACTACAAGAGTGAGTACTACTACTGTGAAAGTACTACAAGAGTGAGTACTACTACTGTGAAAGTACTACAACTGAGACAAGAGTGAGTACTACTACTGTGAAAGTACAAGAGTGAGTACTACTACTGCATCAGGGACAAGAGTGAGTACTACTACTGTGAAGTACTACAAGAGTGAGTACTACTACTGCATCAGGGACAAGAGTGAGTACTACTACTGTGAAAGTACTACAAGAGTGAGTACTACTACTGCATCAGGGACAAGAGTGAGTACTACTACTGTGAAAGTACTACAAGAGTGAGTACTACTACTGCATCAGGGACAAGAGTGAGTACTACTACTGTGAAAGTACTACAAGAGTGAGTACTACTACTGCATCAGGGACAAGAGTGAGTACTACTACTGTGAAAAGTACTACAAGAGTGAGTACTACTACTGCATCAGGGACAAGAGTGAGTACTACTACTGTGAAAAGTACTACAAGAGTGAGTACTACTACTGTGAAAGTACTACAAGAGTGAGTACTACTACTGTGAAAGTACTACAACTGATGACAAGAGTGAGTACTACTACTGTGAAAGTACTACAAGAGTGAGTACTACTACTGTGAAAGTACTACAAGAGTGAGTACTACTACTGTGAAAGTACTACAAGAGTGAGTACTACTACTACTACTGCTAGTACTACTACTGACAAGAGTGAGTACTACTACTGCAAAAGTACTACAAGAGGGAGTACTACTACTGCAAAAGTACTACGACTGAGACAAGAGTGAGTACTACTACTGCATCAGGGACAAGAGTGAGTACTACTACTGTGAAAGTACTACAAGAGTGAGTACTACTACTGTGAAAGTACTACAAGAGTGAGTACTACTACTGTGAAAGTACTACAAGAGTGAGTACTACTACTGTGAAAGTACTACAACTGAGACAAGAGTGAGTACTACTACTGCATCAGGGACAAGAGTGAGTACTACTACTGTGAAAAGTACTACAAGAGTGAGTACTACTACTGTGAAAAGTACTACAAGAGTGAGTACTACTACTGCAAAAGTACTACAAGAGTGAGTACTACTACTGTAAAAGTACTACAAGAGTGAGTACTACTACTGTACTACTACTGTAAAAGTACTACAAGAGTGAGTACTACTACTGCGAAAGTACTACAAGAGTGAGTACTACTACAAGAGTGAGTACTACTACTGCGAAAGTACTACAAGAGTGAGTACTACTACTGCAAAAGTACTACAAGAGTGAGTACTACTACTGTAAAAGTACTACAAGAGTGAGTACTACTACTGTACTACTACTGTAAAAGTACTACAAGAGTGAGTACTACTACTGTACTACTACTGTAAAAGTACTACAAGAGTGAGTACTACTACTTCTACCTCGTCTAGTTTGTTCATGTTCATTCCAGATCTTGATCGTTTAAAGGTCAAATGTTCTGCTAAATAGATGATAATAGATGATGTTGACGTCATTTATCCCACAATCCTTTGCTGTTTTAAGTCCTTAAACCATGTCCAGACTCGTTCTGAACATTTCTTCCGTCACGAGAACTATAACTACCTCAGATCCACTCTTTACTGCAGTGCATTGTGGGTATATATGTACATGTGTGTAATTTCCTCCACAGCCACTAGATGGAGCCACAGCTAAGTCAAAATGGCATCTACCAGCACAGAGAGAAAGTGATGTTTTAAGCATTTTATTTTTAAAACATGACAAACTGAAGACACTCAGAGCAGCTTTAAAGGACAAAAATGCAGAACAGTTTTCCTTCAAACTGAGCTGGAGGTCTCAGGGTCAGATGTTTGGACCTGTTTATGGTTCATGTCTCTGTACTGTCCACTTTAAACCAAAAGTGGCACAAAGCTCGTCGTCTTCTGTTGCACAAATAAATACAGACATGATTTCTTCACAACGGCCTCAGAAAGTGGTGCCTTTGTCCAACTCCATGAAAGGAACTCAAACCAACGAGGAGAAGGTTCAGTGTTTGTGGATTTATATTCTGGAGATTTGTTTCACTTTGAGTTTCACGACCTGCAGATGTGATGCACTTCCTGTTGTGTGCAGACGGTGGCGCTCCAGAGCAGGTGGTGGTCAGTGGTGTTCTGCCGGTGCTCGCTCTGAACCTGAGGAACAGAGGCTCTCAGGCCGTCCTGACCGCGAGGCTGGTGTCTGAGCTCGCCAACGACTGTGAGTGTCACACGGGACGAGACGAGAGGGCAGAGGGCGGAGGGCGGAGGGCGGAGGGCGGAGGGCGGAGGGCGGAGGGCGGGGACCGGAGGGCGGGGACCGGAGGGCGGGGACCGGAGGGCGGGGACCGGAGGGCGGGGACCGGAGGGCGGGGACCGGAGGGCGGGGACCGGAGGGCAGGGACCGGAGGGCAGGGACCAGAGGGCAGGGACCAGAGGGCAGGGACCAGAGGGCAGGGACCAGAGGGCAGGGACCAGAGGGCAGGGACCAGAGGGCAGGGACCAGAGGGCAGAGACGGGACAGAGACGGGACAGAGGGCAGAGACCAGAGGGCAGAGACCAGAGGGCAGGGACGGGACAGAGGGCAGAGACCCAGAGACCAGAGACCAGAGGGCAGGGACGGGACAGAGACCAGAGACCAGAGGGCAGGGACGGGACAGAGACCAGAGACCAGAGGGCAGAGACGGGACAGAGACCAGAGGGCAGAGACGGGACAGAGACCAGAGGGCAGAGACGGGACAGAGACCAGAGGGCAGAGACGGGACAGAGACCAGAGGGCAGAGACCAGAGGGCAGAGACCAGAGGGCAGAGACCAGAGGGCAGAGACCAGAGGGCAGAGACCAGAGGGCAGAGACCAGACAGAGACCAGAGACCAGAGGGCAGAGACGGGACAGAGACCAGAGGGCAGAGACGGGACAGAGACCAGAGGGCAGAGACCAGAGACCAGAGGGCAGAGACCAGAGGGCAGAGACCAGAGGGCAGAGACCAGAGGACAGAGACCAGAGGGCAGAGACCAGAGGGCAGAGACCAGAGGGCAGAGACCAGAGGGCAGAGACCAGAGGGCAGAGACCAGAGGGCAGAGACCAGAGGGCAGAGACCAGAGACCAGAGACCAGAGGGCAGGGACGGGACAGAGACCAGAGACCAGAGGGCAGGGACGGGACAGAGACCAGAGACCAGAGGGCAGAGACGGGACAGAGACCAGAGGGCAGAGACGGGACAGAGACCAGAGGGCAGAGACGGGACAGAGACCAGAGGACAGAGACCAGAGGGCAGAGACCAGAGGACAGAGACCAGAGGGCAGAGACCAGAGGGCAGAGACCAGAGGGCAGAGACCAGAGGGCAGAGACCAGAGACCAGAGACCAGAGGGCAGAGACCAGACAGAGACCAGAGACCAGAGGGCAGGGACGGGACAGAGACCAGAGACCAGAGGGCAGAGACGGGACAGAGACCAGAGGGCAGAGACGGGACAGAGACCAGAGGGCAGAGACGGGACAGAGACCAGAGGGCAGAGACCAGAGACCAGAGGGCAGAGACCAGAGGGCAGAGACCAGAGGGCAGAGACCAGAGGACAGAGACCAGAGGGCAGAGACCAGAGGGCAGAGACCAGAGGGCAGAGACCAGAGGGCAGAGACCAGAGGGCAGAGACCAGAGGGCAGAGACCAGAGGGCAGAGACGGGACAGAGACCAGAGACCAGAGGCCAGAGACCAGAGGCCAGAGGGCAGAGACCAGAGGGCAGAGACCAGAGGGCAGAGACCAGAGGGCAGAGACCAGAGGGCAGAGACCAGAGGGCAGAGACCAGAGGCCAGAGACAGAGACGGGAGCAGGGGCAGAGACCCGAGACCAGAGACAGGACAAGAGACCAGAGGGCAGAGACCAGAGGGCAGAGACCAGGGGGCAGAGACCAGAGACCAGAGACCAGAGACCAGAGACAGGACAAGAGACAGAGACGGGAGCAGGGGCAGAGACCCGAGACCAGAGACAGAGACCAGAGGCAGGACAAGAGGCAGAGACCAGAGACCAGAGACCAGAGGGCAGAGACCAGAGACCAGAGACCAGAGGGCAGAGGGCAGAGACCAGAGACCAGAGACCAGAGACAGGACAAGAGACAGAGACGGGAGCAGGGGCAGAGACCCGAGACCAGAGGCAGAGACCAGAGGCAGGACAAGAGGCAGAGACCAGAGGGCAGAGACCAGAGGGCAGAGACCAGAGGGCAGAGACCAGAGGGCAGAGACCAGAGGGCAGAGACCAGAGGGCAGAGACCAGAGGGCAGAGACCAGAGGGCAGAGACCAGAGACCAGAGACCAGAGACCAGAGACGGGAGCAGGGGCAGAGACCAGAGACCAGAGACCAGAGACCAGAGACCAAATCAAATCAAATCAAATCAATTTATTTTTATAATTCCCAAAATCACAACAACAGTTGCCTCGATGGGCCACAGGTAAAAGCAGTTCAGATAACTGTCCCAGAATGCCCCTGTCCTTTGACCCTCCTTCGCGGCGAGGAAAACTACAAAAAACCCCATGGGAAAAAGTAGAAACCTCGGGGAGAACCACAGTGAAGGAGAGATCCTACTCCCACGGACGGACAGGCTGCAGATGAATTAGGACTGTTCACCAGAGGCAGGACAAGAGGCAGAGACCAGAGGGCAGAGACCAGAGGGCAGAGACCAGAGGGCAGAGACCAGAGGGCAGAGACCAGAGGGCAGAGACCAGAGACCAGAGACCAGAGGGCAGAGACCAGAGGGCAGAGACCAGAGGGCAGAGACCAGAGACCAGAGACCAGAGACCAGAGGGCAGAGACCAGAGGGCAGAGACCAGAGGGCAGAGACCAGAGGGCAGAGACCAGAGGGCAGAGACCAGAGACCAGAGACCAGAGACCAGAGGGCAGAGACCAGAGGGCAGAGACCAGAGGGCAGAGACCAGAGGGCAGAGACCAGAGACCAGAGACCAGAGGGCAGAGACCAGAGGGCAGAGACCAGAGGGCAGAGACCAGAGGGCAGAGACCAGAGGGCAGAGACCAGAGGGCAGAGACCAGAGACCAGAGACCAGAGACAGGACAAGAGACAGAGACGGGAGCAGGGGCAGAGACCAGAGACAGAGACCAGAGGCAGGACAAGAGGCAGAGACCAGAGACCAGAGACCAGAGACCAGAGACCAGAGACCAGAGACCAGAGACCAGAGACCAGAGACCAGAGACCAGAGACCAGAGACCAGAGACCAGAGGGCAGAGGGCAGAGGGCAGAGACCAGAGACAGGACAAGAGACAGAGACGGGAGCAGGGGCAGAGACCAGAGACAGAGACCAGAGGCAGGACAAGAGGCAGAGACCAGAGGGCAGAGACCAGAGGGCAGAGGGCAGAGACCAGAGACCAGAGACCAGAGACCAGAGACCAGAGGGCAGAGACCAGAGGGCAGAGACCAGAGGGCAGAGACCAGAGGGCAGAGACCAGAGGGCAGAGACCAGAGGGCAGAGACCAGAGGGCAGAGACCAGAGACCAGAGACCAGAGACCAGAGACCAGAGACGGGAGCAGGGGCAGAGACCCGAGACCAGAGACAGGACAAGAGGCAGGACAAGAGGCAGGACAAGAGGCAGGACAAGAGGCAGGGCAAGAGGCAGGGCAAGAGGCAGGACAAGAGGCAGGGCAAGAGGCAGGGCAAGAGGCAGGGCAAGAGGCAGGGCAAGAGGCAGGACAAGAGGCAGGACAAGAGGCAGGACAAGAGGCAGGGCAAGAGGCAGGGCAAGAGGCAGGGCAAGAGGCAGGGCAAGAGGCAGGGCAAGAGGCAGGGCAAGAGGCAGGGCAAGAGGCAGGGGGCAGAGACCAGAGGGCAGAGACCAGAGACCAGAGACCAGAGGGCAGAGACCAGAGACCAGAGACCAGAGACCAGAGCAGACAAACAGTCAAGAACCACTCCTCACCAAACGACAAAGACAAACACAACCAAAGTCGTCATGAACGTGACAAAAACACGACGAGAAGTGGCACAACCGCAACTACAAGAGAAGTTAATTCTTGTCACATTTCTGTTGCTTTTTGACGGTTTTTGTCACTTTTAGTCAAATGTTTAGTTTTTTTGTACCTTTTTGAAGCATTTTGGTCATTTTTCATTCGTAGGAAGTTAATGCAGAAAAAGCTGAGGACAAACAGGAAGTAGTTTCCTGTTACTGAAGCTTTAGCCGCGTCTCAGACACAAACTGTGAATGACTGAACATCTTTTTGTGAATCGCTGACATCGACCTCAGGATTAAAGTGTCCTTCAGGAGGATTTAGGTCTGATTTATTGATGAGTTCAGCCCCGTGTCTCAGCTCCACACGTCCAGCTGCAGACTCGAGTTCTTCTGAATGTTTCTCTCTTAACACTCGAGTTCTTCTGAATGTTTCTCTCTTAACACTCCAGTTCTTCTGAATGTTTCTCTCTGAAGTGTTAACCCTCCGTCTCCTCAGCTCTGGTGCGTAAAGGCTTCTCAGACTCTGGTCTGGTTCCGGCTCTGATCTCGGTCCTGTCCAGTCCGGACCAGAACCTTCTGATCCACTCGGCCAAAGCCCTGAGCCGCATGTGCTACGACAGCCGTGAGTACCAGACCAGTACCAGACCGGGACCAGACTGGGACTAGACCAGGACCAGACCTGAGACTGAGGCCTGAGACCAGGACTAGAACGGGACTAGACCAGGACCAGACCGGGACCAGACCAGGACTAGACCGGGACCAGACCGGGACTAGACCGGGACTAGACCGGGACTAGACCGGGACTAGACCGGGACTAGACCGGGACTAGACCGGGACTAGACCAGGACCAGACCTGAGACTGAGGCCTGAGACCAGGACCAGACCAGGACTAGAACGGGACTAGACCAGGACCAGACCGGGACCAGACCAGGACTAGACCAGGACCAGACCAGGACCAGACCAGGACTAGACCGGGACCAGACCAGGACCAGGACTAGACCAGGACTAGACCAGGACCAGAACTAGACCGGGACTAAAACCAGTTAGTTCCATTAAACAAATAGATCTAAACTGGTCAAAATGAAGATTATTTTCCTGAAATAAAGACATTTAAACTTCCATAAGAAGAAGATAATGTTTCCTATGGAATATTTACTAATAATATAAATATAATATTTAAATGCACATGAAATGTAATTATTAATATCTACCTCTTAAAGACAAACAGTGTATGTGAAAAGTCATGGGCGTAGCACCAGGTACAAACCTTCTCGATGGGCCCAGCACATAATTTTGTTGATTTATTTATCCCAGTGAATTAATTTTTTATTCAGTATTATTAGAATATACACTTTATGGTTTTACACCAAACAAAAACTCACAAATACATAGATCCTACCGACTTATGACACAGGACTGTTTTTAGCAATTACACAAACATTTCAAAACATATTATTATAAGAAAATACACCAACTACAAATTATAATCACTAGTTTTATTTGTTCTTTTTTCTTCAAGCGGTGATGGGGGGTGATGTAAATGTATTTATTCTGACAGATTTTACTCAAACACAATACATTTAAAGGTGGAATGGAGGATTTCGGGCAACAAATCAGAATCTCATTTCCTCGTGGGTAGCACAAATAACTGGTCCGCTCAGGTGTCAATCATTCTGTGCGCGCTAGTGCACGCCCGCAGGCTCGTCCAGGGGAAACGCTCGCTCCCCTGGCTGCGCATGCGTGGTTGATATGCTAGTGTGTTTATGTAGCAGGTTAGCGGCGAGTTCCGTCATTGTAAGTCTAAACTTTCATCCGCGAACTACCGAAATGGCTGAGGGACGAAAGAGAAAGACTGTTTTGGAGCTTTCACAGAAGAGACGAAAGTCTGCAGAGGAAAGAAACAAAAGGCGTGTTATTCTGGGGGAATCGTTTACGCGCTGGCGAGCATTGAAAGCGCAAAACAGGCTTCAACTGATGCCTCCGTTGCAAAGTTTCTGCTGGACAGGTAACTGTTTATCTGACTCTTTTTTTAGCTTATTGTATGTGGAGTGTATTATTGTAGACTAACTGGACTAATCTTCTTGGCGGAGGTTGTCGTGAGAAAGCGACACCAATCGTCTTGTAAACAAATGCACATGGAGCAGTGCTGCTGGTGCTCGTGCACGAGGTTTGGTCGGCGTTCACTCAGGAGAAACGGGGAGGGAGGGAGGGGGAACCTGCGCATGCGCTTTTTCAAAAAAAGGACTAAGTCGCAGATTTTCAAATCGGCGAGAAATCCTCCATTCAACCTTTAATAACAACAAAAACAGGTAAAGTGCAGAAATGCAACTGAGAGAAAACCATCACATGCTTTGGGGGCCTCTCCCTGCCCTGGGCCCCGAGGAAACGACGCCCCTGGAGTCGTGATAAAAACAAAATTGTGATTTACATTTTTTGCCTTTTCGCTCGCCCCTAAAATAAAGCCAGAACCCATTCGCGCCACATTTACAGATTATTTTATTTCTTTCCAACTTCAAGAAATAACTTCATAAATAATAAACCAATCCCAGGCCTGATAACGATGTGGTCCGTGGTTTGTGACTCTGTTCTTCAGCTCGACTCCAGGACCAGTGTCTTCGCTGCGGCGCCGTCCCTCGTCTCGTCTCCATCCTGTTTCGGTTCTCAGAGCGCCCCCTGCTGGACGAGGCGTGTCTGCTCGCGCTCTGTAACCTCAGTGGGCTGGGCCTGAGCGAGGAGGGGGGCGTGGCCTGGGAGAGGGGCGTGGCCATACGTCCAGGTGAGTCACTCTACACCGTCACCTCTGCTGCTGCCAGGGCTAGTGCTCTAGACCTGGTTTAGTCCTGCTTTAGTCCTGGTTTAGTCCTGGTTTAGTCCTTTAGGTCAGGTTTAGACAGAGTTTAGATCTGGCTAAGTCGGGATTTTGTTCTGAGGTTGGACCTAATTTAGTCCTGGTTTGGTCCGAGTCTGGACAGTTTCATTTGTGATTTCTACCCCCTCTTTCTTTCTACCCTCTCTACTGCTACCTCCCTCTCTCTCTCTACCCCCTTCTCTTTCTACCCTCTCTATCCCTTCTCTCTCTCGCTCTCCTCTCTACCTCTACCCCCCTCTCTTCTCTCTCTGCCTCTTATCTCCTCTCTACCTCCTCTTCCTCTCTCTACACCTCTCCCTCTACCTCTCCTATCTATACCTCTCTACCCCCCTCTTTCTCTCTCTCTCTCTCTCTCTCCTGCTCTCCTCTCTACCCCCCTCTTCTCTCTCTCTCTCTCTCTCTCTCTCTCTCTCTCTCTCTCTCTCTCTCTCTCTCTCTCTCTCTCTCTCTCTCTCTCTCTCTACACCCTCTTTTCTCTAACCCTCTCTCTACCCCCCTCTTTTCTCTCTCTCTACACCCTCTTTTCTCTAACCCTCTCTCTCTACACCCTCTTTTCTCTAACCCTCTCTCTCTCCTGCTCTCCTCTCTACCCCCCTCTTCTCTCTCTCTCTACACCCTCTTTTCTCTAACCCTCTCTCTTTCTCTCTCTCTCTCTCTCTCTCTCTACACCCTCTTTTCTCTAACCCTCTCTCTACTCTCTCTCTCTCTACACCCTCTTTTCTCCTCTCTCTACACCCCTCTTTTCTCTAACCCTCTCTCTCCTGCTCTCCTCTCTCTCTCTCTCTCTCTCTCCACCCTCTTTTCTCTAACCCTCTCTCTCTCCTGCTCTTCTCTCTACCCCTCTTCTCTCTCTCTCTACACCCTCTTTTCTCTCTCTCTTCTTCTGTCTCTCTCTCTCTACCCCCCTCTCTCTCTACCCCCCTCTTTTCTCTCTCTCTGTCTCTTCTTCGGTCTCTCTCTCACTACACCCTCTTTTCTCTCTCTCTCTCCACCCTCTTTTCTCTCTCTACACCCTCTTTTCTCTAACCCTCTCTCTCTCCTGCTCTCCTCTCTACACCCTCTTTTCTCTAACCCTCTCTCTCTCTCTCTCTCTCTCTCTACTCTCTCTCTCTCTAAACCACTCTTTCTCTCTGTCTCTCTTTCTCTCTCTCTCTACACCCTCTTCTTCTCTCTCTCTCTCTACACCCTCTTTTCTCTCTCTCTCTCTCTCTACCCCCCTCTTCTCTCTCTACACCCTCTTTTCTCTAACCCTCTCTCTCTCCTGCTCTCCTCTCTACCCCCCTCTTCTCTCTCTACACCCTCTTTTCTCTAACCCTCTCTCTCTGTCTCTCTCTCTCTCTACTCTCTCTCTCTACACCCCTCTTTCTCTTCTTCTGTCTCTCTCTCTCTCTACACCCTCTCTCTTCTTCTCTCTCTCTACACCCTCTTTTCTCTCTCTCTCTACACCCTCTTTTCTCTAACCCTCTCTCTCCTGCTCTCCTCTCTACCCCCCTCTTCTCTCTCTCTACACCCTCTTTTCTCTCTCTCTCTACACCCTCTTTTCTCTAACCCTCTCTCTCTCCTGCTCTCCTCTCTACCCCCCTCTTCTCTCTCTACACCCTCTTTTCTCTAACCCTCTCTCTCTCTACCCCTCTCTCTCTGTCTCTCTCTCTACACCCCTCTTTTCTCTAACCCTCTCTCTCTTTCTCTTCTTCTGTCTCTCTCTCTACACCCTCTTTTCTCTAACCCTCTCTCTCCTGCTCTCTCTCTACACCCTCTTTTCTCTCTCTGTCTCTTCTTCTGTCTCTCTCTCTCTCTATTCTTCTGTCTCTCTCTCTCTCTCTACACCCTCTCTCTACACCCTCTCTCTCTCTACACCCTCTTTTTCTTTCTCTCTCTCTTCACTCTCTTTTCTCTAACCCTCTCTCTCTCTCTCTCTCTCCCTCTCTCTCTCTCTCTCTACACCCTCTTTTCTTTAACTCTCTCTCTCTACACCCCTCTTTTCTCTAACCCTCTCTCTTTCTCTTCTTCTGTCTCTCTCTCTCTATACACCCTCTTTTCTCTAACCCTCTCTCTCTCCTGCTCTCCTCTCTACCCCTCTTCTCTCTCTCTGTCTCTTCTTCTGTCTCTCTCTCTACACCCTCTTTTCTCTAACCCTCTCTCTCTCCTGCTCTCCTCTCTACACCCTCTTTTCTCTAACCCTCTCTCTTTCTACCCCCCTCTTTTCTCTGTCTCTCTCTCTCTCTACCCCCCTCTCTCTCTCTACACCCTCTCTCTCTCTCTCTCTTTCTCTCTCTCTACACCCCTCTTTTCTCTAACCCTCTCTCTCTCTACACCCTCTTTTCTCTAACCCTCTCTCTCCTGCTCTCCTCTCTACCCCCCTCTTCTCTCTCTCTACACCCTCTTTTCTCTAACCCTCTCTCTACACCCTCTTTCTCTCTCTGTCTCTTCTTCTGTCTCTCTCTCTACACCCTCTTTTCTCTAACCCTCTCTCTCTCCTGCTCTCCTCTCTACACCCTCTTTTCTCTAACCCTCTCTCTTTCAACCCCCCTCTTTTCTCTGTCTCTCTCTCTCTCTACCACCCTCTCTCTCTCTACACCCTCTCTCTCTCTCTCTCTTTCTCTCTCTCTACACCCCTCTTTTCTCTAACCCTCTCTCTCTACACCCTCTTTTCTCTAACCCTCTCTACACCCTCTTTTCTCTAACCCTCTCTCTCCTGCTCTCCTCTCTACCCCCCTCTTCTCTCTCTCTCTTTTCTCTCTAACCCTCTCTCTCTCTCGCTTCTCTACACCCTCTTTCTCTCTCTACCCCCCTCTTCTCTCTCTCTACACCCTCTTTTCTCTAACCCTCTCTCTCCTGCTCTCCTCTCTACCCCCCTCTTCTCTCTCTCTCTACACCCTTTTCTCTAACCCTCTCTCTCTCCTGCTCTCCTCTCTACCCCTCTTCTCTCTCTCTCTACCCCTCTCTCTCTCTCTCTACACCCTCTTTTCTCTAACTCTCCTGCTCTCCTCTCTACCCCCCTCTTCTCTCTCTCTCTTTTCTCTAACCCTCTCTCTCGCTCTCTACACCCTCTTTTCTCTCTCTCTCCTGCTCTCCTCTCTCTCTCTCTACACCCTCTTTTCTCTAACCCTCTCTCTCTCCTGCTCTCCTCTCTACCCCCCTCTTTTCTCTAACCCCCTCTTCTCTCTCTCTCTCTACATCTCTACACCCTCTTTTCTCTAACCCGCTCTCCTCTCTGCCCCCCTCTTCTCTCTCTCTACACCCTCTTTTCTCTCTCGATCTTTCTGTACCCTCCCTATGCCCCTCTCTACCCCCCTCTTCTCTCTCTCTAACCCTCTCTCTCTCTGTCTCTTCTTCTGTCTCTCTCTCTACACCCTCTTTTCTCTAACCCTCTCTCTACCCCCTCTTCTCTCCCTCTCTCTCTCCTGCTCTCCTCTCTACCCCTCTTCTCTCTCTCTGTCTCTTCTTCTGTCTCTCTCTCTACACCCTCTTTTCTCTCTCTCTCTACCCCCCTCTTCTCTCTCTCTACACCCTCTTTTCTCTAACCCTCTCTCTCTCCTGCTCTCCTCTCTACACCCTCTTTTCTCTAACCCTCTCTCTTTCTAACCCTCTCTACACCCTCTCTCCCCCCTCTTCTCTCTCTCTCTCTACACCCTCTTTTCTTTAACTCTCTCTCTCTCTACACTCTCTCTCCTCTCTCTCTACCCCCCTTTCTTCTCTCTCGCTCTTCACCCTCTTTACCTCTCTCTCTTTCTCTCTCCAGGCGAGTGCTCGTTCACTGGCTCCGCCCCCCTGCAGTGCGGGTGGGCGGGGTCCTGGGTTACCGTGGTGAAGGTGTGCCAGTTCGCCCCGGGGCAGTTCTCGGTGAACCTGGAGACGATGCGCCGCTGCTCTCCTCGTTTCTGGGGCTCGCTCGACCAGACGCCGCAGACGTCGCTCTTCTCCGTCGTCCGGACCGGCTCCAGCGTCTACAAGGTCCTCAAGCACTGGACCAGGAACCGCACCCGCACCAAGAACCTCAAGACCAGGATGTTCCACACCTTTCTATGACAGATGCCCTCCCGTCCCGGCAGGTTTAACCCCCGAGACGCCAAACAGACTGGAACATGGGATTTCACTGAGAGACTGAAGTAACAAGTAACCTCATTTATGTTTTTGTTTTAGCAATTTCCAGGAACTAAACCAATAAATATAGAGTCATAATTATGTTTGAGCATGAAAGTGGAAAAATTATCTTCAAAAAGCTTAAAAAACAACAATTTAGCCTCAGAATGTCACAAAATATGACACATGCAGGTGGTTTTGACATCAGAGCTGCTTTTAACACTTTTAACATTTGATTTTACTGCATTTGATTTAAAGCACATTATGACACATTTTTAATGAAGGCAAAATCCTGATTTTTAGGTTTTACGGGACAAATACAGAATAGTTTTTTTATTTACAGATATATTACACACTTTTTTTTCTTCGTAATAGAAAAGCAAACTGACATTTCTGGAAATTCAAAATTGCTGCTTATTTTTTGTTGTATTTTTTGTTCAGATCTAAATACTAGATTTGATTTCTGACAATTGAAAATGCGTTAAGGTTTACTTCATTTTGTGTCCATTCAGGAACATTCTGACAGCAAATGTTGAAGGATTTAAACAGAGTAAATAACACATTTATAAATCCAATTAAACACTGCTGTGTGTTATTTTAATAACTGCAGATAGTTCCGGCAGCAGTTACTCACATTCTGTATCACTACGCTGAGGCCATCGCCATAGCAACGGGTAAACAAATGAGCTGCTGTTAGGGACTAGTTTCAACTAAATCGAACAGAGAAAACTGATCCTCCACTGACACATTATATAAATATTATATTTATAATCTATATTCTTTTTGATATTTTGTCCACTTTGTCGTGTGATACGTGTATCATGTATTTGTACCTTTTAATAAAAGCAGATTAATCCTGTTGCTTTGTTGTGTTTTTATCTTGTGTTTTGTTTGACGTTGGACAATCTGAAGATAAAAAGAGCCTAACGGCCTCAGACCGTCTTAAAGGAGGATTTACAGTCAAATTAAAACGCACCCAATCTGTGCCTTCAGCCTCTGCAAAGTCACTCATGGTCTTCAAACGTTCATCTGTCCAAAAATAAAAGTCACCTCTGCTCCTCGTCCTACTGTGAAAGTCCAGGTCCGGTCCCAGCTTGAGTCCCGGCTCTGGTCCGGTCCCGGCTCTGGTCCTGGTCTGGTTCCAGCTCTGGTCCTGGTCTACTCCTGGTCCGGTCCCGGCTCTGGTCCAGGTCTACTCCTGGTCCTGGTCTACTCCTGGTCTGGTCCCGGCTCTGGTCCGGGCTGGGGTTTGCGCCTCTTGCAGGTCTCGCTGTAGTCCCGCTCCTGGACTTGTGAAGTCCGGTCCAGGATCCAGGTCTGGACCGAGGGCTCCAGGTCCAGCTCCAGAGTCGTCTCTTTAAACACCTGACACGTCGAAACCTGCTCCAGAACCAGAAGGATGTCATTTCAAACATGATTCATCGAGTCCAAAGAATCCAAAGAATCAATGGTCATTTTAATTTGGTTTTAGACTCAAGTTTTTGTCACGTTGTGGTTTAAAGTTTTAGACCAAACTATAAAACATTTAGTCGACTAAAAAGTCTAATAGATTTGTTTAGTTTGTTGGCTTTTTAGTCGAGTAGAACTTATTTTCTGTTGAGCTCGTCTGCTCCGTGTGAACTACAAATGAAACAAGACGACGGCGTACGACAACTTCAGGAATAAAGTGAACCATGTACCTGGCTGTAAATCATGACATCACACATTTCCATAACTGTTACCGAGCAACCAAGTCTAGCACGAGGCCAAACCTCCTCTATTGTTATTATTTGACGAATAAAACTCGATGGAGTTTAGTTTAATTAAAGTTTAACGATGGACTGATGGATTGAACACAGAAACAGTCGTTAGCTGTGGCTCGAATTTAAAATAAAAAGAAGTGGCGCTGATGACATAATATGTGGAGTTGATACAGTTTTATAGTTTAAAACACTTTTACCTCGTGGAAGTGGAGCTTCTTGAACATGTTGATGCTGATGTGATTTTCCAAACCAATTTTCACCTGGAACTTTTTGATCCCGAGTTTGGACATTCCTGATGGAACAGAACGGACAGATTACACTGTATTTTACTCTCTTACAACAACAATGTATAAAATCTTTGTAGTTCATGAGATTCAGACGCTTAAAGGACAGATATTATGCATTATTTATATTGTTATCAGCCTTTAAACCTGCTCTGGAGTATCTTAAGTTTGGCATCTCATGTTTTAGAACCAAAAACGACGTGAACATCTGTGTCTCTGCTGTTTCCCAAGGCGTTCACGGACTCCAGGTGTGTTTTTGATGATGTAATATTGTTAGAACAGGGTTAAAAGTTAAAATTTAGTGTAATATTTGTCCATTAACGCGCTCATAAAACACATTTGCAGTTTTCTCACCGTAGCTCATCATCATCGTGGCCACTTCTGTCCCGAGGCCTTTTCCTCTGAATCTGGGCTCTGGATCAAACACAAAACTGGAAATAACACATTTATCTACAAAATGGTGCAGGTGGAAATTATATCAAACTGTGTTTGTCCGATACGTGATTAGAATTACACATTTTAAACACATCCAGGAGCTTTAACGTCTGAGACTGAAACCTGAACAAATACAATAATCCATGTGTCTCAGAACATTTTTGTAAAAGTCTAAACCACAGATTTAAAGCTGTTTTGAATAGAATTACAGACAATATTAACCACAGAAGACACAAACGGCACTCGAGGTGAGGTTTACAATCAGCCGTGCACTTTCATCTAAAAGCCACAAATCATTCATTTGAGACATGGGGAAAAAAATGAAATGAATTCGGGATATTCATCTTAATTTCAATACATTTGAAAAAGATTTATTTAGTTAATGGGCCTAGATTTTCTACTTGTTCAAGGGCACTTCTGACTTGTTTTAGAGTATTATTTTTATTTTAAGAACCCAAATTATTATCAGATGGGGTATTCATAACTTGGCCCCTGAACCAGTCGGTGTGTTTATACAGAGACTAAACTACAGCAGAGTGACCAGAGGCACCGCAAACCAAAACTGTCAAACCCCTCAGTGCAGGACGTCGTTTGGTCAATCAACCTTTTCCTACAAAAGCTGCAAACTGTGGAACTCATGACCCTGAAATCAAGTGCATTTGTGATGTAAAAATGTTCCCCTCTAGACTTAAGAAAACCAAAACTGTACCCAGCTGTAAATGTATGAAAGTGTATGAGTGAAAGAATGAGTCTAAAACATGCACTGATCTATTATGTTTTAATGTGTTTTGTTATTGATTGTAGAAAGTGTAGAAAAGTCCAACCAGGGACGGGAGTTGAACATTAGCACTTGTTATAAACTCTGTCTGCATCGCATCAGCTACAAGCTTTGTCCTGTAACTATGTATGATTGCACTGTCCCTGCCAAATAAATAAATAAATAAAGAATTTTTTACTTTTTACTTACTTACTTTTTATTTTCTTATTCCAAGCAAAAAAATCTTGTAACTAGTCTGAAATGTGTTGAATTCAGTGAAATCTTCTCACAACCTTCATAAGCAATTCACTCTAAGACAAAACAACTCAGTTTAACGTCTATGACAGTTTGGACGAAACATTTGTCTAAAACGTACTGAACATGGTTATTTTAAAGATCTGACCCAACATTTTGCCCTTAATTAATCCCAGTTTGTTTTGTAATGTTGTAAAGTTTATAATGTCACTTCCTGGTTGGACATGAGCACAAATATGACGTCGTTAGAGGTAATTCTACAGCTGTTACCATGGCAACCAGACTGTAAACAAGGACCCACATCCACATACATGACACAGTAGTTATGATTTGACAAATAATAATCCCTGATAACACTTTATTTTGTTGAATGATGGTTTAAACTTTCAGAAAAATGTGTCAGTCGTCTGTAAATTGTCTCTGTTTTTTCAACGGTGCGTCGCCTTTTGATGACATCACAGAGGGATTCAGCTCTACTTCCTGTCATTTTAAAAAAGGTTTTATTTTTCAACATTTCTGATAAATATTGACCACAGATGCCCTCCCATCAAACTAAGTCATAATTAGAACATTTGAGAACCGTCATATGGACTTTAAACGCGCCTCTGACTTGTTTTAGAGCGTTTCTTCTTATTTGAAGAAGCCAAATAATTTGCCAGTTCAGTGAAATGGTCTTTCACATCAGCAGTTATTTAAGCAATTAACCTGGTCAAAATAGCTCCGTCTAAGATCATTATTCTGAATTCAGGTCATTTTAAGCATTTTAGGAGGTTCAGATTTTAAGCGAATGGAAATAAAAGGGTGAAGGAGGTTAGTTTTGTGAAAATAAAGTCAATTTTAGACAGAAATGGTGGATTAAAAGTATAATCTACATCTGTTACTAAGAATAAAGTGGTCAGACTTTGATAGAAGCAGAAGATACACGTGACACTCCTCTGACCTGCGATCATGACCTCCAGCTCGGCCAGGCTGGGGTCACCGGGGTCGGTCAGAAACAGGTTCACGTCTCCCATCATGCACTGCTCCTCCTGCACGCCGGCGTCCCACTGCTCCCGGTCCAAAACGATGAACGTCAGCTCTGAAGAAAGAATAAGAAGAACGTCAGCTCTGAAGAACGAGAAGAACGTCAGCTCTGAAGAAAGAAAGAACGTCAGCTCTGAAGAACGAGAAGAACGTCAGCTCTGAAGAAAGAACGAGAAGAACGTCAGCTCTGAAGAAAGAACGAGAAGAACGTCAGCTCTGAAGAAAGAACGAGAAGAACGTCAGCTCTGAAGAAAGAACGAGAAGAACGTCAGCTCTGAAGAACGAGAAGAACATCAGCTCTGAAGAAAGAAAGAACGTCAGCTCTGAAGAACGAGAAGAACGTCAGCTCTGAAGAACGAGAAGAACATCAGCTCTGAAGAAAGAAAGAACGTCAGCTCTGAAGAAAGAAAATAACATCTGCTCTGAAGAAAGAAAGAACGTCAGCTCTGAAGAACGAGAAGAACGTCAGCTCTGAAGAAAGAAAGAACGTCAGCTCTGAAGAACGAGAAGAACGTCAGCTCTGAAGAAAGAAAGAGAAGAACGTCAGCTCTGAAGAAAGAAAGAGAAGAACGTCAGCTCTGAAGAAAGAACGAGAAGAACGTCAGCTCTGAAGAAAGAAAGAACGTCAGCTCTGAAGAACGAGAAGAACGTCAGCTCTGAAGAACGAGAAGAACATCAGCTCTGAAGAAAGAAAGAACGTCAGCTCTGAAGAACGAGAAGAACGTCAGCTCTGAAGAAAGAAAGAACGTCAGCTCTGAAGAACGAGAAGAACGTCAGCTCTGAAGAAAGAAAGAACGTCAGCTCTGAAGAACGAGAAGAACGTCAGCTCTGAAGAACGAGAAGAACGTCAGCTCTGAAGAACGAGATGAACGTCAGCTCTGAAGAAAGAAAGAACGTCAGCTCTGAAGAACGAGAAGAACGTCAGCTCTGAAGAACGAGAACATCAGCTCTGAAGAAAGAACGAGAAGAACGTCAGCTCTGAAGAACGAGAAGAACGTCAGCTCTGAGGAACGAGAAGAACGTCAGCTCTGAAGAACGAGAAGAACGTCAGCTCTGAAGAACGAGAAGAACGTCAGCTCTGAAGAAAGAAAGAACGTCAGCTCTGAAGAAAGAAAGAACGTCAGCTCTGAAGAACGAAGAACGTCAGCTCTGAAGAACGAGAAGAACGTCAGCTCTGAAGAACGAGAAGAACGTCAGCTCTGAAGAAAGAAAGAACGTCAGCTCTGAAGAAAGAAGAACGTCAGCTCTGAAGAACGAGAAGAACATCAGCTCTGAAGAGAGAAAGAACGTCAGCTCTGAAGAAAGAACGAGAAGAACGTCAGCTCTGAAGAAAGAACGAGAAGAACGTCAGCTCTGAAGAACGAGAAGAACGTCAGCTCTGAAGAACGAGAAGAACGTCAGCTCTGAAGAGAGAAAGAACGTCAGCTCTGAAGAAAGAAGAACGTCAGCTCTGAAGAACGAGAAGAACGTCAGCTCTGAAGAAAGAAAGAACGTCAGCTCTGAAGAACGAGAAGAACGTCAGCTCTGAAGAAAGAACGAGAAGAACGTCAGCTCTGAAGAAAGAAAGAAGAACGTCAGCTCTGAAGAAAGAAAGAAGAACGTCAGCTCTGAAGAACGAGAACATCAGCTCTGAAGAGAGAAAGAACGTCAGCTCTGAAGAAAGAAAGAACGTCAGCTCTGAAGAAAGAACGAGAAGAACGTCAGCTCTGAAGAAAGAAAGAAGAACGTCAGCTCTGAAGAAAGAAAGAAGAACGTCAGCTCTGAAGAACGAGAACATCAGCTCTGAAGAGAGAAAGAACGTCAGCTCTGAAGAAAGAAAGAACGTCAGCTCTGAAGAAAGAAGAACGTCAGCTCTGAAGAACGAAGAATGTCAGCTCTGAAGAACGAGAAGAACATCAGCTCTGAAGAAAGAAAGAACGTCAGCTCTGAAGAAAGAACGAGAAGAACGTCAGCTCTGAAGAGAGAAAGAACGTCAGCTCTGAAGAAAGAACGAGAAGAACGTCAGCTCTGAAGAAAGAACGAGAAGAACGTCAGCTCTGAAGAACGAGAAGAACGTCAGCTCTGAAGAGAGAAAGAACGTCAGCTCTGAAGAAAGAACGAGAAGAACGTCAGCTCTGAAGAAAGAACGAGAAGAACGTCAGCTCTGAAGAACGAGAAGAACGTCAGCTCTGAAGAGAGAAAGAACGTCAGCTCTGAAGAAAGAAGAACGTCAGCTCTGAAGAACGAGAAGAACGTCAGCTCTGAAGAACGAGAAGAACGTCAGCTCTGAAGAAAGAAAGAACGTCAGCTCTGAAGAACGAGAAGAACGTCAGCTCTGAAGAAAGAAAGAACATCAGCTCTGAAGAACGAGAAGAACGTCAGCTCTGAAGAAAGAACGAGAAGAACGTCAGCTCTGAAGAAAGAAAGAAGAACGTCAGCTCTGAAGAACGTCAGCTCTGAAGAACGAGAAAGAACATCAGCTCTGAAGAGAGAAAGAACGTCAGCTCTGAAGAACGAGAAGAACGTCAGCTCTGAAGAAAGAACGAGAAGAACGTCAGCTCTGAAGAAAGAAAGAAGAACGTCAGCTCTGAAGAAAGAAAGAAGAACGTCAGCTCTGAAGAACGAGAAGAACGTCAGCTCTGAAGAACGAGAAGAACGTCAGCTCTGAAGAACGAGAAGAACGTCAGCTCTGAAGAACGAGAAGAATGTCAGCTCTGAAGAACGAGAAGAACGTCAGCTCTGAAGAAAGAACGAGAAGAACGTCAGCTCTGAAGAACGAGAAGAACGTCAGCTCTGAAGAGAGAAAGAACGTCAGCTCTGAAGAACGAGAAGAACATCAGCTCTGAAGAAAGAACGAGAAGAACGTCAGCTCTGAAGAACGAGAAGAACGTCAGCTCTGAAGAACGAGAAGAACGTCAGCTCTGAAGAACGAGAAGAACGTCAGCTCTGAAGAAAGAACGAGAAGAACGTCAGCTCTGAAGAACGAGAAGAACGTCAGCTCTGAAGAACTAGAAGAACGTCAGCTCTGAAGAACGAGAAGAACGTCAGCTCTGAAGAAAGAACGAGAAGAACGTCAGCTCTGAAGAAAGAACGAGAAGAACGTCAGCTCTGAAGAACGAGAAGAACGTCAGCTCTGAAGAAAGAACGAGAAGAACGTCAGCTCTGAAGAACGAGAAGAACGTCAGCTCTGAAGAACGAGAAGAACGTCAGCTCTGAAGAACGAGAATGAGAACGACATGAAACTGCACACAACACTGAGTTACATGGTCGTCATGGTGATTTTTCTGACCAGTTTTAATGACCGTTTAAATGTATGTTTTAACAATTGGATTCAGTTCAAAGTTCACATTTTAAACACAACCAGGAGAATTGACAAAAGACTGAAATATGACCTCAAACAAATAAAAGAATCCCATTTCCCAACGTTTTTGTAGTTCTTTGTCGCGTGTTGGTCACTTCAAGTCTGGTTTTTGTTTAAACCAAATACACACTATTTTAATGGATGCAATTGTCAAATCACAAAGACTGCAGTGTTTGAAGTGCAATAATTTCTTCCACAAAACAACAAAATGTCTTGCTTTGATTAGAATAAAAACTGCTAACACTGTAGTTTGGATTTGTAAAAAAGTACATCCAAAAGCAACAAAAACGCCTTCAAAAGCAACAAAAACGTGCCAACAAACCCGCCTCAATGCATCAAAACGTGACTAAAAACAACAAAGACGTGACAAACAACAACAAAGACGCATTTAAATACGACAAACATAACTGAACGTGACAAAAACGCAACTAAAAATTGGGGTTAAAGTATGAATCCTGTTATTAAAACATGAATGGCACTGGTCAGAAAAATCCCAATTAGATGTTAGATACAGCTCTATTAAAGACAATCGAAAAATACAAAGTGAACATGAATCGTGATGAAATCCAAATCATGATCTGGACCAAAAACAATCGTGATAATCGCCCAGCTCTACTTAGGTGTGTTTTTGTCGCTTGAGTCACGTTTTAGTCACGTTTTAGTCACATTTTTGTCACTTCTTTCAGAACATGTCTTAACAAATCTAAACTACAAGATTCAGCATTTTTTACGCAGAATAAAACTGAATATTTTGTTGTTTTGGAGGAAATTATTGCACGTCAAGTTGAGATTTGCTGATTGCGTCCATTCAGTTTGTGATTTCGATTTGATTAATCGCGCTGCTCTGCCATAAACTGTATTTAAGTTCCAGTCCTTCCTTTCTGAACACCAGACAGTTCATACTCCAGACCTGTGTGACATAAATAGATCAAACGCGGTTCTTGTATCATCGCCGCGTCGTAGAAAAGCACAGAAGCTCTGCTCACTGTCGTCGTCGAGTCTCCAGCTCCTCTGCATCTCGTGCTCCTGCTCCAGAGTCAGAGGCTCAGACGCCGTCAACAACTGCAGCTCCTCGCTCTGCATCCACTCATGATATCTGCAAAACACAGGGTTTAGCCCTGGTTTAGTCCTGGTTTAGACCTGGTTTAGTCCTGGTTTAGACCTGGTTTAGACCTGGTTTAGACCTGGTTTAGCCCTGGTTTAGTCCTGGTTTAGACCTGGTTTAGACCTGGTTTAGCCCTGGTTTAGTCCTGGTTTAGACCTGGTTTAGACCTGGTTTAGCCCTGGTTTAGACCTGGTTTAGTCCTGGTTTAGACCTGGTTTGGACCTGGTTTGGACCTGGTTTAGTCCTGGTTTAGTCCTGGTTTAGTCCTGGTTTAGTCCTGGTTTGGACCTGGTTTAGTCCTGGTTTAGTCCTGGTTTAGACCTGGTTTGGACCTGGTTTAGCCCTGGTTTAGACCTGGTTTAGTCCTGGTTTGGACCTGGTTTAGACCTGGTTTAGACCTGGTTTGGACCTGGTTTGGACCTGGTTTAGTCCTGGTTTAGTCCTGGTTTAGTCCTGGTTTAGTCCTGGTTTAGTCCTGGTTTAGTCCTGGTTTAGTCCTGGTTTGGACCTGGTTTAGTACTGGTTTAGACCTGGTTTGGACCTGGTTTGGACCTGGTTTAGTCCTGGTTTAGTCCTGGTTTAGTCCTGGTTTAGTCCTGGTTTAGACCTGCTTTAGACCTGCTTTAGACCTGCTTTAGACCTGCTTTAGACCTGCTTTAGTCCTGCTTTAGTCCTGCTTTAGACCTGCTTTAGTCCTGCTTTAGACCTGCTTTAGTCCTGCTTTAGTCCTGCTTTAGACCTGCTTTAGTCCTGCTTTAGACCTGGTTTAGTCCTGGTTTAATCTGCATTCACACGTGATATCTGACAAACACACGGGAGTTTAGTCCTGGATTGGGTTTAGAGCAGATTTAGTCCTAGACCTGTTAAGACTTGCTTTAGTCCTGGTTTAGTCTTGGTTTAGCCCTTGTTTGGGCCTGGTCTAGTTCCCTGGTTTGGACCTGGTTTAGTCCTGCTTTAGACCTGCTTAAGACCTGCTTTGGTCCTGGTTTATTCCTGGTTTAGCTCAGGTTTAGTCCTAGTTTGGACCTGGTTCAGTTCTCTGGTTTACTCCTGGTGAACCAAGAAATTTAAACCTGGTTCAGTCCATTTTTCAGATTTAAACGTCCCAAATATGTGACATTTTGGTCGTTTTTACACAAAAAAATGACTTATTTCTACATGAAAACATGACATGATGAAACACAGGTAATACATTTTTTTTTCTTATATTTATGTGAGTAAACTACAGGAGAAGTTTACAGTTGATATCTTTTAATTTCATATTTTTCCTGTTCACCTACATGAGTACAATTAATTTTAAAATAACTCTTTACATTTTTTACATTTTCACTTTCATTTTCTCTCCCCTTGTCGTTTCTTGCACCGTTTTCCTTTTCAAAACCTGCTCAATGTGAACAATCAGACATAAACCAGATTACTCACGCCAGATGGAACCGTTTACGTGACATTTCAGTAATCGGATAACTGCCGCAGAAATCAGATCACGGCCGGTGTTTACCTGGGCACGTGCTCGGCGCAGTAGGGCACGAGGACAGCTCTGGCTCCCTCCAGCAGCGTGTTCTCGTTCACACGCATTTTAATCAAACCAAAGTCACGATAAACAGCTTAAAGTCCGAGGAGAAAACACGCGGCGGCTCCGGGCTTTGTTTACTTCCGGTTCTTCTTCTTCGTGTATTTTATGGGCGGTTGGCAAACAACTTAAAAGTGCTTTACCGCCACCAACTGATAAGGAATGTGAAGTGGGATGTGTTAGTTAAGAATCGACAAAAATATATGTATGTAATAAATTCTATTAATTGAACCTGTGTCTTTTAAAAACCTAATTATGTTTACTTCCGGTTTGAGACGCTCGTCTGTTCTGATGTGTGTGACCGTCAGACTGCGCCCCCTGCCGGACACTACACTGAACTGCCGTGGTCTTAAAGCGCATATGTTTGCTTGGTTTGCATCATTGAAGAATTTTATCATGGTTTTATGTCTATGAGTTTGTGAAAAATAAGTTAAGAAAAAAAAAAGAATAACAGGAAGCACTGAATTCAAACATGTTTTTGAATAGAATTTATTTTTTTAAATTTTTAAACAAAAAACAGAACATGACAGAAAGAGAACAATACAAAAAAAAAGAAAGAAATCCAGAAAAAAAAGGAAAACTCACAGCATAATTTGTCCAACATTTAAAGTCCCTTTTAGTCCAAAATCTGGAAATAATGAAATAATTCCATCTTTTTAACTCAGGGTCCACAAGGAACACAATTTTCTGACCCTTTAATACATAATTTGACAAATCTAAAGAATTATCTAGAAAGGTCTAGTGAGAGTGTTATTTTTATATCATTTATGTTTTTTTG